>VYZM01010272.1:275962-297717 GCA_013398915.1 Dromas ardeola
AAAAAAAAAAAAAAAAAGAAAGAGCCACACATACTCTTTCCAAGTGACTCTCCACTACCAAACTCTTATAAAAAGTCTCATCTTACGAGAGGAAAGGTATACTTGCGAAGAAAACAACAAAATTAACCTTAGAGGATAGTCTAGATCTATATTCCCACATTCAACACACAGACACATGCAATAAACAGGCTCACTTAAGGAAAGATACTGCATCTTTTTCCACTTGCAGTGCAATCAATCACTTGAAACATTTGTTTTGTTTCATCAGATGCTCATCTGTCTCCAGTGACAACAACGTACTACTTATTCCTTTCTCCAGTCCCATAACCAGCATGTATCCCAGCATCAGGGGAAGGAGACAGTGTAAAACTACACTTTCCCATCCACATACAAGTCTTACCACGTAGTTTCCTGATCTTCCTGATATGTTTAAGAACATATTTCTGCAAATGCACTGTTAAGTGCTTGACAGGAATAAATGAAGGCTACTATTTGGACATACTGTCATAATTATTTGCACATGCAACTGCATTCTGCTAAATATTCCTATGGGCCCGCCAGTAAACACACTAGTGAAATACACAGAGTGGGCATCATTGCCACTTATGTCTCACAGTGATGCTATGTGAATATGCAGGACAGCAGACACCGCCCTCTTGCAAACCTTCCTCTTTGCTTTCCCTCAGCCTTTACAGGATTCCTGTACTTATGCATCAGCTGATAAAAACAACTTTTAATCATCTGCGTCGGCATACGCAGGCACATAACAGTACGTTTTGAGCCTGTGTCTTTGGCAACACATCCTAAAATTTAGCAACAGCCAAGGCTTTGATTCATAAACCATAACATCACTAATGACCGCGTAGATCTTTTCAGCTTTTACTCCAATATCTCATCTAATCTGCACATAAAACACTCCAAAGAATATGTCTTGCCCACTTCCCTTAGCAAAACAGACAACGGCCAACTACCAAGACTGTTAAAAGTATTTTTGCTGCCTACCCTAATATTTTCTGCCCTTAGTTTTGGGACTGTCAGTACCTCAATATCCTGGAAACCTTATAATTTGAGGAGAAACACACAGTAAACATAAATGGAGAATAATAAGTATATAGATATCTTGGGGTTTCTTTCCCCTCAAACTAAATACTTCAGGCTGAACTGAGTGATTCTGTAAAACACGTTTTGCGTAGAGCAAAAAGACAGTTTTTATGCATAAATAATGTTCACTTTTTCAGCAAGTATTTTTTAAGTAGGAAGACTTTCCTAATATAACAGAACAACACATACTTTTTCCCAAGGAAAAACAGTGTATGCGCTATTTTTGAGTTGTGTAAAGAATACCAGAGCAGAGTAATGGTTCAAAAAGAAAAATCCTTCTCTGGCAGAGGACTGAACAGATAGTGTAGGAAGTTAAATTCACTGATCATCTTCGTGATTCTCCAATTACGGGTGCATGGCTGGGCCTTGCCAATAGCGTTTACATGACCCCTCCAACTACCATACTGAACTACCGTACTACAACCAATATTCACTACAAGCATAAACAACTGTGGGGAAAAAAAATATACAAGAAAAACCCTGACAAGTTTGTAGCCCACAACTGTATATGGTGGGAATTGATGGAGCCTTTGCAATATAAATAGCGCCCCATATCATTTCTCCACACAGAGAAAGTTTCCAACGATAAGGGACACATATAAGGCACGTTCTTTTAAAAATCTGACTCCCATTAAGCAGCTCATTGTTCATAAAGGGAATGGTGTTTACACAGGAAAAAGTCCAGTTTCAACAAATCTGAAATCCAACAGATGTTTCCTTCTATCTAAGCAAAACAAGTTTGTGACCCATTTCTGCCCAATCAGAAAGCTTCAAAATTAATTTTTCAGGAAAAAAAAACACAACCCTGTACTCGACAGAATGACCCTTGAAAACAAAACCAGAAAAACTTATATTTCAAAATTGCAGTTGCTACTAAAGTGAATTCACTTGAAAAATTTAGTCTTCTTTAAACAGAATGCTTTATGATCTGTGTTTGAAGGGATGCAACATGAAAATAATAATTTTGGTTTGTGCTGGAAAGAGAAAGTAGGGCAAGTTGTTACTCTCACAGCTCTGTGCTACGGATGCTCTCCTCAAATTAATTAACCTCTCTTCTCCAGACCTCTACCGACGTCTCCCCAGAATTCCTGGCTGCTCTTGGTTTCCTCAAATCTCTTAAGACTGCTCTTCCTCTGCACACAGCATTTAAGTTATAGAAGCGTTGAGCAGAGTATAAAAGGTATATCTCTTAATTTTATTTTTAATTACTACTACCAATACACACTAATCCTACAGCAAGCACAAGCACTTTATAGAAGCTTAGAAGATAAAGAATTTCTGGCTTTGCCATAGTCCTGCTGTTGAGCCTGAGCTGTTACTCAGCTGGCTGTTTCACTTACCATCACGAGACAGTTTCAGGATTTTCAGGATGTACCTGATGGCTTTATACCATTACAGAGCAAAGCTGGATCTGGTAACATTCTGTTGCACAACTGAATGCTGCAAAGGCAGCATCTTCCAGGGAGTTGGTGCATTTTATGTACCCAACAATACCTTGCTCTGGAAGATGAACTGAGACAGACCCTGTGTCACCAAGAATTTTATCCAGTTTTTTATAGCTTTTATAAAATTCAGCTGCAGAGGCCCAACAAATTAGATTAACAGCAGATACACATGTCAAAGCCAAGGCTAAAATATTCTTAACCATGAGTATAACAAGCGTAGTCAGTGCATGCAACCTTCTGTGCCCATCTTTGCCTTCGCAAGTCACTTCTTCACTAGATTTCACTCCGGTTATTTCTTGTCCTAGCTATTTTGTGAGCATTACGCAAAGTTCCCACCTCCACAATGTTTTATGGGCAATATGCTCAGCACTGAGGCTCCTTACCCCAGAGAAGGCCTCTGCATGCCCTGCGATAAATACAACAACAAGATGGGGCTGTAATCAGGCAGCAATGCAACGCACCGTTATTACCATTATTAGCAGTGTGAAAGAGACCCCACTGAGACAGATTTCAAATCTGCCTATCAAACAATTACAGCAGAAGGTAGAGGTGGTTTTCTCCCTCCCCCATTAATCCTATTTGTCCTTTAAATAGGTCTTAAGTATACTTTCAAACTGTCAGCATTTTTGTAAAGAAATACCAGCTCAGATCTAATTGGATTGATCAGAAAAGTCACAGCTAAACAGTTCTGTGAGCTCCAACAGCTGACCAGCTAGAGAAAAAAACCCTTCCACACTGGAATGTATAAGAATATGAAAGTTCATTTCAAGAGGAAAAATTTCCTCTGAAAATAAGCGGTAAAAAGATGTAATTTGTTCCACTGTTCAAACCCTATCCCTTAGCAACAAAATGATGAGGTGTGTCATAGCTAAGGTTGTGTGACCTGCTCCATATAGATGATTATCTGCAGTAAACTGTTCAGACATTGTCACTTTGGGATGCTCTGAATTCACCACGATTGCTAAAGGTTTATCTATGCAAACTTACTTTTGTTTTAAACTTTTTAACCACAAAGAAGAAAATGGGGGGGGGTGGAACCCAGAGAATTCTGACAGGAACACGTAACAGTAACATCTGAAAAGAAATCAAGTGTATATTACATTGCACACAAACAAAAAAACTAGGGGAATACATATTTTAGCTGAAGAGTAGAAATATCTCCTACTCCTCTGGAATTCTTGACTTTTTTCTTCACAAATATATCTATGTAAACATGAAACTTGCTCGGTCCTTGCTATGTATATCATTAGCTTCTTGTTCTGTACATGCTCCTGTGGTCTAAAATAGTGCATTTTAAAGACGGTCTAGGAAATAATGGCCTAAAACCCACAATAACCTCATCCTCTGAATGGCAAGACAGAATACATTACAATGATGTAGAGGTTACAGGTTAAGGAAGTATAATAGGTCAAATCTTACAACATTTTCAATGCCTTCAAATTGTGGTGCCTTTAATGAAGACTGAGATTATTCCATATATTTCTGGATCCAGAAGAAAGAAAAGTCATTATACAGACTCTATGTTGAAAATGGAAGTGACGGTCATTTCACTGACTTTAAAATAACAATCACTCGGGTTTTTAACATTTCCATTTAGGAGAATATCAACTTGTGCACTCAGCAACATCATTTTCTGTATTTGCGCAGTTGGTAACCAGCATGCCTGTGACTGAGGAATATAAGTAAACTTTGCATTGAGTTTTGAACCACGCTTTGGTCTGCAGCAAAAGCAACATGAGTTAATATAACGAGTCTATCACTGTCAACATCAATACTCGGCAGTTGTACGCTCTTTTACCTGTTGGCTTATCCACACCAAGGAATCCAGCCTGTCCCAGGGTTTTAAATACTTTATGTGCTGGGAACTGTCCTTCTTCTTCCCACTTGTCCACAAAGGGATTAATCTCCTTGTCGATGAGCTAGATTTGAAAAATAAAAGTTATTAACACAGACATTCCTACAGAAACACCTTGGGCTACTTTTGTCTAAAAACTTTAATTTAAAAAGGAAAAAAACGTACAGCGAAAATTCTGAAAGCACATTAAATTTCTCACTTTCTGTTGGATGTCCTTATTCTCCATCCACCCGCAACTACTACAACAGGAGCAAGGAGGCAAATATAAATAATTCTTTTAGCAATTACAACTACTACAACAGTAAGTCATCACGGCTGGTTTAAGCCTCTCCAAGACCTATGAAAGTGGTAGTTCCCTCTCACCATTTGTTACCTTTTCGGGTACAGTTTCTAGGAAGCAACAAGATGGGAAACCTGGATTGGCCTCAGTGGGACCTTGCCAAAGAAGGTTAATGATCTGTTCACCGTGACCACTCATGGTACACAAGACAGGAAAGGGGGAGAGACCTCCCTTTGCTTGAAAACGCTCTCAAGGATGTCAGCGCTGCTCAGGGCACTTGTGTCCAGTCTGCATTTAGACTTTCCTTGGATCTGACAAAACACACACTGGAAAAATACGGTCTTCCAGATTTTATAGCATTTCCAAGTCCAGCCCCTCGGCAACTCTCAACTGCACTATTGCTGCAAACCTTCCAAAAGTCAATGTCCTAAGCTGCCTGGCTACTACATCCTTGCTCTATTCAGTTGCTCTCTTCCCTTATAGCTGCTGTGAGCAAAATGTATCTGGAGTACAGCCACTATGTTCAGTAACACTTTCAGGTTTCAGAGCACAAGGGTTGGGCATCTTGCCCCACAGTGTCCCAGATTTCCCTGGCCATGGGAAAGGAGCAATGGGAAGGGAGCAAAATGGGAAACCTGCAGTTTTGTAGCCAACCTCTAAGGCTGGGAGTAACACCTGAACAGAGCCAGCTCTGTGCCAAATGTCCCTAGGCTGCGGGATGCACTGGGCTCTCCTGCTTCTGCCACCTCGCTCTTCCTCCCCGTGCCTACCAACCTATTGTCTCAATAGCTCTCAAAAGGACTCAGCTGTTGTATAGTGCCCACCCCTGCCTACCTCCACAAGCCAAACCAGGGGCTGGACCAAGATGCTTCTGCCGCGTTGCCAAGTGCACCATGCACCTGGGTCAGCACGTATGAGAGGGTCCAAATGCAAAACAGAAAAGCCACCCTCCTTCCTTCAAACCAACCTTACCAAAACAAACACCAGTTCCCAATGGAAAGTAAATGTCTTTAATCTGTGACCACAATTTTGCTGCTACACTGTTTTACAAAGAAAGAATTTATTATTTTAAGAACTCGCTCCTCTTAGTCTTTTCTCCACAGTAAATAAACAAGTCCTGTAGTGCTCACTGTTTCTTAAGCTGGAAATAGACTCCTCTCCCTCCCAAACTGCTGGGCTCGGGAGACCCTGCGGAGCCTTCTTCTGAGCTATCTATTTATTGCACATTCTTCAGAGATTTCAGCCCATATATGGTTGCTTTCTGCTTCCCAGTCAGCCACAGAAATAAGGATACTTCACTGTTGGTAACAGAAAAATAACTTTTTCACTTCTCTCACCAAATTCTGAGAAACATATATACTGAATGTTCAACTCATTCAGTAATTATCTCTCTCCCTCTCTTACACTGAATAACATAGGCCTCATGATTAATACTAATAGAATACTCGCCAGGACACCATTTAGGAGAGCCCACACTTAACTTCTATAGCATCATATCCTAGATGCTCAGATTCTAGGACGCTGACCCTCAACATTCATAGAATCATAGGGTTGGAAGAGACCTCTGGAGATCATCTAGTCCAACCCCCCTGCCAGAGCAGGGTCACCTTAGAGCAGGTTGCACAGAAACGCATCCAGGCGGGTTTTGAATGTCTCCAGAGATGGAGACTCAACCACCTCTCTGGGCAGCCTGTTCCAGTGCTCTGCCACCCTCAAAGTAAAGAAGTTCCTCCTCATGTTGAGATGGAACTTCCTATGCTCAAGTTTGTACCCATTACCTCTTGTCCTATTGCCTGGCACCATTGAAAAGAGCCTGGCCCCATCCTCCTGACACCCACCCTTTAAGTATTTGTACACATTAATTAGGTCATTGTTTGTAATAACACCTGATAATGTTCATCAGATGACATGCGGGGAAATGCCTGAAAGAGGTCTATGAAGTATGTACAGAAAGTTATCCCAGTGTTTTGATAGATCTTGGCAAAAGTATGAAGTGAAAGTACTAAGAGAGTTTTGTGCTTCTTATGGCTGGTACTGAGCCAAATGCTTCACAGCCTACACACAAAGCTACCTTTGAAGTTAAATGGAGTAAGAAGAATGACTAAGGCATTACAGAAGTGGTTTTACATCATTTCTACAGATTATAACCTGCTTGCTCCTGTGACTTTGAGTAAAACTCAAATTGTTTAACAGAGCCAACGTTTAATTATTACTAGGTGAAATTTGCCATGTGGAGTAAAACAAGATCTTCCTTGCATGACACAACAACAAAAAATGAAGACAGCCTCGCTGCACAAACCACAAACAGTGCATGCCTCTAAGCTGAGGGAAAAAAAGAGAATATCACTGTCCAGATACTGATATCCACAGTTGTTTCTTAGCCACTGGACCATTCGCTTTAAACTGCATTTTTGCAAAGAACTGAAATAGGTTCTGTCAAAAGCTTTTTAAACTTTAGACACAAATTGTTTGCAAAAATCACACATGCCATTTTCATTCATAAACAAGACTAAACAAACCTACTTGCAGGCATGCAGTCTCATTCCTGTAAAAGTATCGTTCCTCAAAATAAACCTTCCGAAAACACACATCCTTGGATAATTTGCACAGAGTCACAGAACGGTAGGGATTGAGGAGTCAAAGGGGAGGAGCAGGCTGTGGGGCTATCGGAGGGCAGACAGCTTGGATGGAGAGAGGATTTGGGAAACACCTTCCCTTATATTATCACATACAAACATAGCCCACATTGCTGGAGAACTGCAGTGCTGGGCGACTGGCTGATGCTTCAGTACTGGTTATTGGGTATTACCATCCCTTCATGTAAAAGCAAACTGAAACAGATGTTTTCAAAGGGCCAAGCCAGCAATGAGTGAAGGAACACACACAATTACGGAATGTGTGCTTAAAACATTGCTAAAGACGGGTTTACGTAGATGCAGGTCAAATAATGCTGCATACCTATTTAATTTGCCCTTTCCCTTGGCTTCGGCCAATTCCTCACAACTGTGCCCCCACAGAAATATTTCCAATGAACTAATTTAAATCTTCACTAATTAACTTTGAATTAATTTAATTTTTTTTGAATGCACACAGCTTTAAGAAGTAAACACTAAGAGGTGCACAAATTATGCAGGCACTTTAACCTAAATGATAAGGTAAACATGCAGTGTTTGACAAATATACAGAAGCGAGCCTTTGGAAGTAGGTGAGCAGCTGGATTGCTTATTTTTATACGCTTTATCGTAAGAAATGTGTAAATCATGGGTGATAGCACTTAGACTTGCATCACTAAGATACTGACCGTAACAAGACCTAAAACTCCTCCCAGTAGAAATCTTTTAACACAGCATACTACAGATGCTACCTGACAGACACAAAGGAAATCTTTTTGCCTGATCTAGCTCGCCAAATCTCAACGGCATTTGGGATGTAAAGACAATTTAGGAGCCATATATCTTTCCCACCTGCTGATCAAGTACCAGTAAACCACAACAGAAACTCTGTTATTTTCCTGATGGTGAGGGCACAGTAAGTCTCATGTATGGGACCGGTGTTTTTCTCAAGATACTTCATCCGAACCATGAAGATGCACTCCTGGAAGACTCAGCTCTGGAGTTCAGCCTGCATCCCATCGAGATCTCGGGCTGCTCTCCAGGGAGCCTCCGAAAGAATGGCTTCAGGGCTGATATCAGCTGTGAATTATTTCAAAAAACACTGCGGATATTTGCCCAGTCCGAAACCGATTGAGCCAACAAACTCATTTCACACTGAATGACGGTAAGAAAAATTAAAGTGTTTTCATTTAAAATAGTCTTTACAAAGTTTTGTGAAAACAGCACCTGTAGCTTCCTGCCCAGGAACGGGGAAATGCAGTGGCAGGGTTGGGGAGGGGACAGAGACAGAAATTCAGATTTTTTTGTGTGTTATAGATTATTCTAATTTCTCTCTAAAACAAAGCAATGAAAATATCTCCCCAAAACATTGCCAGATAGTTGCACATTTTGCTTATTTTCCACTGGAAGTTAGTACACTGTTTAAATGAGAAAAGAAACAAAAATGCACATTTGGGGATTTTCCTTCACATGATGCTCAGTATTTTGTGCTGATATTGTACCCAGAAATATTAGCAATTGCCATTTAATTCCCACTCTATTCTAAAATAAATACACTATTTCTACAACAGCAGAAATGGTAATTGAATTAATTTGGGTACTGAGAGTGTGTACAGATCTCCTTTACATAAATTAAAGATTTCTTTCCATTATTCACCAGCAAGTTCGCTTTCAATTCAGAAATTAAAGGCCATACCACTTCTACACACAATACCTCTTATATCTATCCCTTACAATACTGTACAGTGGTAGTGTATTTCAGCACACAATTAGCAAGATGATGAATCTTGAAAAGAAAACAATAAACTGAATTCTTACAAATTGACAGAAATTTTTACTAAAGCTTCCTGGGAGTTATACCAAAGCTGAGATTAGACTGACTGACTTGAAAAGCAAGAGAAAATTTCTGAGAAAAAGGTATTTTGTATTAAGAAGATTAAATTGATTTAGTGATGCCTCATAACTGTACCATATTATGTTATAAGGAGCATTTTTTTTCCTTTAAATCAAGTTACAGTAATTGAACTTAGCTCTACTAATATAATAACCAAAGACGACAAAATTAATGGGATCTTTAATGTAACAAAAAAGCAAATCAATAAGCAACAAACCACTAATGACAGTTCTGCAGTGGTTACATCTAGACATCCGCATAACACTGACATGAAAAGATGGATGTAACAGACCAGAGAGCCCTTTGCCTTTGACATCAACAATAACTAAAGAAAATAATTAACAGCCCACAAAACATTTCTCCTTGTAATTTTACTCACAACCACCAGCAGCAACAACTGCATTGCGAGACACTTCGGCACCATACAGACACCAGTGCTGAGGATGAGGCAGCGCTTTAGCAAGATATAAGGCAGACATGAGGTGGTCAAACCCACAGGCCACCAGTGGGTGCTACCAAACCTGGCCTCCAAAACCTACCCCCATGAGAGCAAGGCAGCCAGGACCCCACCGTCGAGCTCCTCGCCAGCCACCACACTGCAGCCTGTGCAGGTCCTCTCAGCTGTTCCTTGGTGGGGGAACTTATACATCCAAACTGCAGCTGTTCATTTCCCACACACTGGTCCCCATCTGGGTCCCCCCAAGGCACATATCCCAAGCACACCAGAATGAGTATTCCAGTGTATATTCCCTGTTTCTTCCTGCTCCTGGGCTTGGAGGCCATGGCCCTCCTCAACTCCCTCACAACACCTCCAGAGCCCTAAACAAAGTTTGGTGGCCAATTCTTTCCTAGTAATACTCTTCAGAAAGGTAGGGAAAAGGGCATAGGGAAGGAGACTGGGATGTGGAAACACATTCAGGACACAACCGGGGCAAATCCAGGCAGGTGAGAGAAGGAGGTCAGCTCCTCATACCTACTAGAGAGGCTGTGAAGAGACTGACACTTCTACCATGGCACCTTGCTGACAAGGATGTCTACCAGCACATGGGGGCCAAAGCAGGGTCCTGCTGTCCCTCCTGCCCTCGTGAATTCCCTTCAGCACTGACAGGATGGCAGCTGCTCCTGTGCTTCCAGTCCCCGTAACACATGCCAGGAGATCCTTACCATGGCAGAAGCCACGAGCTGCCCGACCACCCGGATCACCCAGCCTGGTGGTGACGAGCCTGGACCCCGCAGCACTCACTACCCCCGTGGAAGAGGCAATCATTCGGTCTCCAATGACATTATGAGCAGAAGCAGTATACAACTTCGAAGACGACAACAGGTTAAAAATAACTCCATCACACAAAGACAATTTAACCACACAGCAGGCAGAAAATGTTCCCTGCAGTGTTAACCTTGGCTGCTCATACAAAGTTTAGTGAACTTTCTTCTGGCAACCAAAATCCAGTATTACCAGCTTACTCAAGGTCTGAGGTGATCTAGAGAGCAAAGCTGCAACCTACTGCTTCCTTTTTCAGGATGTATCACCACCACAGGGGAAAGGTTTTCAGGAAGTTTCACAGGAACTTTTTCCGGGGATTGGGGTTTTTTTGTTTTGGTAGTGGGGTTTTTTTGTTATTATTTTTGGGTTTGGGGGTTTTTGTTTTTTGTTTGTTTGGGGTTTTTTTTAATACTAACTGAAACAATTGAGACAACCCTCGCTCATTCTCTTATAAAAACATACATGCTCTTCTTGGTTAGGACACACCTAGGAGATCTACGTAAAAAAAATGACTCACCGCTATGCAAGGGGTCCTGTCAAAGCAACACATGTCCGAGACAATGTCAAAACACCTCTCCCCACTGCATAAGGAAGGCAAGTTTCCCTTTTGCCCACAACGTGGAAGATTTGGCATTCAGATACAATCTGCACCTCTTCTTCTGTATTCACACTTGACTACCCGGCCAAATGTATGACGTGACACCTGGGCAAATGTCTGTCTACAAGAGCAGTCACAGAAGAATTTGCCCTATTTGAGTACCGGATTTGTGACCGGGCCTCAATGATGATACGGAAACTTCTGGACTCTGAGCTGTCATCAGACTGTTGCTGGGAACAAGCCAAGAAAATGTTTTCCACAAGGACACAGGGTTGAACTGAAAAAGTTTGATTTAAGCATAGATATCTGTTTCATGACCCTGTGAAAAACACTTGGCAGGAAAAAAAAAAAAAGTAGTCCTAAAAGTAGAACATCCAGATAATTAAAATAAAGAACAAAAATCAAGTAATTTTGACTTAAGCTTTTTGGAGCAGCATGATTCGTTTTACAAAACACAAACCAACAAGCTCTAAAATTATAATTTAGATGGCAGATCATTGTAAAGTCTCAGTATTTTCAAGTCATCATCAAGATACTAAATAATAACGTGAGTGCAGCACTTAGAATATGGAGGAAACGGCAGGAAAAAACCACAGTATTTAAGTACCTGTCTAACTTAAAACTTTACAGTTAGTAGCAATGAATCTAGAGAGCGTGGTTTAAACTTTCACATAAAGGTTTGAAATAAAACAGCTTTGTATTTATGTATTTTTCTACAACTACTGGAAACATTTTTTTTTTCCCAAAACATTTTGTTACTCTACTTAGAATTGTAAATCTTGTTTCCCCCCTGTGAAAACCCAAAATGAATGAGGAATTACCACACATATCCATGTATTTTTTAAATGTCTTTACTGCGTTTGAAGGCAAAAACACCCCTCAAGTTGTATTTTTTTTGTTTGCACTCCGTCTCTTTTTATTACATTTTCCCCATTATAATGGGGGACTAACAGGTCTAATCTGAAATGTGACTGATTTAGCCCTTACAAACAAGCTCACTGGTATCACCCCAAGCACATCGCATGAAGGAGAGGTGCATAGATTCATGAACTAAAAAGCAATCGCATAGAAGCCCTGGGTAAATAAATGGCATTAAACAGTGGGATGTGCTGTTCTTATCAGCATCTTTTTGAACACTAAACAAGCACTTCTGAGCAAGAAATAAGTGGTTGCAGGATCACTTAAAAAGGGAAGGTAGGAAAGTCACTCTCAAAACTTTGTCCTTCATTTATGCAGTTTGAAGAACATGCCAGACACTCATACGCCAGGCAGGACAGCTGTCAGCACCCACCCCTTGAAAAGGCCCGACCTGGGGAGATCCAAAAGTCCTGCTGTCTTTCCCCTTCAGACCATTTTGGTCTTCCCAACTTTTCTTGCACTTCATGTGCAGAACCCAACCACTGTGCTTGGCACCTGTGGGACAAGATGCGACCAGCCCAATGAGAAAAACTGCTGGATGTAAAGGACACTTCAAGCCAGCAGATGTGAGAATAAAAAAGAAAGCCAAGTCAAATACAACTACATTTCATCTTTTTTTTTTTTCTTTTTTTTAATTCCATACCCAAAACCCTTAAACAGCCATTGAAAAGCAAAATAATGGTTCCACCTACCCTATTTAAATGCATTGCCATCCCCTTGCCTTGGTGGAATTACACAGAGATAAGGTTAGGATCACACTGAAGTACCTGGCTAAGCATAGGCTCCACGGCAGGCACTTATGCTCATCACCCTCTTTTTCCATGGACTGCATTGCTGATCTTTTATTTCGTTTGTAAATGTGCTAAGCACTTGACAGAATAAAGAAAGTGATATGTTACATATAACCCCTCCTGAACCTACTCTGTGCATGTGTGCACATCTAGATGCAAATACACACAGATTTCAGGGTGTTTAGCTTTCCCCTTTTCCCTTTCCCAATGGGTGGTATATAAGCTTGAGAAATAAGGAAAAACAGACGTTCCAGCTTAGCACTATAAAGCTGGTCGAAAGGGGCAGATAACATGTCATCACTAGCGCCTCAGGTATCTTCAGGATACTTCTCCTTCTCTGTTCATTGCTGCAAAGTGAGGGTGAACAGGCCTGGCTCATGTCTGGGTTTCTCCACTGCCACTGCACATAGCTGTGGCCAGAGCCGAGTTTCCAAAGAAGCTTCCAGTGGATTTAAAACCAATATTCAGTAGGCTCATATAAGAGAAAACCAGAAAAATTTCCTGAGTGTTGGAAAATACATGGCTGAAATAGGAAGACATATATTTAAATTTAATTAATTAAAGCACCACAATTCCTTTTTGTACTTTCAATTAAGCCACGCCACAGGCAACAAAGGAATCATGCAATCTACTACAGCTCTGGGTACTGAAGACTGCAGTGATCAGCAAATACAGGAACAAACTGTTACTAAATTAAACTTTCCCTTTCTCAAAGGGAAAAAACTTAACGGAGGGAAAAACCCTGTAACGTAAGAGTTGGCAGCTTCTCATTATATAATAAAACATACCTGCCCTAATCTATTTTTACAAAATCTGATTTTCAGAAAAAGCATGCACTTTATGAGTATTCTGCAATTTTGCCTGGGCTATTCATTTGGCAGTAACTGGACACGCTTCTGTTTAAATCATTGTGTTTCTTCCCTTTCACTGCAACACAGTTCCTTGCAACATACATAATACATAAAGCAAAGCTGATTATTAGTTCAGAAATCTGAATATTGCAAATATTTTGGTCCCATACATCAGGCTACAGTTTTTATTTCAGAAGACAAAAAAAAAAAAAANAAAAAAAAAAAAAAAAAAAAAAAAAAAAAACCGAAAAAAAACACCACCAACAAAACCAAACCTTGAATCAACTACAAAGTTTTTGCCAATGCTTACCTAAAATCTAAAAAACTACAAGTCTGCCAGGGGGTGCAGAAGCATGGACTGCCGCTCCACCCTGTGCAGCTGCTGGTGCACCTGGGAGCCCCACTGCTGGAGCAGAGGGCACACATCATCACCATACTAAGAAAATAAAAGGTCCAGTGCGGGACCCAGGAGCTGAGGCCAGCTTAACCTTTTCCTGAGGAATGAGAAGCTGGACGACCAGCTCCAGCTGGGGAGGCACCCACATGATCCTAGCCAACCTCTCCTCCCTCCCTATGTCCTTCTTCCCAGGACAGTTGCATAGGCAAATCCCTCCTGTACAGACCTGAGTGCCTTGGCAGTCTCTGGACACTCCCAACCACAATGCCTTCAACTGCTCTATCCAAAAATAGGGCAGAAAAGGGTGAATCCCAAAATTGCGTCCCACTCCGGACTTCAAGAACTACAGCTACCATACTGAAACCTGTTCTCCAGCAGAGAAGAATAGGAACATATCTGCAAAGCCTCCCCAGATCAGGCAATCAGTTCTGTGTTTAGTTCCACAGAATTTCTCACCTTCTCTCCTTTGAGCACATGCAGACTGTATTTTACTTAAGCTACCTCTCTGTCGGCAGTATCTACTGCTATTAAACCACACCACAATGGGCAAAGCACGAAGTGTGCATGAGGTGTCATTGTGGGGGAAACGAATAGGTCAAAGGAATCCCTTTTTCCACCTCCCACCAGCCATCAATTGACCGTGTTCACCCTCATCCACAGCAATCACAAATTCTGTTCATAAGAAGCATGATTCTTTGTATTTGGTAACAAAGCAACCTCTCCAGGTGCTCTGTGAGGCTGTCCACAGCACCAACCCCCAGAACACGTGATTTCACAATTTTAATCGTATCACTAACCTTCCCTCCCCACAAATTACAACATATCTAAAAACTCCCACATGGGACTGTCCCAATCATCTTATCCATCAACTGGAGGACTCATCCCAGAAGGAACAAGAATGAGCACAAACCAGAGACTTTCACAATATTATAGGAAAAGACAGGGTTTTTTTTTTTCTAGCCTGGCATACGGAGAACCAAGAATTAGTAAGAATAAGTGAGTGCCCAGGGCATGGTTATTCCTAGGATCTGAGGGCAGATGCACTCAAACCAGGGTAGTCCTACAAAAGCAAAAAGACGTGCCACGTCAATCTAGATGCTGATCTCAGACAAGCCTTTAGGACGCCTGGGAGCTCTGGCTACTTGTATACACTCATGAAAGCGATGCAGAACTGAGCAAGTGAAGCATTTTTTTTTGCCCCCTGCAACTCATACTCTCCAACACAGAGATGCTGAGCTGAGGTATAGTGTAATGCCCACCAGAGGCTGGCATGTTGGGGTTTGGATCCTGCTTTTGACTCTGGGCTACATCCCAGCAGGAACAAAGCAAGTTATCTCACTGCGGCACACGCCATCCCAGGCCACCTCCCTGCTGCAAGGCACTAGGACATCATGGAATTATATGATGGGATCCAACTTCAAAGGCATGTGCCTCTGGAGTTTATCCATCTTTGCTACCCACACACTGCTCCCCGTCCCAGGGCTCAGGACTTCATGCAGTACCTAGGCAGAAGTGCAACCTAAAAATTGGGTAACAGTTGGAGAGATTGACTTTGTTAAGCAATGTTGTTGTCAAGTGCTGACTGGGCTATAGCATTCATCTAAATGGATGCATTTCCATCCTCAAGACATCTGTCTCCATTAGCAGAGCTTCCGATGTTCATCGACACTTTTTCACCAACCAGGACCACAAGTAGCAACCAGGGTCTCCTGTCATACTTCTAGAACTTCCCAGTGCACCAGCGGGCCACCTTCAGACATGGCTAGCTGTGCTGTCACACCTGTACCCAAAGAAGTAGTCCTGGACATAAGACATCGTATCAGATACAGACAGACATCAGATACTGACTGCATTCAAGAGGCTCACATCACGACTGAATCCTTTAGATAAACCAGAAAATACTCAGTTCTAGGAACTGATCCTAACTCTATTGCTGCCCTCACCTTTTCTTTGTCTTGCATCACTGAAAGAGGAAAAAATATTCTCTATTCAAAGAATGGCCTCTGTATGTGACAAACTGTAGATGGTGACCCACCACAGCCCTGCAGCTTATGCCAGTTTACCTATGTGCTGGAACTTAATCTATGCTCATCACCGTATCAGCCAAGTACCTAGTAAATTTGGGGTATCGTTACGGATTAAAACCGTTGAACTCATTTAAGGTCTGCTAGTTTGCAATACTGAATCATTAGCTAAAGATCTGGGCTTTCATATGAACCACAAGAAGCTTACACAGGATCCACTTACTGCAGTGATCCAGCATGATGCAAAACATTTGTATTCAGCATGCTCTAGTTCCTTCTATTTTCCTTTTTTTTTTTTGTGTCTGAGAGAAAGCTAAGCTGAAATAAAATATTCCACATTTCTCTCCAAACGAGGCGATCTTTTTTCCAGGATTTCATCAGCTTCCCCAGGAAAGTTTGGTTTCTTCTCAAGAATAGGGCAGGAGTTTCTAGTTTCCTTTTCTGCCTTTGGAAATGATAGACCATTGCGCGTATCCCGCTGCACACTTCTAACGTCAAGATTTGTGACAACGGGTCTGAGAGGACCCATTCCCGAGAAACCCTCCCAAATCTGCCTGAAGAGCAGCTCTGCTCTCAAACACTGCAGTACTTCTCCAACCCACGCACCCGCAGCAGGTTTGGGTGATGCTGACCGAGGAGAAAGGCTTCTGGTGACAGACAAAATCCTGCTGGTTCAGCAGCATTGACAGAGACCAGAAACCAGCATGCATGGTCAAGAGCGCGTCGGAGCATACTCCAGCGTTTCTGTCCTTTCTCCCCAGGTGGCCTGGCATTCAGTGCGGGCAGGGAGCAGAATATCCACCACCAAAGAGCAGCTTCAGGTGCAACAATCTGGCTTCCCCACTACACCCTTCTTCTTAAGATCTCTGCATCTCACCATTTCAGACAGTGCTGGCTCTTTCAGGAACACAGTATGCCACCCATACCAGTTTCCCAATCTCAGGTTTCCATGGCATATTTTGAGGGCTGCCATATAGAAAAGGGCAGACTGCAGACATAATGACATTTCTGGAAATACTTAAAATTATTAAGCTTGTCCTGATTTATTCCTCCAGAGAAACTAATGCTTTAATTTTTAAATGAGAAGTTAAAAACTAGTCATTGAAACCTATCTGAGGGACAATACAGCTCAGGTGGTGCTACCAGGGCTAGTGATGAGGGATCTTTGGCTCTTAAAGGACATTGAAAATGCAACAATCACTATCTAGATGCACGAGCCTGGCTGCATGACAGCAAACAATTTTAAGAAGCACTTCAAGTATCCTGGAAGTCTCCTTGTGTAGTCTATCACCATTCATCTATCAAATTTCATCTTCAAGGACTGGAGCTGGATGTAGGCTCTCACGCAACTTCTGAGCCCAAACAGAGAGGAAAAAAAATTAAAAAATCTCCCAGAAAGTCAAGGTCCAGAGCAAGGCGAGCTGAAATACAGAGCTGCTTTCAGGGCACCCTGACGCCTGGCTGGGACACGTCACATTCATTAGTTGGGGTACATGGGCAGGGGGAGAGATTTAATTGCACATTTCCAAACAAATGTGACCTAAAAAGATTTAAGCAAAGTTACATTTTCTGAACAGTCATGGCAAAACCTATAGAAACCCCAGACGTTTGCTCAGTCATAAACTGCTTATTAAGACACAGTTTTAGTTGTCAGAAGTGCGTAACTGTATTGCCTAATCCAATCAGGTGTGACAATGATAAAGCAATATAATAGCTAGGCCTGAGCCACAAAAATATCCCTTAGGCCCAGTTCTCCTACTAAAAGATGCTCATTGAAAAGTCTAACTAGATGCAGTGGAAATTTGTTCTAACATGAATATGGGGTTGGAAAAAAATCCAATTTTGGGGCACAGCAACTGCAATCTCATACGTATGCATTACTCTGACACTGAGTAACAAACAAGAGCATTGCTTATAAAATTGCCTTTACTGCAGTTTTGCTACACAATGAAGCGTTTGTACATTGTGACATTTTTTTGATTATCAGAAAAAGCTTTTTACAGAGCTTGCTTGACTATGCTGAAGCTCACTTTTTTCTCTCTACTCTGATTTAAAAGCAATTCTGGGTAGGGCACTAGTGAATGTATTGCATGGTTCCTCTTATTGCAGTGGTATATCCCTGCTGTCCCTTGCAATAACAACAAAAATCAATTATGAAAATTTCCTCTCTGTTAAATTACCACCAAAAATTCTTGGCAGTAGTAAAGCACGTTGCTGTGTTTATCTATACCAGCAAGAGAACTAGCCCCTAAATGTTTATACGATGTTTCTGTCAGACACAAGATGACAAAGGCTATTGCAAATACCCCACAATCTGCGAATACATTTTGCTTCCCTTAGACAGTGCAAATCTGTGAGCCTTAGTAATGTCACATTTTTTAACTGTCTGTTCCTGAAACTTTTACCTCAGATGCATGATAAACAAGGTTTTAAAATTACAGATGCAGTTCATGTATTTTGCAGCATCATCTGTATCTCTTCTCCCTCCTAATTTAGTGAGAAACTAACTTTTAAGTGATTTATTTGCAATACCAGCCACCTACTACTTTGCTGTTCTGTTGCTCTTTTTTATGATTTGCTACAAAGACAAATAAACCAACTCCATCCAGTGTGGTCACCCTTCAGTATTTTGCAGAAGGTCAAAAGAGCCATATTCTTTTGACAGATAATTTACAGTAATTTTACCTGAAAGTGAGTATCAGTATTTAGTTCAGATCCTGCATGCTCCAATCTTTATTTTTGTAAAATTTCTCTTTTTCTTTAATTCTTGTAAAAATACATATATTAATAAACAGAAACTCATGACATACAAGCCAAGAGTGGCAAATAAGGCAGCGGCGTCCTTTGGTGGAGTCTCACTGTCACAGGGGAAATCCCCCTTATCCTACAGAAATGTAACACAGCGTAACTAGACCAAGTCACCGCTGGATATAAAATGAAATCTCATTTATATTACATGCAACTCCAGCAAAATATATGCCAATCCTTTTCAAACCTATTTCACAAAGCTTCTTACTACTAATGCCAGAGGAAAAGAAAAACAGACAGCATATATATATCCTATATGTATATACATACTCCTGTGCATACACACACAGAGAGCAGGTTAAAATCTTTTTCCTTCAAGCCAGTTATATTATAATTTAGTTACTGCAGCAAGCTGTGGGATACCACTGCCCTGCAAGCATTGTTCAACTAGTTAAGTTACGTTTTCGATTTCCAAGAGGAAGGGTGGTGACCTACGAAGTTGTAAAGGAAACCGGTGACAAGCTTATTTCAATACCCTTGCTAAAAACAACCCCCTGGAATTATAAGAGTCTCTTCCTCATCCTGCTCAGAACAATTGGAAAGTTACAGACCATTTAAAATGCATTAATTTCATAGATTAAAAAATAAAGTGAATGGAGACAAAAAAAATAACACCTCCCAGTCATGGTATTGCACTGCTCATTTTTCCAATTTCTCTAGTAGCTGCATATGGATTTAGCTAGAGCAAAGAGTGACCCAAATTACATAGCAGGCACACTCAAAACACGTTAGAGATCCTGAATAGCCATTCTCTCCCAAAGACTTTACTTTCCAGTTTATCCTAAAGTCACTGAGGACAGGTTTAACTTAAGCCAAAATAAACATTGATTGCTAGAAGCTTTGGGGTGAACATCAGACTGGATTTGACATAAACTGGTGATTTTTATTTTTTTTCTATATGATCAGATAAAATCTAAAATAAATGCTATATAAGCATTTTGTAAAATCCAGGACAATGATAAAATTGTGTTTATGTTGCTTACTGCAATTTCTTCTGCAACATATTCATCACAGGGATTTATGTGATAAATGTAGCACCACATTCCCTCTTAGCCCACGATGCAATTACCTGCACTAAACCCAGCAAGGTAGGGCATGCTGTTAGCTGCACTTCAATGGGCACGGGGGGAATAGAAACAAGGGCAGGGGGAGAAGTATTTCTAAAAAAAATGCATTGTGTCACACAGCAGAGCAGCAAACACTGCACCGACAGACACTAATACAGCCACTTTCCCCAGATCCCTCAGCAAATACGCAGCTGCAAACATCTGAGATACAAAACAACGTGTGCCTTCACCTACCCCTGGCAAAGCAAGACTTTTAAAAATCATCCAGATTACTGCCTTCACAAGGTCCTCTGTATTTCAGAAGGACACCGATTTTTCACTAAAGCGGTTGTAGCGCCCGGGCAGGTAACCGAGTGCCAGGGAACAAGTTCAGCGGGCAGATGACTCTGCAGATTCGCAGAGCGAAGGCTCGCTCCAGACGGGATCAGCACAAACTTGACACTGTGGTATTAGCTGCAAAATCCTGTACTGTTAATCCAAGTGCAAGAAGAGGATTCATTTCCAACTTCTTCTACTGATCCTTCCTGTCACCTTATTTCTGCACTGCAGGTGGGCCAGGAATTTAGACTAATGAACTAATTTTCTCAGGAAACAGACTGGCCATGCATCGCTTTTCCTTATTGCTCAGGTTTCTTTTTTTATAACACAGAAGATGAACCCACAACTTGAGCTAAAGCTCAAGGACAACAGGCCTCATCTTAGTGATAGAGAACTTGATTAATTAAATAGCATTTGGGATATCTTGTTTTAACACTGGAGGTGTGAAAGTTAACTCCTGGAAAAAAAAAAACCTGAAGAAAAGTAAAAATCACATGACTCAAAAGTAGTTCCAGTATCTGTTGCCCAGTGAACTTGGAAAGCAGTGAAATCTAGAAAAGGTAAAATTTATCCATGAATATGTAAGTTTCCTCAAGTGATTTTAAAGAGCATCTATCAAAGATAGGACAGCACAGCTCCAAAGTCATGTGAATGAGTTAATATTTGGCCGTCCAGTGCATGCTGCTTTTTGAAAAGCTGCAGCACTCTGCTGCAGCACCAGCTAGGCCTTGTAAGCTTAGCTACAGGTAAAGGAGGGAGAAGTCCTTACACTCCATAACGCCTGCCTCTGAATGCGTATTCTGCTTCTTCTTCGTGCATGGCCGCCATGCTAAGGCTGTGTACGCCTTGTACGTTGTCCATACTGACCTTCAGCACTTGTCTCACCAGTTTGCAGTTTAAAGGCCGGCTTCTCCCACACACAGCCCCCACAGCGTGGGCCTCACCAGGGCCTCCTGCCCTCAAACCATCCAATTAGCTAACCTTGACAGGTGTACTTGATTATACCACAGCCTTCCACAGGTGTGACACTGCTGGGCACACACTGCATTCACCACCACCACTTACTTGCAGATTGTCATTTGGCATCCAATTTACGTGTTACCCTACCAGAAGTGCCTCCTTTCCTCTTGATTTATGATTCAGCCTTTCAGTGACCTCCCTCTACCCCCCTTTTAGGGACAAACAGGCTCTGTTTTGGGCTCAGTTCCGCCTTTTCTTGTGCTCTGCATCCACAGACGGACCTTAACCTGCGTTTTGCTGTCCCGCCTGTCACACGCGGGGGACACACGGCCTCCTTTCTGACACCGGCCGGGGGGAGTTCACTAATTTAAACACACCCCAAGCCGCTGCGGGTGGCTCGGTGGCCTTGCCCCGCTCGGGCCGGCGCGGCCGGCCGTTCCACTGTGGGGAACCGCCGTCGCCGTCGTCCCCCCCACACACCCCCCCGGTACCTTCCGGAGGGCCGCCCGCAAGTCGCGGTGCTGCGGCGTGTCGCAGACGCCCCCTCCGTCCCGCCGCCCCGAGCTGCCGCC
>VYZM01010272.1:305014-362679 GCA_013398915.1 Dromas ardeola
TGGGGTCGTCCCGCGCCCCCCGGCGCCCGGGCTCAGGCAGGCGCGCAGCCCCGCCGCTGCCCGCTGACGGCCGGGTCAGCGGGGACCTACTGCCCCGCTGAATCAGACCTTCCCCTCCCACCACATGCGCAAGGAGGGAGGCGGCCCGGGGAAACCGTCGGCTCTTATAAAGCGCTGCCGTCGGGCCGGGCAGCTCCGCTCGCTGCCGGGACCCCGCTGCCACCCGCCAGTTCTCTCCTTCCTCCCGTCCGCCGCGACATGGCCGCCGGCCGCCGTCTCCCGCTGCCCGCCCTGCTGCTGCCGCTGGCCTGCGCGGCCCTGGCCCCCCGCACCCTGACAGGTAGGGACCCCGCGGGCGGCGACGCGGGGCCGGGGTCGCCTCCGCCGCCGAGGTGGCTTCAGCCCCGGTCGCTGGTGTCTCCCGCAGAGAAGCAGCGCTCCTGCCTGCTGCCCCCCGACGACGGCCCCTGCCGCGCCATGGTGCCGCGCTGGTACTACGACAGGTACACGCAGAGCTGCAAGGAGTTCACCTACGGGGGCTGCCACGGCAACGCCAACAACTTCCTCACCTTCGACGACTGCGAGAAGAACTGCTGGACCATCAAGAGTGAGTGAGGGCGACTGGCCCCGCCGCCCTCCTGAGCCCCGGGGGGCCGCCCGACGGGGCCAGTTTCTTGCCCGGGGTGTCCCCGGGGTGGCAGAGGGGCTGGACGGGGCTCGTGGGAGCACCCGGGAGGCTGCGCTGCTCGGGGGATGCTTCGCACCCACCCCGTCTGTCCCTCCTGCCCGTAGCAACTCTCTAACTGATGGCAATTGTATGCAGAGAAACCAGAGCATGTTGTCTCAGAGGCAACATGCGGAATTTAACTATTAGTATTTTAAATATAACTTAGCACTATAGCTAGTTCCTAATTAGTGCATCAGGTTCTTCCTGTAAAGCTTATCCCACTTTATTAAAGAGTGGGACAAGCTGGGACTTGCCTGCGACCGGACCAATAGTGTTTTGTCTACACTACCATGTTGTTGGGTACAGGGAGTGCAAAGGGTTGATTTTACAGAGGATGAAATTATTTTTGTTGCAGAAGTGCCCAAATTGTGCCGGATGGAGGCTGATGGAGGACCTTGCAGGAGTCATCTAAAGAGATATGCCTTTAACTTGAGCTCGTTGAGGTGTGAGGAGTTCATCTACGGTGGCTGCTACGGAAATGGCAACAACTTCAGAGATTTGCAGTCTTGTGTGGACCACTGTCTTCCAGAGAAAAGTAATGGTTGTTCAAACTTTTTAATAAAATAGATGGTTTGAAAGCGATATGAAGATGATATTTTGTTTGGTATTTTCCTCAGTGTTATTTCTGAAGACTTCTGTGAAGCAGATTTTTATATTGTCTACAGACTTTCACATGTCACTTGTCTCAGCTGTTACTGAAAGAGCAAAATGCTGTGTTAGTTTAATATTGTGACCTTAAGTATGCCCACAGCTATGTTTAACTGATCTCTTGACTTCTAGAGAGCTGTACACGTGTAATCTGAAGGGATTGGAGATCTGGGTTGAGGCAGAGGTATGAGACGCGTGGCAGTCATGTTCAGGGCAGTGACATCCTATTATAAAGCAGAAGTGCCTTTCTGAAGTTCATCTGAGAGATGGTATTAGGTGGATCGGGTTTTTCGCACTTGCCAGCTCAACTGGTAAAATTTTTTTGCCTGACGTGTCTCTTCACTGCCTCTCCATATGAAATTTAAAGAAGAGAGATAGTAATTATAAGCAGGTGACTATACCAAAGTGTTGTCATAAACACCAGGTTAATATCCAGTGCGAGATAGGGTCTTTGAAGAAGAGAGATCTACCAGAATGTATAAAAGCTGTCACTGCTTAAGCTTTGTTAGTGCTTGGTGGGACAGTTATTTTTGGCTGATGGCAGATTGTCAGCATTTTCTTTGGTGAACGCTGAACTATTTTTCATTTCTCTGTTGCACATCCGATAAATTGGTAAAAGGTCTCCAGCAAGAAAAGTAAAATTTTGTTGAGGCAAAATGAAACATGATTGTTGTGAGGTAAGTGGTGGGTTTTGAACTTTTTGCTGGAAAAATCGTAGCAAGGATAAATAAAATAGTGCCTTTTTCCTCTACAGAGGTAGTTCCACTGGAATTATTGTTATATTCCTGTGTACATGGAATATGACTTCTGGCCAGACTATGTAAATATCTCAGCTGTTCTGTGCATGGCACCACAAATGGGGAAAGCTGATGAATTTCACTTGTGGGATAGTAATCCTATTTTCTGGGACTATCTATTGCTTTCTCAAATTCCTAACTCACAGGAATAAGATGTAGTAAGTCTCTGAAGTCGTCGGTAACAGCTCATGTTACAAGAGCTGTTTAGCCACAAAATTTATTGCAGGATAAATTTTAAGCAGCTAGGCACAGAGATTATATTTATGTAATTTGTCTTTCTCTCTCTCCTTTTTTTTTCCCCTTCTTTTTTTCAAGCTGGTCCCTCGCTATGCTACAGCCCAAAGGATGAAGGATTGTGTTCTTCTTCTGTATCTCGCTATTACTATGACGCCAAGACTAAATCATGCAAGGAGTTCAAATATACCGGCTGTGGTGGAAATGCCAATAACTTCGTTACTGAAACAGATTGTTACAATGTCTGCAGAAAAGGTAAGTTTTTTTGTATTTTGTCATTCATAAGCAGATAAAGCAATCCAAATAAAAGGTGTTCACATTGTTCTTTTACTCACCTTAGCTTGCTACAAGTATATGCTTTTTTCATTTTGGACTGGGTGTTTTCAAAGGCAGGGAAAACTGAAATGCAACACTACATGCTTCCGACAAGAAGAGTGTGATGCGAGGTGATTACACCATTTTTGAATGAGGTGTAGAGAAGGGCACACGAAAAGACTAATTAACATACTAGAGGCCACAAGGAATCAGTCTTTAAACTGTGCAGTACCAGCATGAACACGAATTAGTGTATCGTTTTCTTCTAGATATTTTGAAGTAGGATTAAAGTGAATTGTGAAATCAATTTACTTTTTTCCTTTGCATATTCAGCAGTTACCATCCTCCCTTGATTCCCTGCTGCCTGTTCCCGTTTCCCATTCCCGTAATTGAAGATTTCTGCCTCATCAGTTGTGCTGAGTCGACTGCTTCTGCGGCCGTGGGGGGAAGGGTTGGGAATGATAATTGATTTTTCTTAATGGTGTTATTCAAATCAGCTACTGGCTGCGCTTGTAGGTCAAAACAGTTGTGCTTTTACCTGCAGTCCTATGTTCATACCATCTATTGCAAGTTTTAATACTCTAGTTTAATTCATTCGATATGTAAATCAATAAGAGAGAGAAAAGCATAATTATATGTTGACACCCAGAGCACTCAGGAAGCAGTCACAGGACAATATTTAAAAAATTGATACTAACGGGGAAAAAAATTAAGGCTGTATCTAGCATGTACATTGACTTTGGGAAAAAAAAAAAAGCCCAAAAGTAGCTCTGTTTTAAATATGAGATATGCACAAGGCATGAGTACTTCAGGATTTAAGATGTGTAGTCAGAATGCTGAAGTCAGGACATGATTCTTCATTTCTGGGCTAGAAATCTGGGGCTGGGGCAAGGATTGCACCCCAAGCCCAGTCCTCAGAAGTAAAAATCCTGCCTGCCAGTTAGTCATGGCAGTAATATTTCTGTGGGTGACAAGTCTGAGTGTGTCTCTGCCATTCTAGTCTCATAAGGGAGTCTTTAATAGCATGCTAAGTCTATCTGAGATGCTTGTGATGATTATCTAATACGCATCCATTACTAGCTGGGAAATGGCAGGGACAGGCTCCAGCCTCAGTGTGCAAAGAGAGAGGAGGAAGGAAACTGCCTCTTCGGCATCTCGCCTCCGCGCTCTGCCCCTGCCCACACCCAGCCAGAGGCACCTGGGGGTTCCCCCTTCCTCACTCTCTTTTGGGAAGAAAGAAGTAAGGAAATGCTGTCTGCCTCCTAACTAGAGCACCAGGTAGCCAAACGTAAGGGATTGGTTATGAGCTTTTTCACTAACTTGTGGATTTCACAATTCAGTAAGGCTTGGTACAACCAAGGCCCATAGTTAAGGGCATAATTAGTGCTAATTAGCGTTGTGCTATACATAGTCATTTCTATAGCTTGGGAGTGTACAGCAACATTAAGCAAATCTGTAAGGCAACTTAAGCCACTCCTCCTCTCCCTCTCCTATAATTCCCTCCCCAGCATCTTTCCTGTTACCTTTTGGAGTCTCAGGTTGAATTCAGTTGACCTTCCCTGTGCAAATATGCAACTGCTGTTTGAACTGATCTATAGCTTTTGGAGTGGAAAGGTTTCTGATTCATTTCATTAAAAAAAATTTGTATTGGAAAAGAAAATAAATACATTGGGGTGACAGCCAAAGGTTTGGGAACTGGCCACAGGGGCTCTGTGTGCAGGTAAACAGGTAGCAGAAGCCTGAAGATTTTCAGTCAGGTTTGCAAAGTACTTGTTTTCTGAACTGTGTTCACACATTTCATGTGGTCTTTGTAAGCATTCCTGGAGATAACCCCGGCTGTCTTTGGCCACTCTTGCGTCAAACAGTCCTGGCCAGAAACCCATTTCACCTTACCATCTCCCACGAGCACT
The DNA here is from genome assembly GCA_013398915.1 of Dromas ardeola. Lineage (NCBI taxonomy): Eukaryota > Metazoa > Chordata > Aves > Charadriiformes > Dromadidae > Dromas > Dromas ardeola. The sequence continues at coordinate 309,646 of VYZM01010272.1, forward strand.
GGTTATATTTTGGACTTTGCCCCAGTGTTGTTCAGAGAAATGTAGTAATAATTCTTTTTTTTTCTTTTTTTTTTNTCTTTTTTTTTTTTTTTTTTTTTTTTTTTTTTTTTTTTTTTCAGTAGAGCAGTGTGTTTACTTCCATTCTGCTGTCACTGCAGGATGGCTAGAAAAGACTTTGATGCTTGCTCAGGAAAAGAGCAGCAAAGCAGGACTCCAGTGCCAAAGGTGGACACATTGGAGTGTGAGAATGGGGTGTCCAGAACACATTTTAGAGTTTCTGATATGTTTGTTATTATTGGCTCAACTGCTTAAACAGCGTAACATGAAAAAGAAAACCCCAAACAATAAAGAGTAGTAACAGCTTTGTCATACTGTTTCCCTAACTGCTTCCTTTGTTTTCTTAGCAGGGACTCAGAAACCAAATCTCAACAAGCCAGCGAATGTATTCCGCAGAAAAATGATGAGAAAACTGATTAAAAAATCTCAGACGTATAACCGGAAGTCTTAAAGCTGACGTGCACTTGGATGTTCAAAACACCTTCTTTTGATTCCACTTTCTTCTTTTGTAAGATAGTTTCCACATAGTTTTATACAGCGACGTAGTTCTGTCTTTCAGAACTGCTTTTTATTTCCAACTTACTTTTTATAAAGAACTGCATTTAATAGAAAAAGAATGAACCTAATTTTGGTTCTTCTGCTCTGTTGTCTTTGCAGTAATACTTTGGCAAAGCCAGGCGTTTAGATTTCCATGTTTTTATGGGGGAATGTTACTACTGCCTTGAGAGAATATTTCACCTGTTACAAATCAATTAAGATTTGAAAAATCAATCGTCTCACAGTATAAATAAGGAGAGTACAAAGCTAAATCTCTACCATGGATTTTTTTGGCATCCTCTGCCTGCTAAAGATAAGAAACCTTTTAAAAACGTGTTCAGAGGTTTATTGCCCTGCCATTTTACATATTTTGGCACTATCATTTAAGTAGACTGTCCTTTACAGTTATGTTCATAGTCAAGGCTTTCGGAAGCTTTCCTAACAGTAGAAGTCTAAACTTAAATCTGGCTTGTCCCACAAGAGAAAATTTGGAATAGGGGTACTTTGATAAACAGTCTGACAAAGGCACTGAATAAGCTACTTGAGTATTAAAATGAAAATGTAGCCATTACTTTTCCATGACATTTGAAATTTCTGCTAAGTTATACTCCAGGTCCTCATATGGCATAAATCAGCATTTTTTTATTGATTTTAATGGAGCTACACTGATTACATCTGCTGAGGGTTTTGATATCTGTGTTTATGCTGTGTCTGTTAAAGCAGAAAAGCAGAAGTTCTGCAAATCTCATGTAATCCCTCTTTCGAGGCACTATTGTATTTCTTACGGTAGATTATGCCTGTGGTGATATTATTGCACCTTCTTTTATGTTTTGTATTTGAGCCATGTCTGAATTTCAATTAATTTCACCTACAATATTTTCTAAATATGAATTCATAAGTAAAGTTAATAAAATGTTTTTCGGAAAAAAGAGAGATCTTGTTCTGTCATATGCTTATGTTAATTATCCTGAATTAGTTGTATACACCAATACATGTAATGGAACCTATTATTTACTCATTATGACTCTAGCAGAGTTTAGTTGTCTCTCAAATCATTTCCTTACGCTGAGGTCTTTATTTGAAGAAAGCCAGTAAATTGCATTGATGTCATTCCTCCCCAGCAGTTTTTATGGCTCAGCTGGCTCTCCCTAAAGAGCTGCTCTCCAAGGGGTGCTTAGTTAAGCTGATTGTCTGCTGCTGGGTCTCCTGTTTGATGTTGCACTACCTGAAGAGCTTTTGCGTGGGTAGCGGGCCATTTGCTTGAAATGACATTGGCTTTCAGTTAGAAAATTTCGGGTGTGTGCTTTATCCCCATTTCAGAGATGGAACACAATGGGAAAACTAGCCAAGATTTGTTTTTCTCACTGACTTTTCTCTCACCGCTGGATTTTCAACTAAAGCAGTCAGCTGTGCTTGCCTTAGTCTTTCTACCACTCCCACTTCTGGTTCTTGATCTCAAAAAAACCTTCTTATTTCAATTAATCTATCACTTAGTTCGGATGAATGAGCATGTTCTGCAACAGAAAACTGCAGGTAACTAGTGATACAGTTTTGAGTGTCCCATACCAGACCTCTTCTCTGGTAACCAGCCTTCAAACAGAGATGGGGACATCTAACCTACCTTGGGGGAGACAGGGCATGCTACCCATGGATGCTGCCCGTGTCCCTTTCCTGGGGCTGTGAATTTTGGCCATGCTGCCAAGAGCAGCAGCCCAGAGTGTCCCTCTGAATATTTTTTCATACCTGGCGCTATCATTTGGGGGACCCCAGCTGCATTTGTTGCAGCTTTCTGACCACGGATTAAAAAAACCAGGCCTGTTTCAGAAGTCAAAGTTCAATTTAAACACTGTTTTTAACCACAGAGGATAACCATCTCTTAACAGCATCACTGCTGGGTATAATCTCTGGTAACATAAATTTGAGAAATGGACTATTACTCCTTACCTCTCTGGGCCTTTGACTTTTATAGGAGTATCTTGAGGTGGGGTGGGCCCCAAAAAAGTGGACCTGGGATTTAAAGGGAGCCCAAAATCTGAGAGCAGCTCCATCTCACTTTATTTTTTGGTCTCAGAATTGGGTGCCTGGTCACACATCATGACATAACCTGGGCAATGCGATACCCAGCTAGTGTCCTGGAAGGGATCCAAGAGTTTGATAATCTTCTGCTCACGCCCCCTCAGGGGCTCAGCGAGAGCTGTCTTGGTGGACCGGGCTCCATCCAGGATGCTACAGCGGCCACTGCAGCCCTTTACAATGTGCCTGCTCCACATGTTCTTTCTTTTCTTGCATAAAAACGTAATTCAAAGTCCATGGGCTTCTGCTTGGGTACTCAGTGAAATATCAGAGGCGTGGGTTTTAATTTCTCATCTATCTGATATGACACAGAAATTTAACCTAAACCATCCATAATTCTTGCAGGGTTTCCTCGTGAGCAGGCTGTAGAGTATTCTGGAGGTCTGGGAGGGGAAGAGAAAGGGAAAAGGCCATGGAAGTCTCTTTCAGTCCCTTAGTGAAGCTATTCCACTTTGTATAAATTGTACCTTCTCTCCAGGTAAATGCCCTAATCTCTTTTCTTTAGCTACAAAGAATTTCATCTGCCAGTGTGCTGCTTTGCTTCGTGTTTCATACTCTAATATCCCTTCAGACTCCTGTGGCTTTGACTAATCTAAATAATTGTCTATCATCTACAGCATTTTATATGACTCATGACTGACTTCCTTTTTCAGTTTGCTGATGAAACAACACTGGCCTAAGGTTGGGTCAACTGTTAGCATTTTGCCATGTTGAAAATTAATGCAGCCCATAGCATCCTGCAAATTAACTTTTATTATAGTAGCCAGTGTCCAGCAGCTGGTATCCTGTGTCACAGCGCAAATTTCTACTGCAGAGGAGGGAAGCAGTGATTATAATTGGTGGGGTTCCTCTTGTCTTGCGTGGGCAAACAGCCACTGAAACTCATGACTAGTGATTTGCGTGAGACAGTCATACCTGCCACTGAGCAGTGGTTGCTGAAATAAGCTGATTTGACTAAACTCCATTTCAAATAACATCACTGCCCTTATCTTCCCATTGCAACCCATAATTCCAGTTCTTTTCTTAGTGATACCTTGTGAAGAACTATATCAAAGACTCTGTAAAAACAAAGGTCTGCGCTGAGTCTTCATCCTTAGTCTGTGGCAACGCTCAAGGAATTGTTTGTAAAGTAATTCCAGAGCAGGAGAGTGCCTTTATTATTACGTTTCAGTGGAATTTTAAGTGTCAAAAAGAGAAAAGAAAAAAAATCCATGTGGAAACACGTAATGTTTTTAATTGACAAGCTAAATGAGGGCAAGCAAAATTTCACCACATCTCATTTTAACAGTGATTTGCCCCAATTAATGGCTTTCTCACAATTCCGTACTTCAGGAGCAAAACAGTCGTGAGTTTGGCTTGTACCCCTGCAGTCAGATTTCTGACTGCCAGAAGTGCCCCTGTTCCTCTATTGCTTCTAAGCAGCTGAGGAGATGGAACATTTATTTAAAAAAAAAAAAATTATTAGACACAATGGGCCACGTTTAAAAAAAAATAAAAAATCACTGATCTTGTGTCTCAGATCACAGGCGAAAGATTGCGTCCCTGATCCTGAAGACAGCTGTGCTGCTGAGAGCTGCAGTTCTGGACCCAGGTGGACAAGAAATCTGTTCTGCAGGATATACACAGGCCAGCTATGGTTATGTATATATGGAAGAACCACTTGGCGGATGTGCCAGAATGGTTGTGCATTTACATTAGTGTTATTGAGAGTAAAATCTGCCTCATTATCTTTCTAGAAAGCTTTTTGTTATTATGCATAACTATCACTGGTGATAATTAGCTCAGAGCTACTTGCTTCCGTTGAAGTGAGCCTAGTTTTTCAGTGTATGGTGGTCCTGTGCAGCAATGTCTATCATCTGATAAATTACTTAATTGCTGAGGAGAAGGAGTGTTAATCATAGTATATAAAGCCTAATGAACAGCAATGATATAAAAAAAGCCCTATGTAAACAAGATGCATAAAAGCATGCTGTTTGAGTTATTAGCAACTGATGTGATCATGAGCTGTGATTTCCAAATAAATGCCAGAGAAAGAAGCATTCCCAGCTAATGTCTGAGCTATTGATAAAAGAGAGGGAGAGTTCAGGAAAGTTAAAGACTAATTTATGAAATGCAAAACATTGTATCTATTATGTGGGAATAAACCAAGTCCCTTTTAATGAAGGTTCCTTTCGTACTGGCAGCGCTGACCATGATTTCGGATGAATATGGGCAAAATGGATTTTCTTCCAGACACAGCTGGCTAGGTGCCTCACTGCTTTTGTGTGAAGGGTTTTAAATGCAATTTGAACTCAAAGTACATCACATTGTCTCACTTGGTGGGGCCGAACTTCAAGCTGGTGAGCATACAGTAATATTAAGCTTTATTTATTCTCATGCTAGATCCTTGTTAAAGACCTTAATATATTAACTACAGGTTAAATTCTTTCATATATCTGCCAGCTGAATGCCACTGGTTTTGCTCAGTGAGCTTTCCTGGAGGCTTACTACTCACTCAGCAAGCGTGCAGCATCTTTTCTAAGAGGACAATGCATGATTAAAATCGTTAAAGCTTAGTATGAAATGCAGGAATAAAACTCATACTAACTAATAAATGCATATGAGCACTATTCTCTATGGGATATTTTTCTCTGTGTGTGGGAAGCAAGATAAAGAGGATAGATTAACCTAATAAAAGGTATTTAAAGAGTCAAGAGAGTAAAGGGTGAAATATACACCTCCTTATCAAACCAGAAAAAACCTTTCAGTAGTTTTCAACTAGGAGAAATCCCAAGTTCTACTGATGTCAAAAAAGAATACTTAATAAAAATACCTCCAGTAGAAAGTGAGACTAGCAAGACTTCTTTTCCCCTTTTATTTTTTTCTCTCTAAAAGTGGGAGGGAAGTCTGATGAGAAAAACAGTGATGACAAATGGTGTTTACTGCTCTCCCATGGCTCCAGGCTGCTGCACTGGAGCACAAGGAGCCTGTAAAGTTCCTGCTGTGCCAGCCAGAGGGACTCTACCATGATTTCAACAAGACCTGGAGCAAGTCCAAAGGCTTGGACAACCTCCTTTAAGTGCAGAAACATGATCTTGCGTAGAGCAGCCTGTCTGCTTTACCTGGCCTCTTCTTCGTCAATGTTGATCAGTAGGTGCAAGCAGATAAACAAAGGCTAAGCGAAAAATTTCCGACCTTTGTTTCAGTACCCACACAGTTGCTAGATGTACAATGTGAATGTTTGCATGCTTTGGTGGGGCAATAAGTTTCTTTCAGGTGGGAAAGGAAATCAAGTTATTTCTTTACTCCAATATGTCTTCAACTAGGATTAGGACCAAAGCTGTTACGAAGCCTATTATGTAAAATGCTGGAAAAATATCTGTTTTAACATTAAAGGCATTTCCTTGACTAGGTTTTATCACAGTTTGTTCCTTCCAACTTTTTTCAAGACTCTTCTTTTAAAATCTAAAGCAATATTCGGATAAATAGGGATCAGTTTATATTGAAGGAGGAATTTTTAAATCTCCTTAGTTTGGTTTAAAGTCCTCACATAGTTTGGATATTCTTCCTTCTGATATATTATGCGTTCATAGATACCTATTCTAAGTGTCACTTTTGTACTGGCAATTAAACAGCGTTCCTTAACTGATCTCCTAATAGCAAATTTGTATCCTTCTAGTGTGAATTAATCTAAGCAGTACTAAAATAAAACTGTACAGTATGAATCACTATAAGTTCTAATTCTCATAGAACTATTTAAAGCTACAAACACTCCAAAAAAGCAAATGTGTCACTGAAGTAGAGCTCACTTCATTTTGTTTTTCAGTTTTGTATTTTCTTTTTAAAACTGAGACCAAAAATGATTACAGACTGTACTCTGCAGTTATGCTGGTGGAAAGCTGTTCTTGATCTCCAGATATACAATGAAGAAGCTCTTTCCTAACCTATTGCAATGGAGCTGACAGAGAATCATCCAACTCTTTATTGCCTCATTTTTGAACACACCTGTAATTAATATTTCTATCCCCAACACACAGAATTGTGCCTTTAAATGCTATAGTGAGCACTCAGTAGCATTTAGGATTGAGGTTTTCTTCCTTAAAAACTTCTTTTTTTTTTTTTCCCTTCAGTTTTTGGCTTTCTCATTTCATCCCAAAAGGCGTTCCGGAGGAGCATGCTGAGTCTTAGCTGCAGAGGGTGGGGTTCCAGACCTCGGAGCCAAAAAACGCCCCTGAACTATTTATTGCTGAAACCCTTAGTCCCATGAAGAAACCACGGAGAAGCAGCTCAGATGGCTCTGTGGGGAGAAAGGAGGTAAGAAGTATCTTAAGCACTTGAGAAAGGTAAATCAGATGAAAATAAAGTAGTCACAGCTCTTGCAGGCTCCCTCTGGCTCACAAGAGGCATTTTAGCAAGTTGTGCAGCGATGGTCATTCCCTGGGTAGGGAATCCTAGGCTGGAAGGAGGAGGGGAGGGTCTTCTCTGAGTCATTGCTCTTCCTCCTGATTTGCCCTCGTGAGCAGCCTCTGCCCGCACGATCTTCATGCAACAGCCAGGAAACGTTGAACCTGACCATGTTCCTCCTTTCAGCCCAAATTTTCCTATGAGTGACTTGTCTTAAGTGAAGAGTAACGTAATGCTGGAAATGCAAGTAAGTTTTCTGAGGACATCACAGAAAAACTAAGGATCTGACTGAGTCCATCCTTCTGGGCACCTGGGCCACTTCCTATTGCCATTACCTGGGGAAATCCCTGTTCCCAGTGCAAGTCGCAGCCTGTGCTGGGAGCTTTGCTTTGATTTGGGGAGGACGCCTGTCCCAGCACTCTCCGGAGCTACAGGCAGCTCAGTGCTGGGGACACGGGCTGAGAGTTACAGAGCAAGAAGAGCAGGGCATGAGGGGAACGCAGTGATGGGTTCACCACTCTGGGTGGGAATGGGGGGGTGGCTATGGGGGGGAGGAGAGCAGGAGTGAGCCAGGGGGTTCTGGCAACCTGGCCTGCCGGGATGCTGAGGCTGGTGACGGAGGCTTCCTTCCCTGCCCCTTCCAGCAAATCCATCCCGCTGCCTTTTCTGTACACTAAGCTCTATGATCAAAGCAGCATTTTTTATTCAAAGGAACAATATCGACTTACATCCTTTGAGCATTATGTGGTAAACTTGTTGGCCACATGTCATGTTACTGCACTGTCATACACCAGCTAATGTACAAAAAGCAAAAGAAATAAAAAATTCCTCTGTCTATCTGGCCTCTGGGGTGGGAGCATACAGTATTAATAGAGCTTTGAAATGCAGCACTGTACTCATCAAAAGCCTAAAAGTAATATTTTTCTCCTTCAGACATCCAAAACCATAAAATAATGACTATTTTGTTTTCCATCTGTTGCAATAAATCTCAGCAGCACTGGAGTGAATGTTCCATAAAGCACACCAAAGCATGACTTTGGGAGTTTTGCAACTGCTCAATGACTGTAGCAGCTCTTCTTCTTATTACATTCAAACTAAGCAGATATGAAGAGAAACTATATACGTAACAAAATACATAGCTAGCAATGGTATGCGTTATTGGTAGCATTCATTTACCATTGTGAAACCTATACCTATTCCCTTACAGACACTTGTTTAATCACGCTCCAAAACATGATTAGGACTTAATCTTTCTGTGTGTTTTGTCTGATAAATTTCCATTTAACAGTCAGTCAATTTTCAATAAAAATGGTTACTATCCTAATCAACAGGTATGGAAACTCTGCCTTGTCTGAGAGAGATCTTATTGGATATGTTTTGTCTCTACAACATCCCCTTTACTAGTAATAAAGATTTTGCAGTCTGTACTTAGGTCTCTGTCATTTTCTCAGTTTTAGTAATGAAGGAGAACCAAAAGGAGTTTGTTGGGGAAGGAACTGCACATCCTGTTTGTACAGAGAATGTTTGTATAGCTGAAGCTGAAAACAGAAGGGATCAGGAAACAAAGACCACATTTACAAAGGTGTTTGATTTGTGGGATTTCAATAAGTGCCTAGCTGCCTAACTCCTCTTGATAGAGTGGGAATTTCCCAGGCACTTTTTAAAAGTGCCTAGGGTACCTTATCTCTGTCCTTGGACATTTATCTCTATCTTTATTTATTGAGGTAAGTATCTTTGAAAATCTGTCTCCACCTCATTTTCAAAATGATTGAAGACCAGATGGTTCATGGTCCACGCAAATCGTCCGGCTCAGAATTGCACACTTTGGTGTTGCCTAACATTGAGACTCTTTTCCCTCTTGTGTGCTGAGTGCCAGGATCCCACCATGCAGTGCCCAGTGGGCTAGGTGACCAAGAAAAGGATGTGCAGAATTTGGCTCATTAGGTGGGCAGCTGTCTAGAACAGGAAAACTGAAGAACAGGAAAATAAGTGAAAAGACAAGTGTGCATATAAATGCCCAACTTGGTGCAGCTGCTGAATTGGCCAGAAATCAGTGTCTTCCCCTATGCAAAACCCAGGGCCAGATCACAGTCCATGCTGCCTTCTGCCTTTGAGTCAATAAATTTGTGTCAGTGCATTTTGTAATATTAGGAGTTGCTTAAAATTTATTTAATTTCAGTAAAGACAAAAAAACAGTAGAATTTCCATAAATGCTGCAGTATGAGAAGATATCAAGATGTGAATCACCCCTGGTTTCAGTTTTGCAAACCAGAAACCTGTCTGGCATTTGGCGCAATCAAAACCACACCCTTTTCTATTCAGCTCTGATTTATTAACTAGAAAGCCCTCATGTCATTCCCTCTTTCCACAGTTGCTGGTAATATGTACAGTTTCAGATAACATAAAAGAAAGCTTGCTGTGCCAAAGATGGCAGTGATTATAATTTTCATTTTTTAACACAGTTAACATTTTCACATTTCTATTTTCTGTGTTTTCCAGTTTTGAAATGAGTCATGTATATAAAAAATTAAAGCCTTCGTATTAAATTGGTCTCAGAACATTAAGAAAAAACATCCACCGCACCCTGTGATTAACTCATTAATCCATCTTTCAAAACAAGTAATCTAATTAGCTTGCAAACAAGAACGTGATGCACACGTGGCCCTTCAAACAGCGTTGACATGCTGAATAGTTCAGATTCCTGTGATACACAGCCTTTCACTTGCCGCTTCCAGTTCCAGTAAGACCCAAGACCAGACTGTTTTTGCTCTCGAAGGTTACTTGATGCGCAATATGGAATGAGCTCATGGTCCAAGGCTGGGATGCAGAGAACAGATCTCTGAAGAAAGCTGAAATTTCAAGTGCCTCTAACTGGCATCCTTAAGGACAGTTGACTAAAATATATGCAGATGTTAAAAGATCCGAATGCTGTCATTTAACCTCTTCATGAGCACTAAAACTCAAAAGTTCAATAGCTCACACCATATATATGTATTAATATACACGAAAGAGAATGAGAAGCACCAGACTGCCTGGTGAAGAATGCAAGGGGTCTGTCAGCTCAGTTAAGGGAGCTGCACCGTGTCATGAGGCCACAGAGCAGTGTAAAGTAAGGGTGATAGTTTTGGGGTGGGGGGGGATGGGGACTGGAGCTGAATTTTATATTCACCTACCATCCAATTGAAAGGCAAACTAGAAAAAGTACCAAATAAAAACATTACCATTCTATTCATAATGATACAATTAGCTTTAAATATTTCATAAAGATCAACTAAGATAAACAGGCTGGTTTTAATCTCTTATTTTAGTAATTTTTGTCCTTAGGTAGTAGTATGGGTTTTGTTCCCTGTTTATGTCCGGCTCTGCTGTCACGTCACAAAATCTCAGACGTGGGACTGAGATGAGCATGTGGTAACCATCAAGGTCTCTGTCATGGTTTCTCTGCCCACATTCCCAGTCCTTTCAGCTAGTGGAGGTGTTGCTGCACTGAATCAATCCTTGAGATCATCCAACAGGGAGGACTTCATTTTCTGGTACTGACTTCTCGACTTCTTGCTAATATTTTTTGGCACAGACTGTGATATAACTGGAAATTATTTGTTTCAAATAAATTTTGTTTCAAAGTTCAACCCAAAAGATAATTTAGATGTGAGCTATGTTGTTCATTGCCTTCTTTATTTTGGAAATCTGTAGGGAGCACAACCAGTTTCTGATAATTAAATTCTCCCTTTGACTGCTGAAAAAATAGGAAAGATATAAATGCTACAGCGAAGACAGGGAAGATGAATGATCTGTCACATTTAACCATGTCTGACAAGATGTCTTCTGTCACACCTAATACTTGGTTAGTGGCTGGGATGGGTGGAGAGCAGCATGGGAAAATACACATGCACCTTATGTGTTGTGTAATGGTTCTTGCATTGGTTCCCTTGAGCTGAATCAGAAAGCTCTTATGGGATGGCCTTGTAGCAGATTATGGGAAAGGCCGGAGATTTGTGTTCATGTGGATCCAGTCACGCTAATAAAACAGCAGGGAGGTTCATGAGTGCATTGATGGTTGAGAATGATCAACATAAGAGTAAATCACAAACAGATGGAATTTGTCCTATAGAAGCCACCCAGTAAAGAACTTCCTGAACTTCCAAGAACGTGGTCTGGAAGCAATCAGAGCACTCAGTACATGTGAAATGCAGGCCTGGTAAGCAGCGCTGCTTGTCAAAAACCAAAATTCCTGTCCTTTGGGTAATCCTGAATTTCCAAATATTTTCTTCCACTGCTGGGCTGGAACAAAAATAAAAGTAGAAATATCAGGTTTTTAATGAAGGACTAGTTTTGTAAGGTTTAATTGCATTTCAAATGTATCATTTTTTCTAAAAGAAGTACAAGAGTAATCAAGTCTGACCAAAAATTTTTGAATGTAAAGGAGTAAAATGCTTTGTTCTTTTCTCCCCTGTGAATTGTGGGGAGAAGTGTGTTCTCACTAAATAGTCAGTCTCACTCAGACTGATTTTCTCAACATAAATTTTATTCCTTTTGTAATGCTGAGACAAAGCCTAGTCAGAGATTTCATGTATGCCCTGCTCATATATACTTTTCATATCAATGAGAAATATTATAAGCCTGGCAGATTAGAAATCAGTATGATCGTTTGACTGAGGAGAGGGCGAAAAAATACAGGCAAAACCCAGTGTTACATCATTTGAAGATCTACAAGGCCTAAGAGTTCTTTCAGGGTGCTTATATGTCCACCATGGTTATTAGTGATGTTTAATCTACAGAGGGGTGCCCTTTGTCTGAGGCACTGGGGCTGAGGTCGAGTGGATAAGTGAACATAAAGGAAGTGTTTCAGCTTCTGCAGGCGCATAGATTCCTGCAGAGCCAGATCATCTGTCTCTGGGTTGTGCCCCCAGGGCTTTCAGCCTGGAGTCAGCAGTTACTGGCCCAGTCTCAGCCTTGCATGAAATCACTAAGGCTGCTGCTGGCCTGAAGTGACTTTGAAAATGTAGTGAAGCTGCATTTTCTTGACACTGCACACGAGCTAAGAAATCCTATCAACAGGAAAACTGGAGACATCTCTGTACCCATGGCTAAACCTCAAGGCAGTCTCCCAGGTGATGCTTTGTTGGTTCTACTTGTGCTCCCCTGTGAACAAGGGAGGTCCTTTCATGATCATTGTGCAGAGCAGGAAAGAGGAACCATGTCCTGAAGGACAGCTAGGTGTAGCTACCACAAAGTTAATGGAAGTAACTTACAAGTTAGATCATAGAGGACCTAACTGATTTGCCTAAAACAGAACAGAAAGACTGTGATAGAAGACAAACTTCAGTTTGGTTAATTCTGGTACCTAATGCCAAGAAAACCAGCCTCTCGAATAGGTTGTTGGTTTAGCACTAACACAGTCATGTCCAGCCAGATCACAGCACAAGCAAGGCAAAGTCGGTCTGTCTGCAGAAAGAAAGATGGACATACTCTTAGTTTACTCAGCCAAGTGTTTTCTATTTCAAGCTTCTATGTCAACGCAATTTTATTTTATATTTGGTCTTCTTACATACTTATTTCTGCTTTACATTGAATATTGGGATCTTTTTCCTTTAAACATGTAGGTTTGGAATCTGATATAATGGAAAGAGCACATACTGCTGCAATGTTTGGTATAGGCAGCCACAGGTGGGTGTCTTCTCACATATCTTTGACCCATTCCCATGCCTCAAAAGTGTTTCAAAAAATAAAATCCTGCCAATTTTCACCAACTACAAAAATAGCCATACTATTTTTCCAAAGTTAAATCTGCTCAGCAGTTTCTCTTGCTGCACAAGGCTATCCTTTTTTACTTAAGTGAACAACTTATTTGATGTTTTGCAAAAGATCTGATCCCTAAAGGTTTGTCATCTAAAAGACAGATGTATAAAACACAAATTATACTGAGAAATGTATAAGCATAGTGAACTCACGTGGGTTGCTTTTTCTAATCATATGAAGTGGTCTGAGAAAACTAAGTGCGAGCAATAGGCTATTCCTGTAAAGTCATAGTCTTAGGATCAAATATTTATTCCTGAGAATTTCAGTTGAGTAAACACTAACTTGAGTTAACTCGGGTAAGCACTACAGAATTTGGCTTTAAAACCTTCTTAGCAAACTTGACTTTTCCATTTGCTTTAGCAGTTTTAATTTCAGGCATGCCCTACTGCAACCAAATACGATGACAACATCTTTCAGAAAATGGAGCTTTGCTCCATTAGTTTGCTTCCCCCTAAAATCTTGCTTTGCACTGTTGTACCCCGTGTAACTCAGCTCATACTTTACTGTCTTTTACTATTGATAGACGCTACTCAATGACTCTTCTCACACATGCTTGGTAGAAAATGAAAAACAGTTAACAATGCCAATTAAACCAGGAAATGTTCTTAAAAAAATAACAACCAGGAAAAATTCTAAAATAATTATTTTGGTATTGTAACAAATTTTTCTTTCCAAGTTCAAAAAGTCCTTTGAATTGTCCTGAGGACTGTCCATTTCTATTTTTCTTTTGATTTTTATGACTGAAAAAGATGTAATGTATGGTCTCTGAAATGCGACTTTTCCTTCTGTAAAATCATTCTTTTTCATTAGTATTTTTGAGAAACCATTTTTATGCCTCAGAAGGGGGATAAATTCACTTTTAGAAACAGATCTCCATCAGATTTCCCAGGTCTTGCTGTCACAGTGCTGTGAAGCTGAGCCCTTGTGGTACTGTTTCTGTTCCACTGGGGTTTGGCAGCAGTCTGGGCTGAGGAAGCGATCACCTTATGTGTTATTAGAAACAAGGTTTGGATCATGCTGGGCTGGATTTGGACAGGCCAGTCACATAGAATCATAGAATCATTTAGGTTGGAAAAGACCTTTAAAATCCTCAAGTCCAACCGCACGTGTCACTGCGGGACAACCACACAGTCTGAATTTCCACTATGGAGCAGACCTTACGCCATCCCTGGTATAATTCCTCCCCTTATTTCATTCCAGTTCCAATGCCACACTGAGCTGACATATTCCACAATGAAAAGAGATACTATATCACTAATTACTGGAAAACAGAATGAGAAATCATGCTCAATAAGCTTGACTGAGAAGTTTTCAAGAACACAAAATTGAACCCAATTTGAAAATCATTTAAAAAGCAGATTTATCTCATTGCTCATTACAATCAGAGATGATTCTGACTCTGACAGAACTCTGACAGTTCAGATAAATGCTGAACTACTGCAAAACACAAATTCCTTCATCTTCCACGAAAGCCAGTTTTCTGTGAGACCCAACCTGTACATTATAATACGGCAAGAACCTCAGAAGCATTTAGCTGTCCAGTTGCCCGTGACATACACACAGCTTCTTGTGTTGTGCCTCCCTATCAGTGTGCAGGGACTTAGAAACCTCCCAGAAGTGCTGTCCTGTGCTGTATTCTTCTTCTCCAGTGCAGGAACTCCGTGAGACATGCTGCTTCTCAAACAAGCGTGTTGAGCACTGGCCCCAGCTGCTGCAGTGTCCCCCCCATCCCAGTCCTGCTTTGTGTTCTCCAAAACTTGATGAGAAGACACCCTCCCCGCATGCTCCACAGGCTCCCTCCTTGCATGCAGGCATGCGTGTCATGCGGCTAAAACCCACATATGCCGCGTTCTGAGGCACAGCAGCTTGAAATGGGTTTCAAAAAGACAAGATTCGAATTATACCAAGGCAGAATTATTTTCCTCCTCACCTTCCAGCCTGTTAGAAATACCAAGGAGTTTATCTTCAGAACTCACAGAGCCTTTGAGGTTATTTTTGTACAGACAAATGAAATCCCTCTTTCCATGCGAGATTTGTCTCATATGCAGGTAATCTGAAGAAATTAATATTTTATATCCATGAAAATTTACGATAAGCCTTGATCATGACCTGTTAATGCCATGCAGTGGGTGGCTAATTTTGCCTATCAGTTGGCAAGGTAGAGCAGCTTTAGGCTGCAATGAATGCACCCAACAAAGCTTAGTTGCTTAACAATCATAGCAAAGTGTTTGTGACATCTCACATCGACCACTACCATGTTATTGCTGTGGAAAGATCCTTACCTGCTACAAATTGGCCCTGGTCAGCTGGATGGGCCAGCTGAAGACCTGCACCGTAGTGAAACCTATCCTTAGTGAAAAAGTACTACTGATCTATATTTTGTCAAATTTTCTGATTTCATTGCTGTCTTTTACATAGGAGCTGCTTTCCTGCTGACAAGGAAATTAGTGACCCTGTGGTTTAATAACTCAAGGAACTGTTTAATAAGGCAAGGAGCTGTTTTAAACCATTTTGATCTCTTACAAATTGGATTGCTGAAATATTTGGAATAGTGCTTGGGCTTCTATCTGAGTCTTTTTGCAGGTGTAAGCTACGTTTTCTTTGTTTCATGAACTGTTGATTTTCTGAGTAACTGCATCTAGTATCTCAAGAAATACCCCAAGAATGGAGAGGTAGCAGAACGTTCCCTTGCTCCCCCTTCACTTCAACCTCTTGCATGCTTTTTTCAGAAGAATTACAAGGAAAGGGAGGGAAATGCTTCAGTAAGCTAGGCTAAAATTGTTCTTTTATCTAATTTTATCTGTAAATAGCTCACCTGAAGAAATTCTGCCAAGGGTATGACTGTACAATGAAAAGCCTCTGCCTAGAGGCTAGAGAGCAAGAATGAAAGGATAGGGTGAATATCAAGTTAGAAAAGAACAGTGAATGATTGGGAAGACACGAGAGAAATGACACTCTCCTGGTTAATGCCATTTCACCCAGAGTCTATGAACATGGCATTTACTTAGAGGTATTAGCTGCATCTCTGTGCATCTCTGTTCAATCTCCTTTTTATCTGTAGCATTTAACCCCACATCTCTGTTGTTCTGAACAGATAAATAAACATTTAAAAGGATGTTCTACCTGGACCAGTAGAAAACATTATTTCAAGCTGCAAAAAGCCCACACAAAGCCTTAAGACAAACAAGCAAGAAATATTTCTGGCTGAAGGGCTTCGTGGCAGGCTGACATACAGCATCCTGTGGGAGGCTTGCATTTCAGAGCCACTGTCAGATTTCTGCTCCCCAGGCAGAAGAATTTGGGAACATTTAGAAGCTAGTTTAGATAGTTTCTAGAGAGACAAGACAAACAAATTACAACCACTGGCCAAGCACGTGATGGAGCACTGTGAATGCTGCTGTTGGGGGAGTCTGCATGTCTCAACTTCCTGTCTGGGGGGGGGGCAGACACCATGATATGCACTTGTCTGGGTGCCAGCAGAAGCTTTGAAGTGTACAGGAAAGCTTCAGCTGTGTTCAAAATCCTCATTATTAGTTAAAAGGTGATTCACCAAACAAAAGAAAAAATAAATTCAAGTACGCTTATTCAGCCCCATCACAGTCCAAATGTAGGAAACCATAACCTCCCAATGACATTCTTAAGGGTCCTAATTTGTACATAGGGAGGGTTACCTGCCCTCAAAAGCTAATATTTAAGGTAGCCAGTAAAAAGGGGGCTGCAAGTGGGACTCGATCCAGTCTCATCAGAATTCTGGCCTATCATTCCAGTTAGGAATCACCACCCTGAACCCTTCCTTGGAGGGAAGTCTGGACCAAATAATATTACTCTTACTGTTTCATCCATCAGCTCAATGGTTACAGCCCTTACCTAGATGTGAAGATCCACAGTCAGTTCCTTCTGCTCTGAAGAGGTTATGAATCCACACATCCTTCTTAAATCCTCCAGCCTCACAACACAGCCTGTTTTTAATTGGGTCTCTCACAGTCTCTCCTGTTGAAATTATTCCATAATTTAGTATTCATTGAAAGAGAAAGATGTCATTAAACATAACTGAATTCCAATGGAACACACCAAAAGAAGAGAGACCTGGACTCCAGACACTTGCTTCAGGGAACATTTCCTATAAAAAACATAAGTATCTGCTGTCCGAATCTCTGCCTCCCCAGAAAAAAAACAAGCTTTACAGTCAGAATCCAGCACCTGGTTCATCTCCCGTCTCCCACGGGCCCTGTGTGGGCAAGGCTTTTCTCATGTATGTGCTCTTAGAATGCCAACATCTAGGTGGTTATGAGACATGAAAGAATGACAGCTTGGTAAATCTCACCAGGGTGGTTATGAGTGAGATATTGGTCTACTTCTGACCACGGCTGAAAGATCTTTATTCACTTGAGGTCTCTGGAGAAAAAAAAGTGGGTATCTACAGAATTCAGAATCTCCAAAGTTATCTGGAAATCTGAGGACCTAAATTTTGAATGCAGACAGCAGCCACTGACAAATACACAAAGTTTCTTATATGTCTTAATAACAATTTCCTGGGCTGGTTCTCCACTGTACTACTCCTCCGGAGTCGGTGCTGTTATACCAGCATACTCTGTCAGTAGAATCTGTACAGGGTCTGTCACATCTGTTTCAGATGTGCTTCTGCAATGAACGCCTTCAGCACCAGCCTCTTTTCAGCACTAGTCTCTTTTTAACATTTTCAGTTTTTTATTCTATATTGCTAATCAAATAAAATAATCCCTAAAATTGCCTGTAAAACAAAGTGCAGTCACAGATCAAGGATTAAATTACAGTGATGAAATGTTCACTATGCCCGATGCATGACTCCACCCTAAATAACTGCATGTTCCCTCCAGAGAGTATCATCAGACTGGCTTCAGTTTTCAAATGCAATAAATCCCGTAGGTTAAATAATCACAGCTGCTAATCAACCCCATTTTATCTGTTTTAACTAAACATTGCACAATGCAGAGAAATAGCCAACAAGTTGTTCAGCTAGTCAGTTCCCGGTGGTAAGGACACCTAGGGTAACACAAGGACTCTTCATCATGCTTTAAAGATCTGTTTTTATGGCAAAATCTCCAGACCGATTGCTAGACCAATTCCCTGTCCCATGGAAAGTAAAGCGTCAACTTGTGATTTCAATTGCTGTACACTCTCACAGCAAATTTACCCTTAAGCTGTGCCTCTGCCTGCTGGGAGAAGTGGGGGAGGTTTAAATGAATCAATTGTGAAGACGGTGAGGTTAGAAGAGTGCAGATCCCTTTACAGAGATACTTATTTTAACTGTTGAACACAGTATCTTTGTAAAAAAGATTCTTGGTTTTGGGGGGTAAAATAATTCGATTGCTTGTAAAATGCTGCTTTCTCAGTGATTTCTTAAATTATACGTAAGTCCCAGCTTTATTCCCTGGACAAATAATCTTTGAGCTAGGCAGAGAAATTACAAAATATCTAAGAAAAGAATTCTGGCAAATGAAATATTGCCATGATGAGTTCATTCCTTACTACCTCCATAGAAATAGCACAAATAATTTTCCAGTTAATTTTTTTTCCTCAGATGATTTTTTAAATAAAGCTTAGTAAAGTAATGAATGCATTTATTGCTACAGAAATAAGGTCATGGATGAAATGTTGTTCCTGTTGAAATCAATGGATGGATACAATCTACCCAGTTTGGGTCTAGTGTTTCATCTTACTTCTTTGTGCTTCTAGGGAAGCTGGCCACCTCACCTGCCCAAGTAGGCCCCAGATATCTTCTTCTAAACTAAATCAATTTTCTTGCTGAAATGGTTAACTGAACACAACACGAATAAAATCCCCAGTGGTGATTGATCTACATTAAAATACTGATTGATTCCTACATTTAGTCTCAAAAGCAGATGATCCTGAATATACGTAAAATGGTTGTGAATTTGATAGACAAAAGGTGGTTCAGTACTTATCTCAGAAGCTGAGGAGTGTCAGAAATTGAAATATCTTGCTAATCACAGGCATGGTGACTTTTTTGCACCTCCAAAACCTGCTCGGTTTTGCTCCATACCTGAAGCACAACTAGTTGCCTGAAACAGAGAGTGTTCAGGACTCCCAATAACACCCTACAGTTGCTGGTACATTATATGGACTACCCTAGAGAGGCAAAGGAAATTGTCTTCTCTAGCCTTTCCTTCTTGTTTTATACACATTTATGCTATTATGGTTTTACTCCAGCTGAGACACCTGTCAAAGACTGAGGAGACAGAAATGGAAGAGGAAATGGCTTGCTAACTCTAGATTTGTGTCTATCAACTGTACAGGCCCAAACATCTAATGGGAGTTAACATGTGGATGCAAACTTTTTGTGAAGTTTGAAAGAAAACTTGCACTTAGCCACTAAAAGACTTGCGCATCTAGAAAGCCTTTCTCAATTTTTCTTTTTCACAGGAAAAAACTAAGTAGAGTAGAGCATCCTCACTTATACAAACAGTTTAAAAAAAAAGGGTAAAAAAAGGCTAATAAAGATGCTGTTTCTACAGAAAACTTCCTCTGACTCTACATGGAGAGGAACTTCTCTCTTGCTGGACAGGAAAGCTCTTAGCATCCACTTCTAGCTCTGGTTTCAAGGAATTAAGTGGCAGTCCACACTAAACCAGTCAGAACTGTTTAAATACTTGGCACTGTACCTCACCTGGAACCTCTAATATTGTCTGTCAAATATAAGTGACATTCATTCCCCACCATTATTACTGCTGGGTAGATTGGAAACCACAGCCTCCAACAGTTGCTAGCCAGGGTATCACATTTGTCCTGTAAGGAGACTAAGCAGAACTAAGAACAACTAAGCAGAATTATTTTTTAATGTCATTCTTATGTTTGTTTCCACAGCAGTGCTGCCCTTCTATCCCACTTATGTTCCTGCAGGTTTTGGGGTCTTTTTGAATGTCATCTTGATAACAATTGAAAAAATGCAAACAGAAGTTGTTGGATTTCACAGTTCAGGCCATGAGGAGCCAGATATTTTGTCTAATGAGTTCATGCCTGGTACTTTGAGAGACTATGCCTCTCTGGTGTGGGGCCTCTGTATCGCTGTTTTGACAAAACCAGTCAAAACACTGAATGTTGTTACTCCAGCAATTATCTCTATGCAGATTGCAAGTGGTTTATTGTGTGACTTGGCTTTTGGGATGTTGGTTTTTTCTTTGCCCTTTGCTTGTACAGTGCTTCCCACAGCAGTGCCCCGCTCTGGCGGGAGCTCCCAGGCGCTCCAGAGACTTGGCAAACAAAACCAGTCACGGTAACGTTGAATATTGAATTAATTCCCATTTGGTAACAAAGGGCGATGCATCCTTAGGCAGATCTCCCTTACACTTGCTAGATCTGGGATCACTTGTCTACTTCAATTTTATAGGTCTCCTGAAAAAACGCTTCCAGCAAACTGAATTAAATGTGGGGGATGTTCAATGTGTTGTTTGATGATGTCCTAGCAGTGCAACGAATGAATAAGAGGAAAATAGTAATATGAAATTGAAGCACTTTGCAAAAGAAAAAGAAAGAATTTGTTAATATCAACAGAGCAGGTGCAAACCAATTTTTTCTTTCTGTTTTAAACTGGACAAACTTCATGACCACTATTGAAATAGTAGGGAACGACTTAACATTTTACAGACTGGTTGGATTTTATAGCGATACAGAGCATAGGAAGGAGAGTACAGAAAAGAGCTTTGGTACAAGCCCAGTTGTTTTGCAGAAGCATATTTATCAGTCAAATCACCGGGAGAGCACCCAAAGAAGCCAGAAGAGCAACATGGTTTGCTAAGGTCAGCAAGAATTATTATTTGGAGAGCACACACTCTACCAGGAGCCAGTGATCAGAGGAGTTATGAGGGGGAATTACGTATTTAGATGCGGGGAACAGCTAGCAGAGATAAGAGAAATACCAGCTCTGTTGAGGAACTCAAGAGGTGGAGGGAAGCACTTGGCAAAGGAAGAAGAGGAGAAGGAGTGGGAGCCAGTACTGCAAAGCCGACCCAGAGGATACTGACATTATTCACAGCAAGGTTAAGAGTGAAGATGATCATATTTGGATGCATTTTCTCAGAGAAAATTTCAGAAGTTCGTTTTTAGTTTTTCCCTTTTATTCTGCAAATATCAAAACGTTTTCTGATGCATCAAACTTTATCGCACAGTTTCATTTTGACTTTTATTGTATGCTTATTTCAGTACCACATTTACATCGTGTCTAAATAGTTAATAATGAGTTATGTAGGATGTTTGTAAGTTGAAAAAAAGGGAAGTTTATCTTTCAAAAATGGCATTTTAGCTTTCACAAGGGCATTTCAGTGGGAATTCCCTTCAGGTTCCTTAAAAAGATTTGAAAAGATACAAGTAAAATAAAACCGAAACTGGGAATTTTATACAAAGATTAGCCAATTGAATGCCTATTACCACTGCCAGGTTATAGAGACAGGGAATTATGTAAAATAGAGATAAATTATTTTCAGCATTAAATGAGATTAAATGGGGCAGAAGTAAAGCTTCAGGCAACCTCTGAAAATAAGTGAGAGGAAAAGGAGAGCTGCAGAGTTCCGATGGGAAGCTGTTGGCGTACCTGCACCTGCCAGCAAAGCTTTGGCAGCGATTTCTCCTCTGGGCAGCGCTTACCTTCCAGACCCATCCTCCATTTCCATAACTGAAGAGCAGGGAAAATTACTTTCCTGTTTAAACCCCATAAAATCAAGGAGAATTTCACTAAATGACACAAGATAGAGGTGTCGGAAGTCCGTGCTTGGCTTTCTCTTTAAAGGAAAAAAAGAAAGAATCAAAATGCTTTAAACCTCTGAACTTGCAAGATATTGCCACTGATCCTGATCACTGTTTCACCATTCTGGAGCACTGATACACTGTCCATGCCGTATGCTCTCTGCAGGGAGAGGAAGCCGTGTTGACCTACTGAATGTGTTACCAACAAACAGCTGGAAAGACTGGCCTCTCGCCTTCTGGAGCAGAGGATGCTGCGTTACAGACCTTGGAAGAGAGCAAGCTCCCACCCATGCGAGCAGGACCTGCAGCACCTCTCCTGAACTCATTTAAAGGGGTTTGTTGGAGTGCAGGATCTGCGCGTTGCATCTCAATGCTGTTTCCTTGGATTTGCAAGAAGAGGGTTGTGAGCGAGCACCAGTGGTGCAGGCAAACAGGCCCTACAAGGCAAGAACCGCCAACGGAGCGACTTTAGATGTTAAGCCTGATGTAGTAAAGGGATTGTATCCCAGAATGCAGACTTTGCAGGTGTACAGGAGAAAAATACCAAATGAAATTATAGACAATGCAAGGAAAACACACTGGGAAGAAACACACTTCAAGACTTTTGAGTAAGAAAATGTAGGACATTTTAAAAGCACCTGATTTCTAGAAAGTTCTGAATTCCATCCCTTTTGGAAATCAAGCCTTTTTATCCTGCAACACATTTTCAAAACCAGAGAAAATGGTTCTTTAACCTCAGCTTGTTTGGATGCTGCAGCAAACTGAGCAAAAGCAGAATTTATTAAGCAACTTCACTTTTTCTGCATAGTTATGGAGGAAATACATATCTGCCCAGCTTCCTTAGTGTTTCATCAGGCTAAGATGGGACTTATCAATGATAATTACAATTTGTTCTTGAAATGACAGACTAGAGATTAAAAGATTTCTTCCCATTGCATAAATGTGATTCATAACAGCCTCCTGCTGGGAAATGGTAGGTCAACAATAGGTTGAGAAGCCTTAGTATCTTCAAAATAAAACAAAAACAAGTTAATGAAGCGAGTGATATGATGCAGTTGGCTGGAACAGCTGGGGTCCAGAACATGGATTATACCCTTAACTTGAGTTTTGACTGTCAGATGTAATGACTGCTCCTCTTACCATAACATTTTAGGTTATCAGAGAAGGGATCATAGTTAGAAGAGACTCATCATTTAAACCAGTCATGTGACAATAAGTGGGGTGTCACCTTCAAGAATGAAAAGTCCAATGTTGGAGGAAAGTGCTGCTGCTACAAAATGCAGCTGTCCTGGGAGCCACGAGGGCTGAACTCACCCCTTCTGCGTGGGAGAGCAGGCAAGGAAAGAAAGAAATTGTAGCACTGTTATGATGAGTCATTATTTCTCCAGCTCTGACCCTCCCTGGGGCATCTCCTGGTGATTCTTCTATCTCCCGTGATTCTTCCCACGCAAGACCTTCTGAAATACTGCATCAAAAATTTTATAGCATCAGTACCAATATATCTTTTATGTTTGGCAGCTGCTTATATTCTTCTCCATTAATTGGGGCCTATAAGGAACCACTGGTTTGTATTAAGTTAAGAGAGAAAGAACTGGACTGCAGGAGGACTTTACACCAGCAGCTTGAACTACATCGTCAGTCCCACTAGTTATTTAGGAAAGGTTCTTCTAATGAGCTAAGCTATCTGCGTTTGTTTGTTTTGAAATTCTCTCATAGGTACAGAGCAAAAGATTTGTGAGCAGAGCGTGATAGGTTCCCTGGAAAAAGCACTCTGAAAATGAAAATAACCTTTTGACCTTAAAGAAAATGTAAAGCTGGAGCAATCCTGTCATCTAACAAAACAAGACTAGGGTTCGAAGGGTGATCAGGAAGATTCATTCAACTCCTTAGATGCACTTAAACCTACTAACAGTACAGTAGATCTGTTGAAGATGATACATGGATGATACATGGAGGAAAGAGAAGAACATGATGCAATTCTTTTACATGATGGAATAAGTGCACTAAAAAAATAATATCTTTAATAAAGAAGAAAATATTCGGACAAAACCAGTGACATATCCTGGTATTTACTAGCTATACCAACGGGAGCTGCTGCTGTCCGGGTGGACCATGCTTTAGTAGAATCACTGTACTTCTGCACATCATGGTCAGTCAACTCCCTGTGGGGTGCTACAGCTGCCTGGAGAGATTTGGAAGAAGGGATTGACTTACGTGGCAGGGGACAATCACAAGTCCGATGGTTGGGAGGAAACGCAGAGCCGGAAATCTAACAGGGAAGTTTTAGACTCTCTTCCTTGTGCCTATGATGTTTATGTACTTAAGCTTAGCAGTTATCAGTCAGCACCCGAGAATGCATAAATAAAATATAACCTGTTCTTCACCCCCACCTCAAAACTTAATTATTCATTCTGCTCACAGTATTATCTGTGCCCACAGGTCTGTGGGGCTTTGTCTGCTTAGCAGATGACTGACAGCACATGTTTTTTTCTCTACACATATATTTTTCATGCCATTTCAGCTGCAGAAAAGTCACTTTCTGCTGCAAATATAGAGGATTATGTTGTTAACTTGAAAGATTTTCCTAGATAGTTTTTTTGTCTGTAAAACCACGGGATAAAATGTTTTCAAGAATCCAGTCAATCCATGGCAGAAAACCAGGTCCAAATGTTGTCTAAATGGAGATCAAACATTTTACTTTCATTATAATAGAAGCAGAAAGGAAATGAGAAATTCAGAGCTGTTCCACTGGGCGCATGATATTCATGTGAGCGAGTTTGCATTATATTAGTGATTTCATCAGAAGACAAGGAAGATCTATAAATGACTTTTCAGTTTGCTATCAAGGGAAAGTAATTTTATTGGGCCAGGCCTATGCTATCCTATTTAAAAACCAGAGTTGGGGACTCTGAGAAAGATCTACTTCATTCACCTACAGCAAGGTATTTAATCTGTGCCCACACAGCTGGTGAAGCAGCTGCACGGCCCAGCATCCCTGACTGTCCTGGTGGGAGGCTGCCTGGGGTGCACTATGGCTCCCACCTGTGCAGTAAAGTTTGCGCTTCATGAAAATAGGGGGATGGAGAAGGAAAGAGGGTGAAGGTCAAGATGCATTGAGCTTGCATACCCAGATCCAGAAGACAAGAAGTTGTTTGAGAACCCATAGTTTGCATGTAGCATAAACCCACAGTATTAGTCATGTCCTGATCAATGCTGAGACCAGTATAAAGCCAAAAGAGTTTTTGTTTCTAATGCTGGGTATAGTGCTACAAGCCTCAAAAGAGATTATTTTTTTTGTTGTTCTGCTCCAAGGACAGTGAGAGGTCTGGCCTCAGTTTCTTCATCCTTTAGGAAAGCCTCAGTGCCAACAAAGTTCATTGCAGAAGAGAGTTTCCATCCTCATTGGAGTTAGCTACTTGGCATGTGCCCTTACGTTATTAGATGCACAAAAATACAGGAAAGACATCTACTCATCAAATCCCAAATAAAGTCTAAAGAAATCACCTCTGATTCCTGCTAGAGACTGAACCTCTACATTTTGAGTTAAATCCTATTGCTGAGAACCTTTTGTGGATGAGGAAGATCACGGTGAGAAGCGATTTATGATTAACCTGATGTACCCTTCATATGAGAAAAGATCTTGCTTCTATGCTTTTCTTTCTAGGCCCAATTATTAGAAACAAGTCATTATGGTTTGCTTTTCTGATGCATTTGTGTGGGTCTCACTGCTAACACGAATTTGATGCTAGAAATGTAATGTCACCACCTATTCAGTGATCCTGAACGGCTCTGGGACAAAGCCTGAGAATACTACTGTTCTTAGACAACAGTCCTTGGCCACCCTGACCGATATGCAAATAGGGATCAAACAGTTAATCCAGTGTGCATTTGCATTTCACACTGCAACTGGCTTAAAGGAGCAGAATCTGAAAACGTTAAAGCCACTCAAACTGTTATCTGTCCTGACACCAGTGTAAAAATCTCTAGAAATAATCATAGAATCATAGAATCTATACATAAGAAGGTATTCTATGTTAAACATGGAGACTCAGAGCAAGAGCAGCATTAAAGACACTGTTGTCTGTGTCTATAGTGCTCTGAGAGTCTGAGAATGACTAAAGCACGTAGTGCACAAGAACATGCACTTTAGCAGCCCAATGCCTACGAAACATACAGTTCCTGGCAGGAGGTGATGCCAGACACTTTGAGGAGGAAGCTTGACTCAGTTACCTTACAGTGTTTTTGCCTGAGCATCTTTATTTGTTAAAGGGTGGAATGATTTTTAAGTTTTGCTTCCCATCAGGATCCAGTGTTTGGCCAACGTCCAGCCCTGTGGGCTAGAGTCCAGCTCAGACTGTCTTTGCATCCAAGCAAGGCAGGCTTATGACTGAAATACAGTCAGATACTTGCATTGACTCATCAAGTAGTTATCCAAATATCTAAGTACATCCTTGGAAGCCCTCATTCTCCAGCTACCAGTCTACAAACTGCATTTCACAGTAATTGTTTTGCTGATATTTTATCTTGGAGGCATTATTAGATGTTACGATTATGGTAGGTCAACCCAGTTCTCTCTTCTGCTTTTTCAGCTTTCCAAATGGTTGTGTTGAAAACAAATTCCTCCAAACCTCCACTTAAAGATATGTTTCCTGGTGAAATAAGTTCTGTAGCAATGGGCGTGTATTATTTTGTGAGAAATGGTAAACAGAGAAAAAAATGCTGTATTTTGTACTTTGTCACAACAGGTAAGAGTACGGCTTTGCAATTTTAACTTGGTTTAATGTACAAATTACTTAAGAATGATTGTATTCCCCTCTCATTCATGAGGAACTGGAAGCACACACAAAGGGCAAGAACAAGCAGTAAGGAAATGGAATTTGAGTTTCCTGACTTGCCATCCTGGACCTGAGTCACTTGTGGTCCTGGTCCTCAGCCCCTGAAGATGATCTGAATGCACCTGCCTGGCGCCGGAGTCGTGCAGGTTCAGCGTGTGACAGTTCTTGAATAAAGATTTGAGAAACGAGCCAAAGCTGGTTGCACAAACCTCGTCGTATTTCATGCAGACGGCTGCCAGTCTCTGCACTACTTGCTGTTGTTTGTCATTTGTGTCTTCTGTCACCTAGATAAGACATCACCAAAAATAAATAGCCAGATCCATAGAACTGAAAGAATGTGATGGCTCTGCAGAGCTTGTTGTGGTTTTTTTTGTCTGCAGAGCTTGCTGTATTTTTCTTCTCCGTGTATATATATATTGTCTTATTCTTTTCCTAAGCAATAAAGGAAAAGAACAAAACCACAGATGTAGTCTCCTTTTAAACAGCCTATAAGAAAAATATTATTAGGTACTCTTAGTTCAAATACACATAGTCACTTTTTTTAAGTTAAAGGTTAAGTTCCAGTTTGGAGAGAGGTTTTAAAAATCCAGGATCTGTAACATTTATCTGGTGTCTTTTGAATAATATTTTCACTGCATTAGCCACAGTCTTATATCTATAGGGCAATGTGTTCAGAGAAATCAGGCTGATGTACATGGGGTTCACTGATAAGTAAAAGTGGCCTGGTTTTCTCAGACATCACCTGGCTGCAGCCCTCTCTGAAGAAGTGAGAGCTCTGTGTCTGAAACTGTATTTATTTGGGTATCTATATCCAGATTTAGAAATGCATTTGTAGCAGCCATATGTGAACATTTTGGAAATGTAAAAATTGCTGCTGACAGGAGGTAGAGATGAGGAGAAAATCTGAGTTTCATTGTAGTCATCAGTGAGACGTAATTGACAGACTGACCTTATTATTTCATGGAAAATCACGTAGTAAGGGACTGATTCTGCCTGGATCTTGTAGTGATGCAGAAGTGTGAGACAGAAAAGCCCTATCCACAAGATAAGGCCAAGGGTTACTGGAGAATGCTGCATTTCTTCCCTACTGATTTCTCCCCGGGTGTTACCTGTCCAAGACAGAATATGAAGCAGAGTTGGAGGCAGGACAGAACTGCTTTTTTTTTTTTGTCCTAATTTGTCCTTGTCAACAGTGATGATCGGTCGCTGACAGGTAGCCATGCTGCATCGTTCCCAAGAATTACAGAGCTACAGCTCTGGATGTGCATATTGGATCAAATTCCTGCCAACGAGAAGCCCTTTTCTGGATTTGAGCCACAGCACAGGGACTGCTGCTGTCTCTCCTCACCCCAGGGCCTCAAGGAAGCCCAAATTCAGTGTTAATTTGTTATTTATCTCAGAATACCCTCCAGGAAGAACTGAATGACCCCAGAAGTACTATCATCACTTTACTGCTTAGCACGGTTCTTCAACTCAGTGACATGGCTGCATCAGCCCTATTTTGTTAAGCCAGCTCCTTCAAGCATTAGCATGGGGACCATTATGCCATGCACAGCTCTGAAAGCATGATAGATGCTTGCCTTCCTCAGACAAAGAGCAAAACAAAGCCTGAGACAGGATACGGCTCCTCCCTGGCCATGATAATTGAATGACAATGTTGGCACAAGAACAAATGGAATAAACAAATAGCGGCCAGTTTAGGATAGAAATTCAAAAGTAGTGTGGGTCATGAGAGCAGTGAGATTTTGGAACAGCTGCCCAGAAAAAAAAAAAAAAGGAGCAAGAAGTCCTTATTAATTTTAGAGGGACTTTAGCCCCTTTTTTGTAAAAGATGTTTTAAGATGTGGTTTTCTGAGCAGGCAAAGACTCGGTCCCTTCCAGTCATATGTGCTGTGTTGGGAGATCTCCCTTCCCTCCCAATCCCCACATTTATGTGTCCATCTTCCAGATGCAAATTTGCCTGGTGTTCCAACAAAGCCTGTGTTTACATGCACAAATGACACATTCTCCGGACAGCCAAGGCTGGCACAGGCCTGATCACTGCATATATGTGTCATGCTGCTGCTCACATCTTGCACAGCTTCAGCATCCCTTGGAGGATCTCTACTGTTTAATTAAATGTAAATCTGAAGGAAAGGCTTAGCTATTATTTTGTGCTTACGTCTCTCTTACCTCTTTTATCTGGGTCAAAGTAAATCCATTACCCTGTATATTCTGTACATGGGAGGAATATTTACCTAACAGAAACTGTAACTCTTTAATGTTTTTTAAATGATGTATTGATTTGCCTAACCTTGGGGTCAGTCTCATTTCATAGAATCATTGAATCATTTAGGTTGGAAAAGACCTTTAAGATTAGATGAACCCTGAAACACTTCTTGTATATTTAGATAAAAATGTTTCAGGGCCAAAAAAGAGAAGCTCTCTTGTGCAAAAACTGTCCTTGGGACTTTCCCTAAGTTCAAGACTTACAGAGCAGTGCCATATTGGTGTTGGGCTGCCCTGCCCTTCTGATGTAGGGTGGGCAAAGGGCTATTACCCTGAGCAGATTCAGAAACCCTCGCAGGCTCACCTCTGTCCAGACTGTTCCCAATGGGCTTTTGTACAACTCTCAGTCTTGTCAACTCAAATCTAAGAGAGATTCTCTACAAAACATCTTTTCCTGTCTCAAAGTTGCATGACCACAGGCAGAGGGAACCCGTTGAAGCTGGCCTTGCCCAGCCAGTCTGTGGGGACTCGCTCATACGGCAAAGTTCACTGCTGGAAGTTGTGAAATTAAACTTTATGTAGGAAAAGGAAGCTGGTTGTCTTCCTCGGGGACCTGGCAACTGTGATTCTACAGACTATTTTGCAAATGATACTACTTAGACATATTTATAACTTGCAAGTTTGTTCTAATATCTAAAATGAGTCTTCTCTGCTTCTATTTAAACTGATTTTTTGTCTTGCTCTGCCCCCACAGACTGCCTAGAAAACAACCCCAAACTCATTTCACGTTGTTCAATTATGTCCTCATTTAGATGTCTATAGTAAATTAATCTAATTTTCTTATTTTTGGAGTTTATATTTTCTAAGCCTAAAATAATTTCTACTGTTCTTTGAAGGCAGTTTCTTCTAGATTCTTTCTGGGTACCAAAACTATGCTGTCTAAGCTGTAATTCTCTACATCACAATTTCTTCTACTTTCAAAAAGTTTCTTCCTCTTTATAATATTTGTCCTTCTCCAGTCTTCTAGGACTTAGCTATTTTTGTACATGTACTTTTTCATTAAAATTCATAATTATTCAAGCAGATACAGTTTGACCAGTTCCATATGGAATCAAGGGAATGTTCTTGTGCATTCAGTCTGAATGTATCCCACTCACCTAAACAGTCTTTAATCTATTTTTTCCCTCTGCTGATGTGGAATCGCCTCCTCAATATTCTCTAGCTGTTTAAGCAACAATCATGATTAATATTTTTGTGAAAGCTACACCAAATACAACCTAAACAGTTCAATCCTCTTTCTGATTATTATTTTCTCTCCCTTCCCCATGAGAGATGTACGGATGGAAATACAGCTTATTACTTAACTTCTTATGCATTTAGCAAACATTGGTTTTAGCTGCAATTTTTTTGCTCCTTTCTCTTTGAAATTAAGTTTACCCTTCTACTTCTGGCAATAAACTATAGGTATCCACAGTTACTAGGTCTGTTTTCACTTTTTCTCTCTCATTTTTTGGTTCTTCAGGTATGCCTCATCCAGCCTGATTAGCAACTACGGAATTTTCCTTTTTTTATTGTATGGGAGGACAGAATGGCATTGTGTCCTTAATATTGCTTTGTATAGGAATTGTCATCTCTCCTGAACTATTTTTACCCCTTGGGATTCTTCTCCGTGGGCACCTCTCTTCCCAGCTTCTGGAGGCTGTTAGGTTTGCCCTTTTGAAGCACATTGCCAACGATCATTCATCCGCTCAGATTCATTCCTTCATCTTAGAACCACGAACTTATCAGGACAAGATAATTTTCACTCAGATTGCTTTTTGTAGATTTAAAAAAAAAGTCTCTATCAATCAAAGTAAAAACCAAGCCAACCACGGACACTTTTAGAGCCTCCAAGCTCTAGGACAGAGAGAGTTGTGCCCCAGGCAGTCCAAGGTATCATTGTGCTGCCTGAGTTGTGCCATATTGCTTTGTCTGTGAATATCAGGGAGAGGAAACGTGCCAAGAAAGCAGCAATAGATGCTTGGGTTTTGCAGTTGTAAGTGTGACAAAGGGAACACATAACAAATATGCTGACTGTACAGAGGGAATACATACAACATAAGTCCAGCTCTGAGAAGGGCTAAGAAATGCAGGACATTTGTGCAGACGAAGGGAAGGCGTAGCACAACGATTTTAGCAGCAGCAGCTTGATGGGGAATACCACTTCCCTTGCAGAACTGACCTCCCTGTCATGTTCAAAATGCCAGGCAAAGCCAGGCAATTTTCCTATGATAGTACACATCTAATTTGTGTTCAGTTCACTCTTTCTCTTCTCCCTTTGGTCTGCTTTTCTATTCCTTGACACTCTTAAAGTAAGGAGTTGCTTATTTCCCCACGGTTTTAAACATGCAGGGTGCTGGCAGCCCAGCTTACTCCTTGTGGCGCTCTGGGAGAGGAACAGTCTTCATCAGTGACATAGAGAATGGGATCGAGTGGACCCTCAGCAAGTTTGCGGACAACACCAAGCTAAGTAGTGCAGCTGACACACCTGAAGAACAAGATGCTAACTAGAGGGACCTCACCATGCTCAAGAAATAGGTCCATGTGAACATCTGGAAGTTCAATAGAGCCAAGTACAGGGTCCTGAACCTGGGTTGGCGCAACTCCCGGTATCAGTACAGTCTGGGGGATGAAGGGATTGAGAGCAGCCCTTCCAAGAAAGCCTTAGGGGTACTGGTGGATGAAACGCTGGACATGAGCCAGCAATGTGCACTCGCAGCCCAGAAAGCCAAACGTATCCTGGGCTACATCAAAATAAGTGTGGCCAGCAGGTTGAGGGACGTGATTCGGCCCCTCTACTCCACTTTTGTGAGACCCCACCTGGAGTACTGTGTCCAGCTGTGGAACCCTCAGCACAGGAAAGACATGGACCTGAAGGAGCAGGTCCAGAAGAAGACCACAAAAATGATCTGAGGGCTGGAGCACCTCTCCTGTGAGGAAAGGCTGAGAGAGTTGGGGTTGTTCAGCCTGGAGCAGAGAAGGCTCCAGGGAGACCTTATTGCCGCCTTCCAGTACTTAAATGGGGCCAACAAGAAAGATGGGGACAAACTTTTTAGCAGGGCCTGTTGCGATAGGACAAGGGGTAATGGCTTTAAACTAAAAGAGGGTAGATTTAGACTAGATATAAGGAAGAAATTTTTTATGCTGGGGGTGGTGAAACACTGGAACATGTTGCTCAGAGAGGTGGTAGATGCCTCATCCCTGGAAACATTCGAGGCCAGATTGGATGGGGCTTTGAGCAACCTGATCATGGTAGGGAGGGTGGACTAGATGACTTTAAAGGTCCCTTCCAACCCAAATTATTCTATGTTCTTCATCAGATGTATTGTTTTTGCTCTGGTATGCACTCATCTGTTACTGAAAGAACTACCCTTCACTTGACATAATTGAGTCACCACCCATCAGCAATTGCAAAGACATAAGGAAAAATTACATTAAGGAAGTGTTGCAAACAGCAAATAGGTAACTTTGGAATAAACAGTACCAACTATTTTGCATCTTTCTGCTTCCCCAGGTACTCTCTCCTTTCTATTCTTCCTCCTCCACTTCTACTACCATATCTTACTTCTTGGGCACTGAAGTGTTTCATGCACCCAGGTATCTGGGCAGTTCATTGACAAACCCTCTCTTGTTCAAGTTTGTACATAGCTGTAATCGTGTGGTACCTGAGTATAGCAAACAACATTGAACAACAATGCTGATGCCCCAGAAAGTTATATCTATGGGATTCCCTAAAAAATGTCTCAGGTGAAAAAGTGTAGAAATTATATTTGTTGTTTGTTTGTTATCAATTGTAAAAAATGTCTCAGAAAAATACCGTTCTCTCAGGACCCCTATGCAGGGGTGCACAAGCAGGCACTTAGCAACAGTTGTTGGAAACAAGATGCCAGCAGGTCTCCTCTGGCTAAATTATGTCTCTTTGCAGAAATTTCAATTGTCTGTTCTCTAGCACTGGCAACAGCACTAGCTACACTCCATCAGAAAGTTTAATGAAAATGCTGAAAATCCCATGTGAGCCCTCTTTCTGGTGAGGGCTGGCTGGCAAAGGCAGAAGGTTCCTAACACCAGGGCAGACCTTTCCCACCTGCCCACAGTCTGAAGTGCTGAAAAACTCTGCATTTATCGCTATTCTTTTTACTGGCAATAGATACTGAATAATTTTACATTCTTAATACAACTGTAGAAAACTACAACTTAGCTCTTTTAAGGCTTTTCTGGAAAGAAAACAGGTAGATGGGGGTCTGCCATGCCTTGCCAAGGCAGGGTGATGCCCACATGTATCCTCTCAGCTTTTATTTTTGTAGCTGTGTAAGATAAGCAGACTGTCCCAGTGAAACCTGTTATTGCCACGGTGTTTCTCAACATGAATACAACCCAGGTATTTTTGTTGGTTGAATAAATAATTTGTATAAGCATGTATGTGTGTATGCCTATGATACATTTGCTCAAGTGGTTGCTGCTGGTGTTTGTTCAGTTAAATACTATTTATGCTTTGGCATAAGAAATCATTTTATGCGCATTACAATCTCCAGCTCCAAACCTATTAGAATAAGGATCCTGACATTTAGAAGAAGAATAAGTATGTCTGTGAATACAATATCGTCATAGACCTTAGAGAAAGCAGAAAATATTTAAAAGAACAGCTGCTTTAAACTGGAAAGGTGGGATTCAGTTCTTTTTTACGTGGTTTTTTTTTTACATAATAGTTTCTGACTTCGTGTCTGCATTGTTTCTGCACTAGATCATAGATCTTAACACTCAGTGTTAGATCCCAACTGGGTCTTGAGCATTGCTTAAAACTCTTACATATAGAATAGTTTCACAACTTGAAATGAATATTTTTGCACCTGCAAACTTCTTTCTTTAGATGTGTCTCTCTTTATGTCTATTTCTTCCTAATACATGAAAGAAGCAGCAGAAGCACAAGCACACTGCCCTGGGAGCTTTAGTAAAAATGGCTTCAAACTATTTCAGCACACACCCTGAAATAAAGCCTACAATGGCCCAGTCTCTGACTCAGCACTCGTAAGTACTTTAACCCTGTGAGCACTGGATATATTTGGGAAAAATCTGTGCTACTCCAAGCTCGGTAATACACAGTAAGAACTCAACCCCAATTCCTTTTTGTTCCCAAGATCTCCCTTAAAGTAAAGACACAACAAATGCTGGAAAACAACACGATATTGCAACAAATATGTCACAGAGGAGTCCCTTTTTAGGAGGAGGTAAAGCTTAACAAAATTTTCATACCACAGAGGTAACTATTTGCATGCAGGAAAGTAAGTTTCAACCATGGTAAAGTGGTAAAGTGAACCACTTAAAAAAAGGGTGAAAATGTTCCAAATGCCCATATTGAATATTTACCTTTAAGCAATAAAACCTATCTTAAAGCATACCTCCATTCAGAGTGGAAAGCGCGATCCCACTACAGTGCACTCTCTTTCCTGGCTACAGAAGCTGCGTAAACTCTAGTTTATATCCAGAAGACAAGATGAAGACCTTAGTCTTCTCCAGATGGACACAAATGCAGCTTAATAGCAAAATATCATAAAATTTGTAAAGTTTCATCTCCCTGAACCTTGAAGATATCTGGGCTCCTCAAGGTCTTCTTCTCAATGGTGCTTATTGCAGACTCCTATCTCTCAAAGGACATCTATGTGGTGGCATTTTCAGAAGTACCTTATAGGTAAAGGTCCACACAGATTGCAGAGTTCTCCCACCAATGTGCAGGCCATACTGTGATGGGTAAGTCTATTTTCTTCCAGTGTCTGATATACCCATCACAAAAGCATTGATGTTTTCAGTGTCAATATTTGCACAGGTCCTCTTGCATTTTACCAAGTCTCCTGCTTTTCCCCCTCAGTGTGTGCCTTTCATGTGTGTATTTTTTTCTTTTCACATCGTCTACTGAGTACTTTTGCTCTACTCTGTTTTACAAATGCAAATTCCTGGCAATGATAATAGAATGAAATACACCTGAATGTATATTCTCCTTTGACTATGTAACATACATTGAATCTTAGGGGGAAAAGCCCTAATAATCTTGCATCTTTACTGCCTACATCAATCTGTGCAAAGCACAGGTAACAGGGTTATTTATACATGCATTTGTCAGGACAAAGGATTCCTATTTTTGAAGCATGGGTGAGACTGGAAAACATGCTACTTCCTTCATTTTATGAACTATGTGCCGGTAACACGTTGCCTGCCACTTCCTCCCCAGGACTCTGCACGGAGCCCGACCTTGCAAAGCTTAAAGAATTGGCTCAGGATGCCTCATTCCTTCAGGTTATGGCTGAACTTTTGGTCCCAGGAGATTGACTCAGTCATGTCGGATGGGGGGAGGGAGGGGTTAGGGGGGAGGGAGAAGCCAACCAAGAAAGCAACCACTATTACTGTGTGTCAAAAATGAAATGCCTGATGCATTTCAGTGGTGTTTGGAAGTGTTAGGTTAACAGTTGGACTTGATGATCTTAAAGGTCTTTTCCAACCTAAATTATTCTGTCTTTCAATGATTACTGTACAAGAAGTAGACCTTGGGATGAGACACCCAGTCTTCAGCACAGGTCCTTCATTCACTTATGTGACAACCTGTAGAAGGAGAAAGTTGACATCAGAGGTACAAATTCAGCCCACAGAAACAGCAGACTTGAGACCAGGAGTCAAAAAAGCTTCTTTACTTGATATGCAGCAGTGTCTACATTCCATATTCGGGATTTATTTTTATCTTCTCATGTATAGATGATGATTGAACTAACTTACATGCTTTACCAGATAAATGACTCCTGGAAGCTAGATTTATTTATAAGACATTACCTTAAAAAGACATTATTCTTTTTCTTGATTATTCATTTTTTAAGCTGCTTGGAGAGGACCATAGAATAAGTGCCATTTTTCTCCTTCCAACATCACACATATAAGAAAAGATGGGTTTTTTTTCTTCTCTTAAATAGCAGAACAAACATGGAGAAACTCATCACCTGAGGTTTTATAACAAATCTGGCATTTTACACTGCAAATTTTCCCCAGTCTGCAGAATTCTTAAATATACTCACACAAAAGCTGAGAACTCTAACTAATCAGCTATCCAATAACCTGCACCTTGGACACTGTTTATGGGGGCCTTTTACTTCATGAGGAGGTAGTACAGGCAGTCCTGGTTTGTCTGTTTTACAGTGTATGGCTTTGGTTGGGCTGTTGGAAATGTCTGTGGCTCTGTGGTCACTCCCATAGTCTCCTGCACAACATTTACAGCTACCAAAATAGCTCTCATACCCTTGAGCTAGCGTCTTCTCCCTCCCTACCTATTTTTTTCAGATACCCATAGCCTAACCCAACCTCTGTGTTTTCACAGGGCTTTTAACTAGCAGCCTGAGGCAAGCTGGAAGAAGCAGAGGAAGGAAGGGAGTAGACCAGGAAGCCACTAAGCCAATTTCCCATTAATCAAATGAGCAGAGTCCTGTAAATTTTCCACCTTCCCTGAAGCCTGTTTGAAGTGAGGAAGACAGAGATGTGAAAGTCTCCCATAGCCTTCTGTAGGTCACTCAGCAATTCATGGCTTATTGCAGCTTCCACAGTGTCCAATACTGATTTTTGCCAGCAGAGCCATGTCTCAAGCTGCTAGTTTTCAGCCCTGGACTATACGCATAGCAGCAGACAGACTCATGGCATGGTCCAGCCTGAGGTCCACCGGGCTCTGCTTTCTTCCCTTCACCCATTCAAGTGATCCATGTCTGGCTGAATGTTGGGGTCCCTGTAACCCCACCATGTGCCCCGTGTGTACCACAGCACGTACCCGTCTGCTCGAGGCACCATGAAGTTAATTCGTTCGAGTTGACTTAAATGTCCATTCGTTTTCCACGTTGCCCTGCGTATTAGGGCAGAAGAGAGTGTCTCCACTAGAAACATCAGATGATTTCTTCCTGTATATAATTCAAACTTTTCCATTCTAGCTGTATTAACGGTTGGACTCGATGATCTTAAAGGTCTCTTCTGACCTAAATGATTCTATGATTCTAACTTGTATTTCCTGTCGCTCTCTTATTTTTGAAATTATTCCTTTTTCTTCTTTAATTAGACATTGTTTTTAAGTAGGCCACATATATACTAGGCTATCATCTGGTAAAATGAACAAATTGCCTCTTTAAAAGGAAGATGATCCTTTTAAAGGATAAAGGAAACAGAGAGCTCGTGAAAGCAAGCTGCAAATGTGATAAAGGCAGTCTGATATCTACTGCCTTGTTCCAGTAATATCACGATGGGCAGGCTTATAAAAAATTAATTTTCCTATGTAAAGTCAGCTGTCAATCTCCAGCCTCCAGCAAAGTTGCCCTAAACAATGTGGTAGTGTTGGGTTTTTTTAGGAAAAGGAAGCTAAAAGGAACACGCTATCTCTTTAAAATAAAAGGCATCCATTTCAGTTCGGAATTCATGCAGAATTTGAGAGTTGAATCTATTTCATGAGCAAATTAAATTTATTTTAGAAAGCAATTTTTTTCTGGACTTAAGCATAGATTTGCGCTTTTTTTTTTTTGCAGAGACTAGGAAAATTACAGAACAAAGATATCCCTCCCCCAGTTAATTTTTGCCATGTTTTGAATTTTGTGCTTCACACGTGAAAACAACAAGATTTTTGTGGGGAATTGGTGCTGACTGTCAAAATCTAATTAGGATTTTTTGTTCAGGAAGGACACAAAGGAGTTCTGTGGAACTCCTAAGCAGTCAAACAGTTGCTTGGCAGTTTCATGTCACATAATGTATGTGTATATATATATATACGCATATGTATGATTCATCCCCATTTCCTAGAAAGATGAAATGACATAGTAAATACACATTGCTGGATGAAAGGCTATACTTTTCATTAGCATGTAGTACAACCTCATAGACAATTATCACCATTAAAAGAAAGTCACTCTAGGAAAATCTATATAAAATACTGTTTTTCTTGGACAAACAGAAACTATTCCTTGCTCGAAGCTCTGGAAACCTTCCTGGGAAAAAAAGGTCACCTTATTCCCTCATCCTGAGCAACACTTCCTAAAAACTAATTCAAAATGTCTTTACTAATCTCTCTTCCATGTCAAAAATATTTGACTGTGGGTTATACATCTTCTGGAATTTAGCAGTTCATTCATTATATAGGCAGCTCCAGGTTCTTGCATTCCTGAAAGCAAAACCTAATTGCTCTCCGTCAGTCCATTCGCACAACCCGGATTTTTCCTCTTCAGCTTTTGCACGTGGTGACAAAGCCAGGTTAAGAAGTTCTCGGCCCCTCTCTTCCTTGGGTACTCCCATTTCTTTCCCGCGTGTTTCCTCCCCACTGCTGCACCACACTGCCCCTTCCTCTGCACTGGTACTGTGTCTGCAGGCATGTGTGCTGGGAACCAAGCTGGGCATTCAAGCTAGTTTTTAAAAAATAAAAATCAGATATTTTAACCCATATCAGTCCCCGACCTGTTTCCCAGCAGGGCCCCTGGCAAAAAGCAGCATCATACCCTGCAGCAGAAAGGCAGGAATTAGGGGCTAATGTGGAAAGAAATCTTGCAAGTGGCCAAGAAGCCGAATGCCTGAGTGATGGGCTGTTCCTGGCAGAAGGTGGAAGGACACATCAGGGAATCAAGACAAAAGACAATTGCGTTTTTAAAAGCAGGGTCCCAGAATAATACTCAACAAACCGGATATTGTTAAGTGCTATCATTTTTTGCTGTGCTACATTGCCAATAGACTGTTGGAACTGTTTTTGATACCTGACTTGTTAAGAGAATATACTCATTAAACAGGAAGGTGGCGAAGCGCAGCATTCCTAAAATAGTAGCATGGTGTCATTTGTATCCCAGGGGCTACAAATTATGGCTGAATTTCCATGGTGATCTTTCAAGTCAAACTTACTTGCAATGTTCGGATTTCAGATAAAAGGGGAAATTCTTCCTCCCATCCCCTGGGTACAAGGATGACCGTGCACTGTATAACAAGTTTCAGAGCTTTGTGAGAATTTCACTATGTAAATTGACTTTACTGGCTGGCCTGCTCGGCTGTATCTGTTCGGGAGATGCATCAGATATCTTGAAATTGATTCAGGAGGGATAGCAAAATGCATTTGCTGAACATACTGACTCAGTTTAGAGGGGCAAAAGAGACTATGAAGGAAGGGAGGTAAATTAGACCTCACGTATTACAGTAAATGCTCAGCACATGCAATGGGCTAGGTGGGAGAAATATTCCAAGTGGAGCTTTATGTGAGTCATTATATTTTACCAGGTGACTGATCAGCACATCCCCAAGGCTTTTCTGTGCCTTCAATATGTCCTACTTGTGATTAGATATAGCATCATTCAAATAGAGAATAATTGGGTTCTTATTCTCTTCCCACTTACATCAATGCACACCAGGAGCCAATGGAGCTACAGGGGTGTAAGGTCATTAGCTCTAATTCCCAGGCTTTCATGTGAGTAGCCTGTTATTGAACCTTTACAGCAAAATAGATTTTTTTCAAGTTTTATCGCCAGGATTCTTTCCCTCAGCTGCCCTCCTGTCTCTCAAAGAAATAGCAGCACCCAGCATAGATTCAAGCAGGAAAGGGTAGGCTTAAGCAGCCATCTGATGCTCTCTGAAGAGATCACTGTCTGAATAGATATAGAAAATCCATTGTTTTTTTCAAACTGCAGTCAATAAGTTTTAGCATTGAAGATTAATCTCTAGGTGCTACTAATGGGCGTAGTAAAACCAGAGGTTGTTAGAGACTCTGCTTATGAGCAGGATTCAAAGGCTAATAGCTTTCTTCATGCTGGGAAGGACTTTCTGCTGCAGGAGTAGACTGAACTCTGCCTGTAGACTGTGTTTTGTTTCAAAATCTACGAGTGCTCCTATTCCTCCTCTTCCACTTCACATCTGTTGAGTGTGTCAAACCACACAGCTGCCACGATGAATGAGTTTGTAAACAATCTCCCTTGGAGGCTCCAAAAAACACCCAAGTAGCACCTTCATAAGGAGGGAGAGAGAAAGCGAGAAAAGCAGTTAGAGAAGTGCTCACAGCGATTCGCGAGGGAGGAGACAACTGCGAGACCCACTGAGGTGCACAGGAGGATGTAGGTGTCTGGAACTTATGCACGACAGGGCTGGTTCGGGGCAGAGGAGGGACATTCATCTCCTTCTGAACAGGCTGCAGAAGCCTGCACTGAGCACAAAGCTGTCCTGGGTGGCCTTGTGCTCAGCTGCCAAAGGGGTGTCACCCAACTGCGAGGAAGTGTCCGCATTCCCCTGGGACCCCAGCCCCAGGGTGACAGCATTCACCGTCATGGGCGGTGGTTCTGGTCTGACACCCTGCTCTGCCCGAGGGGGATGAATTCACCTCTAGAGCATTTGGCTTTCTTTGGGAGCAAAGCGCTGGGTTTTAGCCAAACCACTGCTCAGCTGGCTGAGCAAAGCACAGCCATGGGCCCAGACCAGACCCAGCACCCTTGTGCAGGAAATGCTGGCTGATCCTTGAGAGCACTTCTCAGTAGTGAGGAAACCTACATCCCATTCCTCCCTCTGCCCAAGGGCGACCTAAAATACATTTTTCTGAGGAAATCTGAGAAAACGTCTCAAACCCCAGAGAAGAGTGACATGTCAGAGTTTAAATCTTCTGCCTGAGCTTTCTTTGTGGACAACTTCAGGTCCCATCCTCAGGATCATCAACCACACGCAGCCCCCCAGCGCTCTGCGTGGCATGCCAGGGGCTGCTGGC
Organism: Dromas ardeola; assembly: GCA_013398915.1. Classification (NCBI taxonomy): domain Eukaryota; kingdom Metazoa; phylum Chordata; class Aves; order Charadriiformes; family Dromadidae; genus Dromas; species Dromas ardeola. Next base: position 350,044 of record VYZM01010272.1, read on the forward strand.
CATACATCACTTTCATCTCAGCAGCCCGTTCACTACTGTTGAAGACATTGCCCAAGCAATGGGCCAAATATTCTTCTTGTACTTGGGTTTACTCAACAGATTCAATACCTTCACATGCAGAGCCCCATCTCATCTGTTTCAGCGATCCACACAGTTACAAAGGCAATCAGAAAGCCTTCTTTTTTGACCTAGGATTACCTAACTCATTCACAGCTGGGGTATGTTAAAACATAGATTTTTTGAGGAAAGAGAGATATTTGCGACTGATTCAATAGGAATTTTCCATCAGCAGCATTTCCCTGTCAAAGTGAGCCCTGAGCGCATATTTCAGATGCATTTTTGACACTGAGAATCTCCTAAGCTTCTGGAAACACCAGGTTTATCCTCCAGGACACAGGGACATCTCTCAGCTGGACTCATCATTTTGCTGCTGGTGACAGAGAAACTGATAGCAGCTGAGAAGTGCCTTTTTTCTCTCAGCTCATAAAATGCCGATGCAGGAATGTGAAGTAAAAGCCCACAAAAAAGGCTAACCAGCACTGCTTTGGAGTCACAGATCTGATGCAAAGGCTCTCTTTGTGCCAAAGGGAGTCTCCCTGAAGAACACTTCATTCGCAATTGTAATAACTTGTAGGTATTGTGGTATTAGCCTTGCTTTGTTATAAAAAGCACTGAAACACTAAACCAGAGTATAGATCAGGAGATTCTCTTTACAAGAGAAATATCTATGCTAGTTCTCTGAATAACGTCTAGGGAGTTATTTTTTTAAATGACCTTGTGGATTTTTCTCTCAGCTTGTGTTACATTGTGTTAATGTGTTCAGAATTATTTCTAGAATTCAAAAAGGCAAGAAAAATCCCTCATTTTCTCTTAAAAGCAGACATTTTCTAAAGCATTACCAGTAACTAGGTGCTAATAGAAACATTGATACTGTAGGCCTCCTGATAACACCAGTAAAACAAACTGAATTTTGTGTACTTACAGACTCATGAAGAACATATGTATAATATATATACACACACACACACAGAGATTATATGTTTTAAAATAGAAAGCGCTTGGAAATCTATGGCCGTGAGTGTTGTTACTGTCCATAATAAATAGAAATTTAAAGAGCGGACAAGACTGACACTCCTATATGACTGATACTCCTCTGTGAAGGGCACAGAGGCACAGTGCTGTGAAGGAGTCTCCTCACAGGTGCACGATGCTGAAAGATGTCGAGCACAGGAAAGAAAGAGTCACGTGCCAGAGTCTGTGTTTAAAGCCTTGTGTTGTAATTATCGTGAAAAAAAGACGATAGCCAGAGAATTATTTTTTAAATACTCTTTTGCTGAATGAGTAAATGACCACTTAGGAAAGGGCCAGTGCAAAACATACAAAAACTTTTGCCATATCAAGCGAATCAAAACTATATAGTCAAAAATCTCCAGTCTTTGCTCTAATAAATCTTTTTAACTTGATGCTGGACACAACCCTTTCAATGGGTTAAAAGCCTGGGCCTCTTAGACATCCTATCCCCACAAGACTTGTCTAGACAAACCAACCACTTCCTTTCCTGAAGGATGTTCATGCCACAACAGGAAAAGCCACAGTGCCTCGATCATCTCCTCTTGTGTAAAATCCCATAGCAGGAGAGGAGTTGGGGGGTGGGGGAGAGCGCCTGCGGTGTTCCCCACCACCACGTAAATCCAGATGCTGGACCTTGCCCCTGCAGGCCCAGCTGTGGAGTCCTGCCCCACGTATGGTAATCTTCAAGCCCAACATTACAGCTCTTTATCAACCATGATAGAGATACCATCTCAAGATACCATATCGAAAAAATCCATGAGCTACATTAAGCCAACATTTTCTATAGCATAGGCCCCAGGGAAATCTTAATAAAGCTCCAGGTTTTTTAATGTTTTCTCCATAAAAGGCAAAAATGGGGTTTATGGCTTCTTCCACCCTTTTCACTTTCCAGCTCCTCTTTCCCTTACATGCTATGCACCGTTTGCTCCCTTAGGTGAAGAGATGGGACCTGAACTTTAATAGTTTTCTGCATTCATTCACTGCCTCTTTTTCCATTCCCTGCTAAGATTAAGCTTTTTTTTTAGTATATAAGAAATTAATATCCATAGTTTTTGAGTGTTGCCACTACCCCCTCCTAGCTATATTGCTTTGTAGTCAATGGGAACCAATACATGAGCTGCAGAAATAGGTAAATTATCAAAGATACAAAGTACATCATGTAGCAAGAGTATAACAGCAAATAAGTGAGTAGTTTTTGTCGTGAAAAGCAATGTCATGAAACAGCATTGCTGTTATGAGTGTTGTTATGAGTGGTTTTGCACTCATTGACTCCTGTAGAAAAGTCTTTTCCTCACTGGGACACAATAAAACCTCGTTTCACACTCAGTGCCTCTGTAGAGGCTCTCAGCACTGCAGGCACCGAGGTGAACCCTCTCCACTGATGCAGCATCTCCTCTGAGGCTGCAGAGCCTGTTGCTGCTCCAGCTGCTCGTCTGCTTCCCCTCAGCTGCAGCATCCCTCGTACCTGCAAATATCACTGATGGAGGAAAGGCGCCGGGGTTTATAAATAGGAGTGAAATAATTAGCTGGAAACCACTGGGAAGTACAGATGCAACTGAGATTATAGCTGAGCTTGGTGATTCCTACTGACCAGGAAACATGCCGCTGAGTGGAGAAAAGACAGAAGGTCAAAGCCTCAGGTAATCTGCTAAAATAACCCGAACCAGAAACAAAAGAGCACCTTCGTTGACATGGCCCAAATAGGACAGGTCCGGCTTCACACAAGATTTCTACTTACACATTCTTCTCCTCTAAGAAGTACATGGTCTCCACCTTTGACTAATTCAAAGTAACTGCAGCCTCAGCAGATCTAATGTATCAGCTCTTGCTCTGCTTGGTGCTTCCTCAACACTTTCAGAGCAAGGGCTCTGCTTCCCTCTTCCCTTCCTCTGCCACACTGGCTCTCTGTAGACTGCTAAACAATACTCATTTATTTAAAATTAAATCAACAAGGAAAACCAAGGATTAAGAGTTCATGATTGACCAATTCGGCTTCCTGATGCCGCTTTAGGCACACAGTACTACAAAATTCTATTATCACTTAACTTAATTGAGAAACAATTTCACATGCCAGCAAAATCATTAGGTAAGAAATCCAACTGAATGGGTTCCCCTGCCATGAACAAGTGAGGGGCTGAAGTTATCTGGTTCACCAGACAGATGGCTTTGCTGTTCATTCTGATTAACTTTTGTGCCTGTGCCAAGACTGAGTTGGAAGTTATGCTGTATATTTGTTTTGCAAATGGATTTGAAAGCCAGAGAGAGAGTTCAAAGACAGTCCACAGCTCTGAGCATGGCACAGATCTCCAGACGACACCTATTATGAGTCTCTCCTTCCAAAATATTAGGTGGTCACAGAGCTGACTGCTGCAGCTTTCAGAAACATAGACGTGAACACAAAACCACCTTTGTGAGCATGGCAGGTCCTGCTGATCACCAAGCAAGAGTGGGAAACCTTCTCGCAGCAGTCCCAAGTTCTTTTAATGGTTATAAAGGGGTTTCTTACTGGTGCCGTACTGGTTGCCTTCAGTGCACAGCTCTTTTGAGCTTGTCCCTTATCTGAACACTGTAATTAATAGCCAGTTTTGGGGCTGGCTGAAGCCTTTGGGGTCAGTGAGGAAAGGGACTTCTATCAGCTCTATCAGTGTCAGTGAGCTGAGTAAACACCAACACTCGATGTCTACCTCGGAGTGACAGGTGGGAGGAAAGACCACTTGTGGAGTCTAGAAGAATGTGCTTTTCAGACTCACAGACAGGGACTAACAGGTCTGATCTGTTGCCTTTTCCTCTTGTAGCTGCTTATAATCAGAACTACTCATGGAGAGAATAAATATTATGATTGTATTTTCTTCTATTAATTAAAAATGAGAAACAGCAGTGAGTCATCTTTAGATACAGGGAATAAAAAATGAATCAATTGTTATTAAAACCAAAACCACTGTTTGTCACACTAATACCATTTGCATTGATCTCCTGCCTTCTTTCCAAAGCACTTTGCTTGTTTCCTTGAAGACTTCCTTGCAACTAATGAGGATTTCACACTTGTAGGATTAAAACCTCATTGAAAGCCAAGGAAACAGCAATAACTGATGAACCTCTAAGCAGAAAATACATTTTCATGGAAGAGGTCAGAGAAACAAAGCAGCTTCTGAGTCGGGAGATGTAAATGTTGGTTGGCCACCAGGTGAGCCAGGTTCACATTGAGCACACAGGTACTGCCAGCTCTAAGCTCGAGTCGCTCTCCGTGGGTGAAAGCCAGAGATCTGCTGAATCCAAAGGTGTGTTGGGAGAGGCATTGTGGGCCCACATCCTTTGCCTGGGCACCAGGTTGCCACTGTGTACCCCATCGGTGTGCCTGGTGATAGTGCATGGCCAACGTCAAGCAGAGGATGTCACCTACCAATGGGCAACTGAGGCTTTGAGACAGCCAGATCTTGGGCCACACAGATAGAGCTATGGATGTCTCATCGCCCATACTTCCATGTCTGGTAGCAGCTCAGAGAGGGCAAAGGACTGGTTGTCTCCTGCCTTGCTCAACACCAGAGCAAAGGACCATTCAAGCAAGGCAGAATATGTAAGATTCACATGTATGGAAATGGGCTTCATGTTTTTTAAACCGCTAGCACTCATTGTCACAAGGTATTAGCAAAGACAAGAGATAAATATAATTCAAACTGGAACTGAACATCTAGAAGCTGTTGGATTTTTGGGTTGCACGAAACTTTGGAAACTTTGGAAACGCTGTAAATTTCATGCTGTGTCTCTGATCAGGTGAATGTAGGAGAGGGTGGAGGAGCTGGGAAAAAAAGCTGTGGGCAGATGATTTGGAAATTATTGACATGAGGGTTCCTGTGGTCCCCCTCGGAAAGGAGCTAATCCTCTGCAGAAACAAGATATGAACATACACTGAATACTAAATTGTTCCAGTAGGTCAATTTTCTTGCTCCTAAGCATCCCCAATAATATAAAGAAAAGGATAATTCCAAAGTTGCCATCTAGCAACAAAATTTCCTTCAAATTTTCTCAGTTTCCCACTTTAATACCTCTTTAACACCTAAAATTGCCCTGAGAAGTGGGTTGTAAAAACAGTTTTCTGTCTTCTCTATCACCAGTTTTTCATATCAGGACAAAGTAGTTTAAAGGAAAAATGCTTACTTCCCTACCTCTCAGTTGTTTTTTTGGCTATTGGTTTGTTTGTTGTTGTTGGTATTTTTCTTTTTTTTGTTAATTCTTTTTTGGGTTTTGTTTTTGTTTTTTTAAAAAAAGCATGCTGGCTTCTTTTTGTTTTGTGCTCCATCCCTAGTACTAAAAATTCTTACTGCAAGTTTTGACCTCAGAGATATTTCTATAAATTAATTGCTCTCCTGAGCATCTGAACACCTCCACAGTCTCCCCAACACACTCTCAGAAGCAGTCTGCCCTAAACAGCAAGAAGTAATAAGCTCCTCTAATTCTTATGTATTTCCACTGACCGTTTCTTTCATGACAGTGATTATATTTTCTCTTTGAACTGACAATATCCACTATCTTCTTTAGTTTTAATGACATGAACTAGAACGTCCATGTTACATGAGTGGAATTCAGACTGGCTGTTACTACGTGCTTATGTCAGCCGTGATCACTTCAAGGTATTGTGGTTATTTTTTTGCAAATGTCTCCTTAGAGTAATGGTATAAAACACCAACTACCATTTGATATCATTTTGTACAATGCCATTTGGATGGGCTGGCTAGGTGGGAAGTCATCGCACAGATTGGACTCAGAAGGTTGCATTTTAACAATATCTGAATGAGACTACCGGCGGACATCATCAGCACATGGTGAGATAAGAAAACAAAATGTTGGGGGTTTACTGTAATTAATAACAGAAATAATAATAATAGTAACTATACTATTGATACAACATGGCTGTATATTCTATTTTTCCCCACTGGTCTCAAAGTACTTCTAGAAAGGCAGGTGAGACATTTCGACTCCAGTAAAAGGTAAAGAGAAGGAAATGCATAATTGGCAACCAAATATTTGCTTTTCCCTGTCTAGTTAGTGTCACACTGCATCTCTCATTTTATTTGGATATCTGTTGTTTTTCTCCAGTCCCACAATATGTGTAGCATTAAAAAATAAATAGGTGGTAGGGACGCTATACAAAGTTTGCAGCTGCTTAAACCACGAAGTCATGGGAGGAAATACCTTGCAGCATAGCTGAGCTGTATTAGCAATTTTCCAATTATAATGTTGAGAGTGCGCTAGAGCTAAAAGATGCTACATGTGCATATTATAAGCAAAGGCAGAATCAGTACTGGAGACATTTGGCCTACTTCATCTCATTAGGATTTAATGGCTGGTTTGTGTATCACACTCTGGTCTTACGAGGTCACCACTCAGTGCTCTTGCTGACACTGCTGAAGAGACAAACTCCTGCCAAGCTGATGGAAATAACCTTTTCTCCCCTCAGATATTAAGTTCAAGGGAACCCGTCAGTTTCAGAGAAGCGGGAACAGGTGTTAGGAAAGGCCATAATTTGGGCAAAATTCCTCATACACGAGTCTAAAAGGGGCATATACCATATACCTGCCATGCTTCTGTTGGGTCAAAGCATTTATGACCTGAAAGATGGGCTGTAATTCCTGGGGCAGACAGACCCTCCTCTTGCCCCAGCACAGGTAAAGGGAGCTGGTCACACTGGTGGGATCCAACATGGGTTAGACACCAACCCTGCAGTGTCAGAACCACAATCAACCAAAATTATGACATTTCTGTCCATCTCTCTCAGAGGAGCCGCAGACACCAGGAAAGAGGCCTGGTACTGATTTAATATCTGGAAAAACAGTTGTAGTGGCATTTACTATTATTGGTGTTATAGCAACACCTAGAGACCCATCTTGGGACTGGGGATCCTTTCCCCTGGCAAGAGGCAAAGAGAGGATGAAGGGTCCTCACAGTGACGAGGTTATAGTCTAAATGGAAAAGAGAGAGAAAAGCTGGAGGGAGAAAGAGGTGAGGAGCAAAACAGAGGGTTTGCACCCACCAGCAGATAGCCTGGGCTTGTCTTGGATTTAATGTCACCTAAACACAAGGGGACACACAACCTCCTGGTGGCTGGCTGGGTTGACATGCAGTGGTTTAACCTGAAGTTTCATGCATAGGGCTGCATTTGGGCTTAACTTGCCAGGAAAGGCAGTGTTAGAATTTGTGCCTACTCAGAAGTATTGTTAGTAGAGGGAAAAAACCCTAATGTTGCTATGAATTTTTTAATCTCTGTGCACCGAAACAACAAGTTTCTTGTTCATTGAGATAATTCCATCATTGAAAGAGCTACAGATGAGGCTTTATGGAAACTAAACATCAAGATACTAGTGTTTATCAAAATCAGCTGGACTTTCTGAGTGTTGTTAGAGTGAGCTGGAAACCTGCCATTCTGGATTTTATCCAAGCTACTGAAAGAATAAATCACTTTTTCTGCCTGTTGCCTGAGATGAACAAACATTCATCAGAATGTTTCATTTTTGCTTAATTCGGTAGATGTACAGAAAATCCAAGCAATGTTAATTTTCTAATACTGAAGTATTTTGATTCATAATAAAGACGCAGACCATGTTTTGTTTAATGTATTTCAAATGTTAGGATCCTAAAATCTCATGTCAGGAAAACTAAACACCGAGTTAGAAGCTTAATTACAGACATACATGAAAATATTTGCCTTATTTCCCTTCTGATTTTGTAATACGTTCTTGAAAATCAAGTTGCGTATCCCACCACTAGCAATAAAGCTTTCTGTGTGTTTATAGAAAAGAGGGAAAGAGTGTTTGGTATAGTGGTTATCATTTTTCATTAGAAAGAATATTTTCTAATTTTCACAAGTATGGCTTTACATGGGTTAAGAACCTTATGGGACTTAATGGAAAGTAAGTATTTCCTGTATCTTGCAGACAACGCTTTCAGCAATCAGCATTTCTAGAGAAAACATTTTTTTAAATCTTTTTTTTTTACCTTTTTTATTTGTAATTTATGCTGCCTTAAGTAAGTGTTTACTGTTTAGTGCCTGTGCATGAGTAGCAGTGATACATAGCAAAATATAATCCTTACTAAAAATAAATAAATCCAGGGATGCTTCTGTGTCTATTTTCCAGTGGCTTTCCCAAAGTAGCGTAAAATTAGCTAAATATGCATTCTGATGGTGTAGAGCGAAGGATATCCTCTGCTCTGGGAGTGGGGGTCTCCAGAACTCAACCTCTTTGGTACAGTCCTTTAAAATAGCCATATTAGCACAAATTCTCAAAATCTGGTTACCATTTTAGATCATTTCACCAGGAGAGAAAAAAAAAAAGACGACTATTTTGTAATTTTTCATTTCCTAAACATGAACTTTCCAATCCTCAACTTGAAGCATCACCCTCAAAGCACGCTAGAATAAGTTAACTGTATAGTTTAAACACACTAACGATTCCCCAACCAAATGGCACTCCCAGGATATAACATATGCTAAAGTTAATGCTCAAATCACTGAGAAAAGTGCTCTGCAAAGAAATGGCCTCAACTGGTCCACAAACTGTTTCTGAGTGAGTACATCCTTCTTCTACATACTCTTTCTTCAGTCACATGAACTGGTTCTAGTTAGAAAAATAAAAAGGGCATTGCAGGTAGAAAAAAGTGCTGTTTTGATGTTTTTTTTTTTCTTGTCCATGCAGTGTTCTTCATGTTGGACACAACCGCCGTGGTAGCTCCGCAGGCTGGACGAGCTCGCGGCCACCACCAGGTGTCAGCCCAGAAGAGAGCTCTGAGGGTGATGTGCCTCCAGAGCCCGTCCTGCCTGAACGGCTTCTCCGAGACATTCCCGGTCTGGTTTCCTTGCACTTTCCTGAGCTGAAGGCTCAGCTGAAGACGGTTTGGGTATTTCAAGGACCCTGCGGCCAAGCTGCATCAATGATTAGCAATGGAAGCTCAGAAAACTTGTGTGGCTCACAAGATTTGGTCTAGGAGGCTTTAATGCAAGGGTAGAAACATTTGTAGGCTGGTCCCTTTGCAAGCGAGTACCTCAACCTGTGCTGTTCTCTGGCCAGAAATGTATCTGGCTTTTGGTCTTTGTTGAACAGATTTCAAATGGGACCCTTTACTTTTTTATTGACTTTATTTAATGCCATACCTTACACAGAGGGTTGCTCAGAAGAGCTCTCAAAGACACCATGGAGCCTCTCTCCCCATGGCATCCCAGCACCAGGAAACAAAATGAGGCAGCTGAGGCAACATGCCTAGCTTTCTGCAGTGCTGGTGGGAGCTATGGGGGAGCCATGGGGACCACTCAATGGTGGCCAAAGACAACCACATGCTCCCAGGTACAGAGATCACTGACTCCCCTCTGCCATGGTCCACTGAACTCCCCTTCCTTGGGAGGTTTCCAGTGAAGCCCCACTCTGAACAAGCGTGCAGGATACTTGCGTAGATCATCACTCTGTTAGCATTAAACATAATTTTTAATAAACTCAGTAGGGAAACTTCCATTTGCTTCAAGACATCTAAGCTCCAGGTTCAGCTTCCTAGGTCAATGTGAATTAATTGTGGAGGTACCTCATACTCTTTACACCAAGTCTGACTTTAAATATGGTCCCAAGTGATGAAGTTTCAACTAAATTTTGTTTTCACAGATTTAATAAATGTCAAGTTTCCTTATTATTGGCTTTAGATTTGGCTGCCCTTCCTCTTTCAGCTGTCTTAGTTGTTTTCCTATTTACATTTTGCTGACTTGTGTATGTTTAGAATTTTAACACTTAGTACGTTACAGAGTGAATTAGTTCTTCAGTTAATAAATAGCACAAAGTAATATGCAAAAGCACGTGCTAGCCTATGTCTGAAGTAATTCTTAGACTTTTGGTTACCAATACCTATTCCCTATTCTTTTTATTGCAGCAAATATGCCCAAAGTTAGCCAGATCAGACATATGGAAAAATAATGATTAGTCTAAGGAAATCACTCCTGCAAACTTGCTATTGGACACATTGTTGATCCCTTCACAGTAAAAATTGAAATTGGAAAAAATTGAAAGCTTCAGATATACACATTATCTTTTGTACTGAATAGCCTGAGCTGTGGAAATAATACTGGGGAATGGGAACACCTAGTATTTTGACTTTACATAAACCAGGAACCCTCATAACTGTTTGATTATCACAGTCATGAAATAACCAAGAGGACTAGGAAACAAATCTCTTGGAAGTTATGAGTTTGGCACCATTTTGGAATGGGGGAGTAATTGCAGAGCATCAAACGGGCCCTGGGTCACAGGTGGTACCATGCTATCAGCAGCAACTGGGTTTGCAGTCCTCTCTGCACTCCTGTCTGTGGTTTAAAGGGACTTCTCTCATTCTGATGAAGCTCACTGATCATAAAATAAAAGACAGGTCCTCTGAAGAACTAAGGATAAGATGACTTCAGCTGCTAATATTTTCCAGGATGATTGATATCCTAAGGAAGGGAAGGAAGATGCATGGGATCCAGATGGGAGCATTAAAAGCAGAATTAATAGTACTCAAATGCCCCTTGCCCAGTTCAAAGACGTGAAGGTCAAGAGATCATTCAAAAGCATATGCCATTACCTCAAAATAGTTTGGTATCAATGAGATTTCACGGTGTACTAGTTTATTCAAGACATAGAAGTGACATCCAGGACAGTGGAAAGCCACGGGGAGCTGGCTGCAGGTGAGCTCTCTGTGTTGTAGGAAAATGATTTGCTACAACCAAGAACTGAGCAAAATGAAATAAAGCAGATGAGACAGAGACACAACACAGAATCTTTGGAGAATCCAGAATATGGGTAGGAATACTGGTGAGTAGTTAAAAGTCCTTGGAGTCTTCAAAGGATTTTGTGATGTTTATAAGAAAACTGATACCAGGTGGAACACCTGCAGAGAGATGGTAAAGAAAGCATTAGGATGGATTGTAGGAATAAATCTGTAAAGAACGGGAAAAAAATAAAGATTGCAGGAAAGCAACTGAAATTGTTATATATCAAGGCTGTAGCCTTTGAAATCAGAATTGAAGTCTGGATGAGAAACACTCTAAAGCCAGAGGGAAAGTCATGAGGCCAGCAGTATAAGGAGAAAGGCAATACTTTCATGGCTTGGGGAAAAAGATGAAACAGGATAGCAAGATTAGTAAAATAAACACATTTTATAAAGGTATCAATGCATGGAAGAGAGGATATTAACCACATCTATGTCTGATAAAGAACAAATAAGGAAACCTTTTCATTATAAAAAACTCAATTACAGAAGAGCAAGGAGGAGTACTTTTATGTGTCCACTACAGGGAGATGGTTAGTAATGAATAAAAAGCTGTTTCCCAGACACATGAGCTATTTGTGGAAGAATTAAATTTTGAAGTGATTGGAGAGGCAATCAGGAGCTCAGGAACAACAAAACACCAGGTGCTGATAATGTTGCCACTGAATCATTAGAAATGGGAAAGAATATGACAATTCTTTTTCATGATTTAGAGATTTGAAAAAGAATTCCAAGAGAATGAAAGCAGGCAGTCAGATTGATATTTGGAAAAAAGAGAAAAAATCAGAAGGAACAACACCCTAATTTTCTCACTCATTATGGCCAATAGTATCCTGTTGCTGGTATTTTTTCATTATCACATTTCTTTTACTGAGGATATGTATGAAATATGTGTCTTGGAAAATTATATCTTCTATGAATCAGCTGTTTTCATTTTGTCATTACTAGAGAAGAAAAAATTTTAAGATTATTAGAATGCCTGTATAATTTTCTTATATTTTTAAGATGGTGCCTGAACTGAAATGTAAGTATTTGGAAAACCTGGTGCAATTACCAGAATGGTGTAATTGCGTGTTTGGAGTGCAAAATACAGTGTAGAAAATATGGAATTGCATCTGTCCCCTTTTTGGAGACTTAGGGCAATACACTAACACTGCTGCTGGTTTATATCTTTCTGGAAGGGGTAGTACTGTTACAGCACAACGCCCAAAATACCCGGTGTTTGCAAACGTAGGTGCTGTTTTGGTAGTCCTGTGAAGGGGAAGTGAAGACTTGAAGAACATTATGAGAAAATTGTGACTGAAATGCAATGAAGATAAAAGCAAATGCACAGTTGTGTTTGCTTCAAATAAACAGGACAGGGAGAATCACGGAATCACGGAATCACGGAATCTTCAGAGTTGGAAGGGACCTCTAGAGATCATCTAGTCCAACTCCCCTGCTAAAGCAGGATTGCCTGGAGCACATCACTCAGGACTGCATCCAGGCGGGTCTTGAAAATCTCCAGAGAAGGGGACTCCACACCCTCCCTGGGCAGCCTGTTCCAGTGCCCTGTCACCCTCACAGTAAAGAAGTTTTTCCGTGTATTTGAACGGAACTTCCTATTTTCTAACTTGTGCCCATTGCCCCTAGTCCTGTCACTGAGAACCACTGAAAAGAGCCTGGCTCCATCCTCCTTCAACCCACCCTTTAGATACTTGTAAACATTAATAAGGTCTCCCCTCAGCCTTCTCTTCTCCAGGCTAAAGAGTCCCAGCTCTTTCAGCCTTTCCTCATAAGGGAGATGCT
>VYZM01010272.1:363113-379931 GCA_013398915.1 Dromas ardeola
TTGCTGAGGATGCACTCTGTCCCCTCATCCAGGTCATTAATGAATATATTGAACAAAATTGGACCGAGTATTGTCCCCTGGGGGACACCACTGGTTACAGGCCTCCAACTAGACTCTGTGCCACTGATCACAACCCTCTGAGTCCTGTCACACAGCCAGCTCTCAATCCACCTCACTGTCACCTCATCTAGCCCATACATCCTCAGCTTCCTAATGAGGATGTTATGGGAGACAGTGTCAAAAGCCTAGCTGAAGTCAAGGTAGATGACATCTACGGCTCTCCCCTCATCCAGCCAACCAGTTATAACATCATAGAAAGCTATCAGATTGGTCAAGCATGATCTACCCTTGGTAAATCCATGTTGACCACTTCCAATAACTTCCTGTTCCTCAACGTGATTGGAGATGACATCCAGAATGAGTCGCTCCATTACCTTCCCAGGGACAGAGGTGAGACTAACGCCTTTAGCAGAAAAGAAAGTACAAAATGTGTGGGCGATGTGAAGAATCCCTACAGCCTTTAATACTATGAATTTATGGTAGAAGTTTTTAAATTTTAAATCATGACACAACTTTAAATCATGCCATTCACTGGACAGAATCATAGATCATGTGTAAATACCAAAAGAAGACTTCTTCAGAAATAATTTAACGTAACCATATTAAAATGCTACAAACTATCTATTTGTATGGAATTACACTACGTTTCCAGCCATGTGTTATTCCAAGAATAAATGACTTTTTGAACCATTACGCCTTGGTCCTGCATTGAGTTTTGAGTCAATGCGGAGATACCCTTAAATAATATCCAATTAGCATCAGAAAATGCCAGTTATTTAAAAACCACCCTGCAACCAGCCTCATAGCTAAATTTAAGAATTTGAAGTTTCCCTTTTCTCCTCATATTCGTGGTGGTAATCCAGGGTCCAAGTGTAATGGTGCAGTCCAAGATTGTCAGCTCTGATTTAACAGAATAATTAAGTCAGTATTATGATGACCGCAAATACATTTATTTTTCCAGGCTATAGGGTTGATCCCACAAACTGCACCGAAGATTATTATCCTGCCTTTTTTATGTGATTACAGTTCATGCAGCATAAAACTATTAGCATACGCCGTGTGCTGGAGCACTGAGCCCCACCTGCACCTATGAAAAGGATGACCATTTGGACATACTTAATATCCCCAACTTGGCTGAGAGTTCCGAGCAGCTTGCCATCAGAGAAAACACGGGGAAACAACAACAGACGTGGAACAGACTCTTTGATGAGCAACCGCCTAGGAAAAAAGCCCATAAAGACGGAAAATATATGGGCACCTACTTTTTCTAAAAACAAATACAACTCAATTTATCAAAAAAGCTGTGAGATTGGGTGTCATATGCCTTCCTCCTTCCCGAGGAAGCAGCTGTTTTATTGTCACAATACGCACCCTGGTTTATGGGGAGGCACTTTGGTTTCTGAGACAAACCCTGCACCTCTGCAGGACCCGGCTCTGCTGGCTGCTGACCCGGCAAAGGAGGGAGAAACAGCCACCAGCCCCAGCCATTGCCTGCGATGCCATCTCCTGCTCTCCAGCAGCCTAAAGGTGCTGCAGAGATCTCCTCCTTTTTTTTTTTCTAATTTATTTTCTCATACTCTCCCTGGCGTTGGCTGACGCAGCAGCTGGTGGGCAGGAAATGAAAACGGGAAGGGACGATAACTACCAGTGAAAATTACCCAGCACGGGTTGCAGAGCAGAGTTTCAATGACATGGAAGGCCTTGAGGCTGGAGTGAATTTACATTACCAGCCTCCAGAGAACGTGTTCCCGTGGAGGGACCAGACAGACCTGTTAAAGGATCTCTCCCAGGGCTGGCGCTGGTATGAACTGCATCGAAAAGAAAGCCTGGACAAAGCACATAATCTGCCCTTGCTGTGCCAGAGAGGAAAAGTTAATTCCCAGGGTATCACTGGGTGTTCACGCTGGGCAGTTCCTGCAGGACCTTTCTTTCCATCAAAGGGCTGTTTGTCAGTGTATTTTGCTTGTGCCACATTTGTGGCATTTTTCTTTAATACGCTGGATTTTTATTTCTTTTTTTAATCCCCTCCAGAATGCTGTATCAGAGGCAGTGTGGGACTTGCTGACCTCTGCTTTCACCATCGCATTTCTATTTTCTCAGACGGTATAACTACAAAATATAGAAAACTTTTCAAAAGCATATCACACTGCTTTGCAGCCCCCAGGTAGGAAGCCAGAGAATATAAGTCTCTTCAGTTAGAAAGATCTGTTTCTGCTGGCTTTTTTCCCAAAGGCAATTCCAGGTTGAGATCAGAGTCTTGTGTAAACTGAGGCTGGTAGCACAGACCGTGGTATTTTAGACTTTTCGGGTGGGGGAGCTGGGGAACTCTTAGCTGGGGTGTGCTAGAGGAGGATCCTAGGACTGCATTTAAGACTGGAAGGATTCATCTAGTCTGTCCTTTCCCCTGAGTCAGGTTTGCACATGTATTTCACAGACTGACAGCGTAGGGGCAATATTTCTGTCCTGTTGCGGTTAGATGTTATGTTTCTGTCCGATTTGCTATTTGGAAAAATGGGAGCTCTTGCTGCGTTTCTCCCTTGGCTGTGCAATTAGGGGCTTGCTGCTGCCCGGAGTCCTCCG
This sequence comes from Dromas ardeola, assembly GCA_013398915.1. Lineage (NCBI taxonomy): Eukaryota > Metazoa > Chordata > Aves > Charadriiformes > Dromadidae > Dromas > Dromas ardeola. The sequence continues at coordinate 365,754 of VYZM01010272.1, forward strand.
TGGTGAGAGAGGGAGAGAGAAGTTTGAGAAGGCATTAGGAGGTGTGGGTAGGAAAGCAGAGCTATCAAAGGATGCTTCACAGGGCAGCGATGAAGTGGGAGGGGGGGGAAAGGTAAGAAAAAATGCAGTAAGTATGGAAACAGCAGGTGAGATGCTTCTTGGAAGGTATGGAAGGTATGGAAGACATGATCTTGGCTGATCTCGCCATAACTCTGTTGAAGATCAAAACCACTGCAGCACTCCCAGAGTGCTCTAAGCCTTGATAGCACGCAGGCAAGGGCCTGGCCAGCAGCATCTCTACACCTTGCTGTCCATGGAAATCCACTCTTTATAGTAATAAAGTCACAAATTTAAAAATAATGTATATTTAGACAGTGAGAGAAAGCAGACAAAAATCTGATGGGGTCATTTTCTATATATGGAAAAGTTTATGACAGAAAACTGCAGTCATTTTATCCAGCAACTAAATAACTTCTACTGAAAAGAAAAGACACAGCGTAATAATCCCATTGTCTAAAGGTTATGGGAAAATGTGAACTGTATTACTGAGAAAAGTGATCCAAACCTTTAGTGGTAACACGGTGGCTGGCAATATCATTGCATTTAATAGAATTTAAGGAAGAGCTTTTTCTTGAAGAATTACTGCCTTATTTATAAGTAAGGTAAACTCTATTTATCCTGTTTTGCATTGTTTTTAATTTTGCTTATACACACCTTGAAAAGAAAAAAAAAGTACATTTTTCTTGTATAAAGTAGAATACAAGTAGACAGCAGAAAAAAAATAGCAAATGTAGGGGTTTTTTTTTCCTAGTGGAAAATCCATTTCTTCAGTAGAAAAGAAAAACCAGAAAGCTGGATTGGAGGCATATTTTTGGCAGAAAACAGAAACATCTAAGGTGTTTTTTTTGTGAGGAATAAAGAAAACAAAGCCTGCAGAACAAAGGCAGTACTTACAAAAATACTGTTTTTCTTTAATTTCACATCAAAATCAATTTTGAAAGAAAGCTACTGATCAGCCAAAGTATCTACCAGGCTGTTTGATACCCCAGTTAGGTCCTGTAGTGTCCTCCTGCCTGAGAGTCATTTGCCGATTACTATCCCCAAATTTTCCTCCAAATTTTTTCAAATAACCCACGGAGCTGCAGATAACAACCAAGGCGTAGAGAACAGGTCTGCCTTTGTACTATTTACTAGAGGGGATGGGATTTGAGGAAGGATGTTCCAGGATGATATGCCTTCTGAAGACAGCTATGGATGTATTATACTCTCAATCCTCCCCTGCACGAGGATTGCAGACGGTTGAGCATCTCCGGTTCCTTAATAGCTCTCCACCATTTTTTCAGATGAACATTATTGTTGAAGCACCAACTGAAACTGCAGTGAGCCTCAGCTGTTCAGCACTTCCCTCATCACCGGGAAATGTGAGGAATCAGTCCTGGAGCTTGTCTTCTCTACCCTTCAGTCATTTCACTCTATATTGGTATTCCAACATCTGTATCCTGTAGTCAAAGGTCAATATAATGGTTTAAAAGCTGCTTTAGAAATGCGTGAGATGATTAAGCAGTATATCTTAGACTGGAAAAGTGATGGAGTTTGACATGGCATAATCCCACTGTACAATGCTTCTGGTGATGGGAAGGTTTGCTGGCAGGGAAGGTGGCTCACATGGCTGTGTGACTGCTGAGCGCAGTAGAGGAGATAGTAGGGTAAAGTCAGGTCTGTTCCTCTGTACACATCTGAATTCACCTTACTCATCTCCCTGCTGGCACAAAGATTTTACTACAGGATCACCAGCAAGCATTAGTCACCCTGATGTGAGAAAAATAGAAAAGAAACCAAAAGAAAAAGAAAAAAAGAAAAAAGACCAAATAAAAGGCCAAATCCATTTTTTCCTCTCAGAAAAAATGGGCTCCCTGCAGCCATTTACAATATAGAACAAATATCTCCAAGATTTATATCTATACATTGGCTTGAAAAATCCTTCACAGGTTTCTGGCAGTCTCCTTGGAAAACGTTATGTCAGAGTTTCTCAGACATTGCCCCTGAATGACAGATCTGTCTGCGTCCCTCACCACCCAGTCAGGATCTTCAGGGTTTCTGAGGAGACTTGCCTATCTGAAACCCTCTGCTTTCTTCCCAGTTCTCAATGTTGGTCAGCAATCACTTCTGGGTAGTTTTAAAGCTGAGAGAAAGGATTGATTTGCACATGGTGCAATGAATTTTGAATAAACAACCACCAAAAAATAGCAGACCACTGCAGTATGTTCCTCAGGCTCAGCTCCATGAACAAGGAAGAGTTCATTCTGCTCTTCAGTGATGGTTTATGGTTTGACAAGTGTGTTGCAGAATTGCTTCATAAATGTAGGACCGTACCTTGTCAGAGCAATAAATGTTTTGTAAAGACCCAAAGAATTTAAAAACCTGACCACTGAGACCATCTTTATCAAGAACTAAATAAAAATACTAGTTTCAAGTTGTTTTTAAGGTTAGAAATGAAAATGTACATGGAAGTACAGACTGAAGTATGTTGAAAGTAAGGCAAACCATTAAAAAAATTATTATCAGATGGTTAATAGAATATGGAAGAGCTTCTGTAATTTCCTTTTCCCTCGACCTTTCTCACACTGATGCACCATCCAATTATGCATTTATCACATTGAGGTATTGAAGAGGATCAGTTCTGAAAAGTCCTCTTATTGATGTTCGAGTACCAGAAACTTCCTGTTTCTTTTGCAACAACAAAAAGCTCTTTTGGGGCTCAGCTATAATAAGGGGATGAAACGTAGCATGGAAAATGCCCAAGCAAAACCACAGTCAAATGCACCTGTGTTTTAGTCAGCAGTTTGAGAATATATTCTTGGGAGTATGTTGGAAAGTCAGTTGTCAGCTCACTTCAGAAAAAAGCAGAAACAAATTAATCATTAAAGTTAAAGGTGATGTGACTATTTAGAAGAATCAGAAACCTCTTAAACTCCTCTGCTTTGTTGGTTTACTGCTATACCATGAACCTTAATTAAAAATAATAATGGCTGAGCTGCTTTGGGAAGGGACGTTGGGGGCTCTTTCCAGACTCAGTTATTTTTCAGAGCAATTGATGCTTTATTAGATCATAGGTTATTTGTGCCAGATGGCTTCTCTACCTACTGTAAAGTTTAAAATGAAAGAAAAAAAAAGAAGCTATGATCAACAAAATTGGCAGTTCTGCTGGTTGTGCAGATTAACAGTGCTGAAGAACAAACACGCTGGATTTTGAGATTCAGCTCTGAGGTTCCCAAAAAGCAAACGATACCCAGGCAGGTCAAAAATTGAAAAATGGTGCCGATTGAAAAGCAGAGCCCAAGACTATACTGAAGAGCTCAGGATCTCACCTGAGGGACCTTGTACTCAGGTGCATCCCTCTTGACCACCACCCCACACCCCTGCCCCTTTGGCAGCACCCATGCCCCAGGCGGGTGAAGGTGTCTGCCCGCGTACCTCCTGCTGCAGGACTCACCTTGTGCCCTGTAACAGTACTACTGAGCTCAAGAAATATGTTCGTGCTGAGGTAAATTTATCTTTTATTTCATAAAAAGCACCGAATCATCTTCTCCTACCATAGTTATTTGTAACAGTTACTCAAGCTTTGCATAACATTGCAGCAATTTTAGAATAGGCTCACTCGCCTGCTGGCGACAGTGAGTGAATTGCCATGCTGAGCGCTCGACAGAGGGTTGTAGATTAGAAGGGCTGCCCTCGGAGGACTGACAGTGCTGCTTGGCCATCCCTGTTAATCCATTTGTGGTAATGGATGAAAAAAGTAGTCCTCAAAATAAAAAAAAAAAAAAAAAGAAAAGGGTGAAAAACACCTATAAACCTGTGGCATGCTAAAAGGTTGATTTACTAGCTTGGGTACCTGTTTCTGAATAAGAGCTAGATTTAATAATAAGACTCATGTTTTCCATGCATTTATCCAAGCTTGTGAAGCTTGCCAGATATTGATCTTTTTGATGTATATACAGAAACACGGAACAACCCTCTGCTCCTGGACAGCTTGAATTTTTAAGCTTTTCCTAAATAAGGAACAAATAAGATACATTACCAGTGATGTGACTGTGCAATTTTTTTATTCATAAATCTGTATATACAATCTAAAGCAAGTTTCCATGGCTGGTCTTTGTAACCTACTCATCATGAGGCCTGCAAAGCTTAAAATAAATGCTAAAAAGATACGCACTGAGTGTTCTGCAGTGAGCAAAGCCATATTTGAGCCTGGGGTGGTCTGGTAGTGTTGGTACGTGTCTTAGCTGCTGTATGGTAGGAGGCATGATGCACACACGTACCACTGCAGAACGACACTTAAAAGCCCCTTCTCTCTTTTACCTTGCACTGCCACTGCCTTCATTCCCACTCAAGCTTTTTTCACAGAAAGCATAACCTTGATACATTTTCTTGACAGAGAGGGAGGATTTTGCCTGTAGGAACCCGGCTGTGATACGAAATGCAGCCAAGCAGTGCAGGGAACGTCATGCCGTGTGTGCGGTTTGAGGGCAGTGAAGGGCCACACAGCAGCTATCGCTGGCTTGAAAGTGGTGTTTTAAGAGGTCAGAGGCTCCAAGGGAAGATTTTTGCATCATTCTAAAACAGATGGGAAGGTTAGAGAGGAATAGAGTCTGAAAACTCCTCCTCATGATGATGGTCTGCAAATACACACACACACATACGATGAAGCTGTGAACTGAGCTAAGGAGTTAGGGTCACTAGATAATGTAAAAGCTTTTTTCGACTAATATTATTGTTACCTCTGCTCAAAATTCATCTACATTTTTAGAGAGGAGCACAGAGAAGGCAAAAGAGAAATGTTTCTTACAGTGCTCTCCATAAAGAATTAAAATCTGGATGGATAAATGTCCTTTGGCAGTTGATGGCATTATCTATCTTCACTGCATGAATATAGCTAAACAGGAACCATGGGATCTATGTATAACAAACAGAACAGGTAAATAGGCATGAAAAATAACCGGGTTTACTTTTTTCAATTGATTTCTTGATAGTTTATTTGTGCTGGGGAAGGAGGGGGTGGGACTATATTTAAAAGTAGCAATATGTTGTAAATCCCTTCATTAAAAAAAAAAATCTGACTTTAAGGAGGAATCAAATGTTGTGCCTACAAACTATGTAAACTTCTCCCTGACTTTGAGTCTCATCCCTTCTGCTTGTACAGCAGTGTTGTACGCTCATTCACTTATTTCTTGGGCAGGTCAGTCAAGATGAATGAGGAAACCACTGGGATAAACTGGTATTCAGCCTGAATATGGTTAGCCAAATGTGGTCACTAGTCCTCTCCTCATACTGGTAATTCCTGGTGGAAGGTGAGATTAGGCTGAATGAACAAATCAAAACTGCTTCCAGTCCATACATACAGTTTATATCTGTATTTTAAAAATACAAGACCTCTATGGGGTAGAGCTGAACTCATCAAGCCTGTTGGGCAGATCTTTCATGCCAAATACATTGCTGCATATTTTTTACTGCTGTCTTCAACTGTTTCCGAAGCTTGTGCAATTCTTGCCAGACCACCGGCCCTATAGGATGTGCTGGTGATGTGTCTTGCTACAGGCGTGGTATGACAACAAAGCTAGGACAGAGGATAGAGGTACATACATCAAGTAATTACTAGGAGTAGAAGTATTCTTCTCTTAGTCCCGTGTGCCAGAAATCTGTTCCAAATTAAATTTTGTGGAATCCTAAGACATATGAGATGGATGGAGATGTAACTGCCTTCTTCTGTATTATCTTGGGTACACTTAAGCCTAATTGGCAACTATCGAGTTTACTAGCTTGGAACATACACAACACATCTTTAATTTTTTTCTGGTTTATATTTATAAATATTCTTATCTTGTTAATGGTTGGGTTTTTTTTCTAAATAAGCTCATATTTTGTTTGAGTGAAGCCCATACCTGTGTAGCAGAAAGTTGTCAGTCTGAAACAGGCTATGAGGAAGTAATATGGCACAAATCCAGCTCCCTATTCAAAGAGACATTAACCTTTCATTATGAGCTGTAATTCCTGCTGAGAATTCACTGCATACTTAAAAGGAGTTTCTTGTATGAAACTACCACTTTAGTTGACCTCATAGATGAAGATCTTTGTGCAAAACCAGCAGAGGTTATGACCGATCGCCAGCTTAAGGACTCTCATTTATTAAAGGACAGTGGAAAAGGTCCAAGAACTGCTCCAGTTGACGTACCAAATTCCCTTGCTAATAATAGTGTTTCAGTGAAATTGCACCTGTTAAACTGCATTGCGTTTATGTTACAGAAAAATAGGCTGTGGTTTTACCTCCGTGAGCCTCAGATAGAACACAAAAAGCAACTGTGGCATGCCAGAACAGCATGGAGAGGAAAGTGAAGCAACTTGTAGACTCCAGCTCCACCCCAGGTGATCAGTGTTTGGGGGTCCCAAAGCATATGGACATTTTCCTTCCCGTTGGAGAGAATGCTCTGGAGTTGCTGGGGCCCTTTAGTGCCCACCTGAATACAGCTCTGGGACTGCGTGTCATGACTAAACCGAGTAACATGTGTAAGCGTGACAGCTGCATCTAAACCTTTCATGAAATTGTAATTATGGACCCATTTACAGACACAAATATACAGGTTCACCTCCTCTCTCACCTCTGGGAGGGGGCACGGTGCATGAGAAAAGACTGGGAAATGCAGGGCTGCTTCCTCTAACACCAACATAATGTATAAACTGAGCTGCCTCCACTGGGTCCATCATTCAGAGAGTCCAGGGAAGCTCAGGATATCCTTAATCAGCAAGAGGGTGCTGAAGAAATTAGGAGTGCTTATACGCTGCCAGTGTGACTGTACATAGCTCTTTACTGTAGCCTGCCAAACCATCACGAACCGCTAGCAGCCTTGAGAACCAGCACAAAAATGAAGACAACAGGAAAAATTAAAACCTTCAATGGCATTTTACTTGTCCATTAGTAAAAATCATGTACATAAGGCAAATAGCACACCATACGGTTCATTTGCAGCTTCTTAGTAGTTACATGATTTTCATTGCTCTAAGATCTTTGAATCTGGATTTTCCAAAGGAGTCAAATGGATTTGATTGAAACCAGAAAGTGTGAAGCAAGCTGAAAATTATGCATTGACTCTACTTAACACCACGCTATATGTCTGTGATAATTAGTGACAAGTTCTGTGCCCAAGCACATGGAAAATGAGAAAAATTATAGCATTAATCATAATATGGTGGTGTCAGTTTTGTGGAGAGTTTAAACTTAGATATGCAACAGATTTTCAAATTTTACACAGTAATTAAATTATTTGTTTTGCTAAATGTGTATTAAATTAATCTTTATTGATCTTTATTAATGTTTTGTGAAAAGAGATTAGAGTCGATCTGAGGGTAAAAATAGCATTATTTCATCTCCTCACACAGAAGGAGAAGAAAAATATGATATAAACTGATACCATGACATAAACAGCCATAAATATAAGAATATATGAACTCCCACACCAGCATCACACCAAAGGTCACTTTACTCAACTTTTAGGTCTCCACCGGTGAGCAACAGTGGTAGCTTACGGAGAATATGTATAAAGGTATGTCCAGCCAGCGGATTAGAAGTTTCTAAGCTAGAAGTAGAATGTGAACTATTGTGTTTAGTAAGCGCCACAGGATCCATATATTAATAATTTCCACCACTGAAGTATCCTGCAAAAATGAGTCCCATAATTTATTTGCACATTTTAGAGGAAAGCAATTCCTTCTGTTGATTTTAAATCTGCTGTTAACACTAAGTACCAAAATAACTCTCATACTGCAAGAAATCATGGATAAGCATTGCTTAATGACCTTCAGTTTACTATGCATGATCTTACAGCTCAGTATTGTAACTTTCACTTCCTTCCCTTTTCCAAGCTGAGGAATTAGAATCTATTTAATCTTTACTGCAAAACCGAAAGAGAGAGACAAAGTGAGAATTTCAGAAAGCCTCTGAATTTATCTCTGGTTAAAACACTTCAGAAGAGGACGTCAACTGGAGCAAGAAACTTAACAGCCTAACCCAACAAATAATTCCGACTTTTTAATTGTAGCATTTTTGATTGCAAACAGAGCTTATGAATACTGGCAGGACAGGAAAAGCATTTTAAGCATCTACACAAGTTTTCCAGGACGGCCTTTCCTTCTGACTTTGAGGAATTTGTCAGAATTTATTCACAATCACGTTGCTGTCAAGGTCATGATATCTCAAACGACATTAGGGATTAGACATAGAGGCCAAACAGGACCCTTGCCCACCCAGCATCCAGATAACAGCTGAGATCAGTTGTATAATGCTTCCTTATGAACATCAATAGATATTAAAACTGAAAGTGATTTCCTGAACCAACCAACTAACTCATCACTAAACTTTGTCAATAATACTGACATGGCTTTAAAATGCAGTGATGGATGAGAAAGGGAAATGAGGAAAAAGAATACTCTGAGATGTTTGTCTCAATTTTATGCCAAGTGTGTCTCTCTGGGGGAAGAAGAGGCTTTGGAGCTTAGTGGCTGTAACACTCTCAAGTGCAAGAATCCAAGAGAACGAATCTTTACAAGGCAGTGAGTTGTCATAGAGAGATAATGTTGCTTTAGTAGATACTGGAGGGTACCATAGGATTGCACTCACATGACCTGTTTAGGCTATAGGTTGCATTAAGAGACAATTAAAGCTTGGTGTTTTTAAACAGATAGATGAAATACCATTTCGTGTTTCAAGAAAGAAACATTCTTTTATCATTCTTCAAAGTTTAAATTAATGTTGAATGCTTAAATTTAAAGTTGAATGGCTTTTGCCATTCCTAATTGGAATCCTTTATTTTAAATTGATATATTTAATATTCAATCGAATTGAAAAGTTATTTTGAAGACAAGTCGTCTCCTTTTGCAGGAAATATTGCATTTGCTTGTTATTTTTCCTCCTTTTGAAAGCCCTATTCAAATATAAAGACAAAGATGAAGCTACAGGCTTTGCTCTTAAAAATGCTGCTCTGTCACTACCTTTTTGATGCAGGTACATGATAAAACTCTTTGATGTAGCCTTGATGAGCTCCAAATGTTCTTGGACTCATGCAAGCAAAATGGATATAGCTTCAAAGCAGAAATTCTTCCAGTTCTTTTTGTCTGTAACAGATGAGCACTGTTTAAAAAGAAAGAAAACAGCACAATTCGTACCGGAAAAAAAAAAGTGGATGGTCTGAAGATTTATTTCATTATGTTTACTAATGTATGAAGCAGGTTCTACAATGACCTATTTGTAAGAAATAAAACTCTTCTATTCCAGTTGTATTTGGTTGGTATTTTGGTTGGATATTTCTGTAGGAATCATCTGTACCTTTTAAAAATCCAATATAGTTTTTTACTGCTTCATGGAAGTCCCCAGTTGGGGAGCACGCTTCTGTCTTTGCGGGAAGTAGTTTGAACATGAAAGTGCAAATCAGGATCTGCAGATATATCATCTGCTACTGAGTTACTCTTGGTCTATTTTGTAAATGAGTTCACACTTGTAAATACACACGTGAAGAAAACATATGGCTGGACTTGTTTCTACGCTGAAAAAACCCTTATCAGCCCTGTAACCTCTGAAACCCTGAAAGACCAAGGATTCTGGTATTACAACTTCTATGGAAAAAAGGAACAAAAAGGAGGTTCCATTTTGCTTGATAAGTTATTGAAGACATTTGAAGGAAATTTGACAAACCTGAAGACAGAAAAGATTTTAAATCAATGGCTAAGACAAAACAATCTGCTATATGCAATGAGATGTTTAATAATGGACATCCTTCAGTTAAGACAGTCTAATCAGTGGGAGGAGGTTGGGGGGCAATATAGGAGAAGGTCCTCTCAACCTCCCCTTTCTTGTCTCCCCTGCAACTATTCACTGTAATGAGATCATCCACTATTCACTATAATAAAATCAACAGCAGATTATGCTGTGAATCAGACTTTCTGCTTTGCTTCCTCTACCCACTGGCTGAAACATAGCACTTAACAGAAATTGTACCCGCATTAAACTGATGTGTCTCTGGACAGTTTTGGTTGGTGAGTGAACAGCTTAGTGGGTGCTTTAGCGATGGTCCCTGTCAAGCGGGAAGGAGACCAAAAGTAGATGGAATTTTTTCAGTGGAACATTTTTCCTCTAGCTCACACCAATTTGGTGAAAATTAAATATTTTTTCTGGAATAACAATGTGTTCAACAAAAGTTTATACAAAAAGAAAAACTGAAGGAGCATAGAAAATTTTGAAATGGTGTGCTTCAGTCTTTCTTGATTGAAATATTACTTAATTTTCCACTGCTCATTTCAATGTGGTTTGACCATCTTTTACACTAATCCATCACAGTTTGGTACAACAGTATTTGGAAATATCTTGATTGATTTGAAATGTTGTTTGTTCTCCAAGGCTTTTTTCTATGGGATGAAATAAAGTTTGAAATTTCAGAGTTTCCCTTGAAAGATAAAAATGGAGCTTGACTGAGGTTTCATTAGAAGGAGGGTGTCCAGAGATGCTCAGTTTTTCCGGCAGCTGGAGAGGGGATAAAGCATTAAGATATCATCAAGATCCTTGGTGTTGCATCCTTGAGTGACCTGTAACCAGCTCAGGTATTAGGAATTTTCCACATGGTGCCAGGCCAGTGTCTTCCCACCTCCATGAAGTAGCCAGTGCTGCGGTCCCTCTCTGCAGGTAGAGCTGGAGGCTCCCAGAGAAAGGATTCACATGATTTTGTGCTCCCTAGACATGGTGTTCTTGTCTTGTCTTATTATGTGAAACATGCAGCCTAAGAAAGAAGGGAAAAATCTAAACTGTTCTTTAAAAGTCATGATATTCAGGACAAAACAAGTCAATGCAGAGCTTGACCTTTTTGCTAAGGCAGCCAGTAGACACCATTTTCAGAGGCACAGAGCAAAACTGCTGTGGAACACCCTGAGAGATGAAAAAGAAAATTAGGGCAGTGGAAAACATGGTCAACAGATGAATGTCTGAGAAGAATATCCTCACGGCAAGGCAACACAGACCGCTTTGTCAACAGCCATTGAGATGATCTCTGGGGCCCACAGCGTGCCAAATCCATTACCCCCACTAAAAAGGCACGCAATAATATTCAGTCCTGAAAGAACTTTCTCAAAAGTGAAATGAGCCACACATTTCAGTGTCTAGTGAGCACTGTTGCTCTCCTCCTCCAGGCTGAACAAATAATGCTATAAAGGGGTACCTGCTGGTGTCCCTCTAAAAGTAAGACAATTCAATAGTTTTTTTCTGAAGTTTATACTGAAGTTCTAAATTGTTTTCAGCTGGGGATGTAGGTCCAGTTTCAGGTCATGGAAATGATTGTGGAAAATGGAGGGGGGGGGGAGCGGATAAAAAGTGTGCATATGTCACTAGAAAGTGAGCTATGTTTTTTCCTACAACTGTCATAAACTGAAGACAAATGCTTTTCTTTCATAAATGTGACAGTAAATCCAGGATGCCAGAAACTAATTTGCGATTCACCTGCCATTGCCATGGCTGCGGTTCATACAAGGAATTTTGGGTTCATTCTCAGAGCTGTACATGATGCTCCAGAGCTGGCTGATCTTGCACGTTTTCTGCCTGTCTGTGGATGCTTGTAAAGTTACTCTCAGCCTGCAGCTGCTGGAGAGCAGAGCCCTGCTCGTAGCCGTAAAAACTAAGAGGAATCTTTCCTTCTGCAAGAGTAAAGAGGTATTTTGGCTGCTTGAAGAGGTGCTGGTAGGCAACAACCTGGAGAAAAATGGAGTCCTTTCCTGTCCTATTGTTTAGAAAAAAATGTTTGGGGTCCTCTTCAAATGTGTGCAATTTTTTTCAGACCTTTTTTTTTGGCTCTGTTGTGTAGCTACCATTCTCACTCCTGCTGGTGAGCTTCCTCTGATGATCTAGAAAGTTGTACGAAAGCCCCTGACTGCCTGGTTTGAAACAGAGGCAGGTTGTTCTGGCTAATCCCACCAGGAACATCATTGTACATATTATTAACTGTTTTTCTCATACCTTACAAAGAAAGCCAGACGCAGATAAATAATTTTTCTCTCACCTCTGGCTGCATTTGAATGAACAGTATTGCAAGCAGATGTTGCAACAGCCTTAATGAAAAGCACTCTTACTCAGCACTAAAGACTTTTCCAAATAACACTGTAAAAATGTGCGAATGTCTTTTCCCTCACCGTCATGCTGGAGAACTGCTACAGTTCCCCAGATCCCACCAGCCATGGTACTTTTTGCAACTTGGTGAAGAACAGAAAGTGGTGGAAGTCTTTCAGCCACATCAGCGTTCCCATGTTTGTACAGGGTTTGTCTGTGCCTTTCTGGGCTGGGAACACATGAGCTTAATGGTCTGTCACTGCCATCCTAGGGAAAGGGGGCATTTTCATACTTCCCGCCTGGAGAGCCTTGCCTCCTGGGCTCAGCATCTGCAGGCAGTGGCCAAAGGCTATTACTATTATTTCCTGTATTGTTACAGTCCCTAAAAATTCGAGGCAAGGATCAGGCCTGATTGTGATGGGAGCTGAACGTGCACAGCTGGAGAGTCCTGCTCTGGAGGATTTATGGACCCTTGTAGCAGTAATTTTGATTATGATCATTTACAGACTTACGCTAGCAGAGCTCGTGGCAATTTAGCCTGTGGGACATATAAGCATGGTGTGGAGCAACTTAAGAAAATGACACCAAGGGATATTTACATGAAACACTGAATTCATGTGCCAAGGTTTAGGAGACTAGTCTTACTTTATAGCCACGGGATAGTGGGGAGGATCCAAGAAGCAATTCAGAGCACTTAAATTAGGCTCCTGCGCTGAATCACAACCTGAAAAAGCTCTTGCCCTGTCTCTCCTGAAAAACAAGAGCACTTCCAAGTTGGGCACAAATGGTAGGCAGTTAAGGCACAAAAGTTAAGGCAGTTTTAACACCTCCAGAATCACAGTTTCATAAAAGGTGGACCCAGATAATTAGTCTGATCCAAAGAACACCAACACTAAACCATTCTGATGAAATGTGCAGTTTTATCAAAATTTAAATGCGTTGTGCAAGTTAGTCAGTCATAATGAAAGGGCTTGAAATGAAAGTTAAAAGTTTTAATTTCTACTTGTCATCTTGAACCATTTTTTAAATTTAATACTATATTAAATACTGACTTTAACTTTATACTTACGGTTATGGGCATACAATCTAACACACTTGAATGTGAGTCTAAGTAAAATTAATCAATGGTCCTTGAAACTAACAAAATAAAATGCTTCTGTGTTCTTACAGCAGTTTTAGAAATTATTATTATTCTTCATCTATATAGATGTTGTTTTCCTAATAAAGGCAACCTATATATGATATAGAGACATTTATATATATAAAAAATATTTCTTTATGTAAGAGAGACATCATATCATACTTCAGCTTATTGGAAGTTTTGCAATGTCAGCCTTTTCACCACAATTTGGAATTAATAGAAGGAAGATAAGAATGAAAGGCCGCAGCAGCAGATCAGACTGAAGGTCTGTACTGCTCAATATACTCTCTCTGATTGTATCCCAGAGCAAGTGACTGAAGGACAATACAGATGTAGGCGAGCATGTGAGTATGCTGAATATGCCGAGCACAGTCCCGCGTCTCAGGACTTAGAAGCCCAGTGTCGTTTCTGTGTGTTCAGTAACCGGTAATGTGTTGCTTTTTCCCAGACTTGTCCAGTCTCCCATGAGTCCATGTAAACTTTCAGGATTATAACACACTGCAGCCAGACCATCCACATCCCAACCTTTTGGGAGCGTGTTTTGAATCTGTCTCCTTTCGGTTTTCTTTGATGCCCCTTGTTCTTTTACCAGGAGAGACAGGAAATAAACAGTCCCTGATTCACTTTCTCCCCGTGCCATTCATGATTTTATGGACTTTGCAATTTTTTGAACACTGGAATTGTATTCTACAGAAATTTCTGTGAAGCATACTTCCAGTTCTCAACCATTTAAACAGAAGATTGCAATTAGCAATAATGTCAGCCCCTTCAGACATCATCTCTAGTGGCTTTGGACACAGTCATATGGGTAGCATATGAAGACATATTTTTTCCTAGAGATTAATTTTTTAGAATTGATTTTTACTTAGTGAATTGCAGGAAAGCACACACACACACACACACA
>VYZM01010272.1:379971-429468 GCA_013398915.1 Dromas ardeola
AAAAAAAAAGACTGAACTGATCTCTCTGTTAAAATCAGCAGGGGAAAATCCAACACTTGCCAGTTTCACATTGTTCACAGAGTTCCTAAACATGATGAACGGCTGTGAAAAAAGTCTTTCATTTGACTTGTGTTTATCAAGATTACATTGTACCATGAAAGAAGATTTGAAACTTTTGAGGGTATTTTGGAGTCCAGGCACTTAGTGTCATAAAAAATAGAGTAAGGGCTTTCTAGGGTAAAAAATCCCCGAATAGATTAACTCTACTTCTGGCTGCAGAAAGTGATGTATGTTCTAATAGTGCACAGGCCACCTTTCAGCAAAACACCTTTCTACCATCTTGGATGGTTATTAAACATTTGGTTTGCTATTATGAATCTCATAAAGTCTGAATATACTTTGAACATATTTTCAAATGTTACTCTCCAGATCCCCCTGAAAAGATGGCAACTCCAAAGACTCACTGATATTTTTGACGCTACTGTGAGCAACACCGAGGTATCTATCAGATTCACCTGCTGGGTAAATCAGGTGGGGTGACCAAAGACAGAGATTTTCCATTTGACTGTCACCGTTCAGAAATACAATGTGGAAATTGAGGACATTATGAAAAAGAACAGAGCAGGACACTTTGGGAAAATTTTGTAATTTACAATGCTCAGAATCACTACTGAAAATTCAGTCTTTCATACTTCTAAGGGATATCATCTCCTATTGGCAAGGCTTTGAAGAAGTATCGAGTCATTATTTGCTGCTGTACCAATTTTGAGTGTACCGTCTACCATGAATTTTCACTTCCATTTTATTAATCAACAACTCTGGAATGCTATGAATAAGCAGCAGATTTCTGCTGAGGAGCGCTGGAAAAGCTTCACTGGATAAAGGTGCTCAGGTCTTGGGTAACCTGTCAGGTAACAACAGCTGAGTTGCTGCTGGCTGCGGTTGGAGACGGAGGGCAGGGAATGGACCTGGAGCAAAGTGTCTGTACAAGAGGTGCTGCTGGCTTCCTTCGGCTCCCAAGGAGCACATACTGCTCTGTGAGAGCCTCAAGAGAGCAAAAAATGCATGAAATTTTAGCCAAATCAGCTTTTTCTTTCAGAAGTCTGTGATGTGCTATGTTATTATTATTAATAGCAATGCGTGCTGCCTCCAGCACACTTATTATGCTTGTTATTAATAACGGATGCTGCAGGATGATAATACTAATGCAAAAGGAGAAATAAAGCCACAAGTTAAACAACTGTGAAAATGTTCATTTCTTCTTCAATACTTCATTAATCCCAAAGCAGTTATAAAACTCACTGCTGGATATTGGCTGCGGACCAATGTGACAGATGGTGAATAAAAATAAGCGCCTTTTAAAAACCACCCGCAGCAATATATTTCACTTTTACGTTTTAGGCCTGTATCTCTGCTCCTAGCCATGAGGTAACACAGAGAAAATATATATCTCTGTGAATAACTGTAGTGAAAGCACGATACTTAAAATAAAGTGTACGGACATTACCTAGAAATAAGTAAACTCATTTTATAATTTATTTTCCAAAGCATTACAGAATTTATGTTATCTGATAGGGCTAATATGGAATTTAATTAATTGTGTACTGAAAGATCAAATGAAAATAAACAGTTGTCATTGAGAGACTGATCTTGATGTGACATGACCCAAAAAGCCATACGCTTCTTACAGAAGATGTAGCGCAAGGGAGTGTTGTTAGAAGGCTTGCATAAAGCAAGAAATGGGCATCAGATACTAATTCTTCTGCCATGCACCCACTCTTCACTGCTGTAATTATTCTGCTGTCCTTGTGTTAATGATGCTTCTACTGTTGAGCCCACTGTTGACATAAGAGTGAACTGGATTACTCTTCTCCTCTTCTAGTGATTTTCAACATTTTCTGATTTTGTGGCATTATAAAATATCCTACAGTTAAGGTGTGGATCCCTTCAGAATTTTCACATACTTATGTCTACAGATAGTGTGCTTATTTTAAGAATAATTAAATAAAAAAAGTTGTTCCAGCTTCAGTGGAAACTATTCATCAATCCCAGAAGAATACAGTTAAATATTTTTGGATAAAAAGCAAAGACATTTCAAAACTTGAAATGTTCTGTTTAGACACTTTTTTTAAAAATGGCTCTGATTTCCATTTCTAAATGAGGTTTTCCACATTTCTAGGCTACACAAAGAAGTTGTCCCATGTCATGCTGTCAGGTACAGACAACAAAAACATACCTATGGAAAAATTCTCACTCTCTCATGAAACAGCCACTGACTGGTTTACATCTAGTTTGCTCCTTTCCATTTTGTTATTTACATCTATGATGTCTGAGGTCTTTGCTTTTAATTACCGGACTCCGTTAAGCATGTCTCTTATCTACTTCCCAGAGCATCTGTCTCTTTTCAAAGATATACTAATCTAGTATGCTACTTATGATGCCTATTTATGCATCTTTAGGGTAAATAGGGAATGTAAGTGCGGTGATTTATGACAAAGCAAAAACTATTGCTGGAAAGATGGTGGGCCTGGATTCCACCAGGATGAAAAATGAGGGATGCAGGATTCCACCACGTCTCTCAGTTTACAACCATATGGGCAGAAAGCAAATAACCAGTAACAGCTCTTCAGACGGTTTACATGAAATATACGTGCAGGCTGAAGCAGAAAGGTAGGCAGTTACCTAGAAAACATGGCATTACAACCTGAAGAACAAAGCAGCAGATGTAGGGCCCGCTCCAGCTGGCTGTCCCACCTGCGGAGCCCTGGCTGCCCTTGGAGATGACCCCACGAGCGTGGAGCAGGGCTGGGGGCAGGCAGGTCTGTGCTGCTCTCGCACGTGCCGCATCTGCTGGGCGGATGGAGAACAGCACAGTGGCAGAACGGTGATGTCAGCCCCGAACTAAAAAATGGTCAAATCAAGATCTTTGATCTTTTTTTTTTTTTTTCCTTTCATGGCTAGATATATTAACAAGAAAAAATCCTGATGTCAGGTGTGATTGGCTGAGCGTAGTTATGGGCACGTAGCCCACACTGTCCTGCCAATCTAAGTTTTAAACCCAGCTTTGCCCATTGCTCCTGGTACGGCTGCAGGATTTTTTCTACCAGATATTTTATTGCTAATAGGTTATTTTATATTTCTTTGTTGCTTTTTTTTCCCCTACACAACTTTGTTAGCAGTACTCCTAAAAGAATAAGCCACTAGCTGCACAGCAGTACTGATGAATCTTCTAGCATCCAAAGCATCCACAATTAAAGCTCATTATTCCAGCTTGCTTTACAAAATAATACATTTTTTAAAATCCTACTACACGTTAAGCACCAAAATGCTAATTAAAAACAAATTAAACATCTTTACATGTTTAAAGCTGTAAGAACTTTATATTGTGACTGAACTGTCAACAATAACCTTTTATTAGGAGCTCTGCACACTGTAAAACTGCCACTCACTCAGGCAGGGAGCAGACACAGTGCAGCTCGAGCATGTGGAAAACAGTGTCACAAATTATAATAGCAGAAAAATCTGAATATGTTTTCATTAAATGCTTTGATAGTCATGGACTGATTGTAAACAAAACATCAAACATCAGGATGAAATCTATAGCCTATTAAATATCCCAAACACAGTTGGTTCCAAGTAGGTGTATGAAACAGGGACCCACGTCACAGTGTTGAAAGCTGCACTTTTTAAAAAATTACAACATAAACCAGGTGTTTTACCACAGATGGTCCCAGTCCAGAACAGTGGATCCAAGCCTGATATCTGGTCCAAAAGTTAACATCAGCACTCCGATTATTTACAGTGGGCAACACTAGCAAAGCTGAGTGAAATTTCTGCATCCTTTGTAGATTTTGCAAATCTGCCCGTTCTTTAATTGTGTGACCTTTTAAATGCATCCATCTGACTACCTAGGTCGAAGTCCTCAAACCTGAGGATGAATGGCTCTAACCCTGCATCACTGCCACTATTTCTTGGGAGAACAAGACGCCAGAGAAGAATGACCTGCTACAGCTGCAGTCGTCTACTTTTCTGCATTTATTTATGCCAGAAAAGAACTTGGTATAAATCACCACCTGGAAGACACAAGGCAGCAGCCCACTCACCCTCTCTCCTCCTGCCTTACGAAGTCCTGCTCCTGCAGGCCTGCAGTTATTCATACCAGCAGGTTATGCAATCCCTTGAGAAGACGCTCCAGCACTGCCATTGGGGCTTTATGCAAGAAAGGCCACAATAAAGTAGAGGGAGCAGTGTACCAGGACCCCACTGGAGACCTGGAGAAGAAGGAGCAAGCAACTGAAACACCATCATCCATATTGCATGTAAAGACAAGACTTAAGTGTGTATTTTTTTCTGTGCTCAAGGGCCCTTAGCAAAGGAAGCTCTTACTTCCATGTCAAACCAGACGTAAAATGAACACAATCATATAGACAACATGGTCATCTGGGGATTAGGACCCCAGTACAAAATCAGAGGCATGTGAATGCAGGCATACAGATACACCTGCATGTCTCTAATTTGTCAGACACCACTTATTCATTGTACCAGAGCACCATGATCCCCTTATCGCAAACAGATATATCAGAAGGATGGCAAAGCTAAGGTAAGTCTGAATCCTTTCTGAATTATGTAGTTCAGGTAAAAATAGAATTCACTCACCAAGTAAATCTGATCTTACAAAACTGAGCTTTTGTTTATTACAGAGTTAAGACAAAAATGTAGCCTTTTGGCCAGACAAAATTATTCAAGCTTTAGTAACACAGCTAAAATGATCCTAGGTCCGCACCATTACTATTTGGGTTTTGCAAAAAGCCTACAAGGCTTTGCAAAGTCTTTGTGGAGATAAACCTAATATGCATACTCAACCACTCTGCTTCAGAAGAAGGAAAATGTATCTTTTATATTCCTGATACCGGAGCCTGTAATGAAAGAGAGCACATGTCTTCCTCCCTTTTGCTTTCAGCTATACATGTAATTCTTTCTTCTCTTCTTTTGGTGGTTGGCAACAAAATAATTTCTTTTCTCCCTCTGTGTTGACTGAAGTGACGTGGTTTCTCCCTTCCTTGCCCTCAACACTGCATGAACACTACTGTATATTAGCAGAGCGTATGACCAGCCATTAGGTATTAACTGAACTTCACAGACTGAATCAGTGGGTATTTTACAAATTAGAGGTATGGAAAGAATGAAGATGAATCATATACTCCCTGACCTGCAAGTGGTCTAAAGCAGAGAGACATCACGAAACAGAGCAGGCAACTTCTGTAAAACTTTAATCCTCTTTACTAGCTCCAGCTTTCTGAAGGCACATGTTGTTCACCATGTGGCTGTTACCCAAATGCCTGTTCTGTTGATTAACCAGTGATTTTGACCTCTGGTGTAGTCGATAAAGAATTTCAACCCCATCTTTATAAAGTATGCTCATTAAACAAAATCGACACGCAATCATTCTCAGGTAAAGTATTTCGCTAGAGCTTTATTTAGTCTCCCTTTTTATTCTGAAGATAATTAGATCCTCAGAGTGAAGTGCCACGCAACTTTGGTAAGGACAGCAAAATGACTCCTTTTCTCCTTCGTTATGTGACTATTGCGGCAGCACGTGGGTTCATAACAGAAGGTAATGAAACGAGACATTACACCAAGTGCTCTCCAGAGGCAGCTTAAAAAGCCTTCTCCTTGCACCATTGCAGCCAACTCCAGCTATATCATTCACAATCAAACGTTTGATTAAAAGTGTGTATCCCACATGAATCCATTGACCCATGTCAGTAAGGAAGAATTCAGAAGCCCTAGAAAGAAACTTCTCTTTTCTGAACCCAGGTCTACTGGAGTAAATAGATTTGCATTAATTTCAACACTGAGACGGTCACATCCATAACCTGCCAGGAGAATCACCCCTACAGCCTGAAGAACTGAACTTTTTTTCAACTTCTCCAAATTGGTATCCTGGATAAAAATTGCAATCTTATCTTTTTAGACAGGGAAAGCCAGGAGCTCCTTTGCATGTAAAACATATGTTTTACATTTTACAGATGTTATTTGAGCTCTGTTCTCACAACAGGATAATTCCTTTCCTTGTGTGTGTGTGTGTGTTGGCAGGGAGGATAGGGACAGATGCTATTATTCCCAATATAAAAAGGGAGAATTTAGCCACAGAGAGATTGAAGATAAATATTTATTAATTTGAGTGTCCTGTGTGAAGCTATAGAGTCTGCATTTCCAGAGAGCTTTGTGTTATTTAGAAATATATGTGTTCATTAGAAATTGCAGAGATTCCAGCTGCAGCTGTGATTTCTCTGTGCTTTTATAAATCAGAGCTCCCAAGTCAGACAGATGGAAAATGTGTAACACAGAGACTGACTGTGAACACTTTGGTTTACCTGCTCTGTCCAGGGCCACAGAGGACTTCAGTGGAAAAATTAGAAATAGGGTCCAGTTCTCTGGGACAACGTTCACTGCCATAGGGTGAGACCTCTTCCTTTAATATCCTGCCCAATCCTCTACTTATTGTCCATTTTCTAGAACAAATTAAGCAGAATTCATTCAAACAGAGCCTGATTCATTCCCAAACCGGCTCCACAACGGGCAGCAATGAGGTAGGAGTCTTGAGGTTCAAAATCACAATGACTGTGCATAATGCAATTTCCAAAATTGTCGTTTTCCTCCACATTTCTCTATGCTTTTTAAAAATGCATTCTCACTATAAAAAAAAAACAAACAAAACAAGCAACACAGTAGCCATGTAATAGAAAGGAGGATGTGGGCATGCTATCTTTTGCTTTTTTTTTGGAGCAAACTGAAGAAAATCCCAAAATTTCATCATATTGATGAATATTGGTCCCAGCAGGAACTTTCTGATTCACGGCTGCTTGAGCTAATGAACCCTCAGTAACGCATTATCATCCTCCATGAGGACCAGCCCTAGAGAGGGAAAGAGATTTTCTGTGAACAAGTTACACAGGAGTTTGCGAGCAGGAAGAAATTATGAGTCTGGGAAACTCTGGGTTTTCTCCCAAGAAAAGGCAAACTTACTGGCACTATAGAGCTATATCTCTTCCCTCTACCGACTCCTTCCCAGCTCTGGCTCTTGCCCCCTCTTTATCAGGCAGTTCTTCTGCACTATCTGAGCTTTGGATGCTGAGATTGATGGCTGAATGAGGGCAGAAAAGCCCCTCTTAATTCTGCATCCAAACAAAGTGCAGCTGGCAGCGTGCTCCCCTGGGGAAGGTCTTGCTTTGTTTTATTTACTTATTTATTTTTCCTTCAGGGAAATCTGGCTGGGAAACTTTAGTAAGGTCCTAGTCCATACAAAATACGTGAACAGTGATAACAAAAGGTATATCCCCATTGTCTTCTTTCCCATGTTTCAGTTCTTTGCTCCCTAAAAAGCAAAACAAACAGAAACCAAACTCAAAACACAATGCCAACATTTTTTAGGTAATCAGGATAGTGTACTTTACACCAACCTGTATCTTAAAGAATCGGTAGAGTATGTTGTCAGAAACTAAATTAAAATACTCTGTGGTAGGTGCTTAAAAAGAGAATTTCGGTTAAAGTGCTTAAATTCCAGCAAAGTTATATAACTGAAAAAGGGAACGGTAGTGAGAAATATTGAGTAGGTTTAAAATAAAGCTGGATCTGGAAGTAAAAATTGTATTCGACTACTTTTTTTTCAAAAGTAATGCAGATACAGGTTTATGAAAATGATTCATAAATTCATGCTATATTTTGATCTTTTGTCAACAAGAAAAATAGTTCTACAAAGAAACTGAGGAGCATTTTTTAACACTTTTGATGAAATATTTCCATTTCCTATCTTGATGTAACACTTTGACAAGCAATTTGCCTAACTTTGAAAGTTAAAAAAAGAAGCAAAAATATGTAGGAACAAGTTTACCTTTCCATTCCAGGAGTGAAAGTTTAGAAGTTTATTTTTAGGTCAGAACTTCAGGAATTATTCTTTTGCCTGGTTACCAAACCAGAAAAAATTCTCCCATACATCTCTAAATAAGTGTCATGCCTGATCATTCCCGGAATTCTCCACTTCCTTTTAAAAGTATGGAAGTGACCAGATACACTCCTTGGCCCTGTTCCAATGAATACTTAAACATATGTACTATTTCACCTCTGTTCACAAAGTACCTACATGCTTTTATGACATGACTAGGTCCTCTTGGCATTTGAATCTGAATGTTGATGAGGCAGATAAAACGTCTTAAAGTAGCAGCCTCCCATTGCTATCCTAAAAATCAAAACACTTCCTAAGGCAGAAAATGACCACTTAGTCAGAGTCAGGATTTTCCAGGATATTTCCAGGATATTTCCAGGATATTTCCAGGATATCAGCTATTTCCAGGATAGCTGATGAACCTGTGACGATTTAGTATGGCAGTGATTTCATTCCTATTAAGTCAAAAAGAAAAAGGCCAAGCCCATCGCGTTATTTGGCAGATGTTCCTGCACTGAAGGAACAGCTGTTCTTGGAAAGGTTTCTGTCCCTCTGGAGCCTGACTTACAGGAGTGGCTTCACGTCAATTTATTCTACTGGAGAGAGAAAGAGGCTCATCAATAAAATAAAAAGGCACTGTTATTGATAGGTGAACTTTGCACCTTTGGAAGGTCTTTTGCCACAGGGTAGAGATCGGCCATTGAAACATTTGACTGGCTGCCACCGGCCCCATTTAGTCAACGGGACCAAATAATCAAAATGAAACCACCAAAGCAAAGCACATCAAAATCTTATCCTTCACCAAAATTCTGACTTCCTTAGCAGCAAACTGCTTGAGTGGATTAGAACAGCAACACCAGGAGTTAATAATGTGTAGGGAGGCATCCGTATCCTTAGCACAGTCTAGGCTGTCTTAGAGGAAGAAGGTACAAAACCCCACATGAGAAGAGGCAATTGACCTGTTGTGTCAATGTATTCATTAGACCAACAGTCCCTGGAAAAGCTTCTTCCCCAAAGCACTGGCTTCAGCTGCCGCTTGCTGGTTCAGGGAATTCTGGCAGCCAATTTCATTTCTATCAATAGGCAATTAATTAGCAGTTTCTTACAGAAAACATCTGATAAACAAACATAAAATAAGCTCATACAGAATTCCCTGAAGATGACCTCCTCTTTAAAATGCACTTGAAAAGAAAGTCTAGCGTAAGATCTTTCAAAAGAAAGACACCAAAGAAAACACTCCTTAGTTTCAAGTGCTTTATACAGAGTAGAAGACGGATGGTCTTTGCACCTTTGTCAATTGACAAATACAAGAACCTTTGAAAAGACAAAGGCAGCACTAGAATGGGCCAGGTTCCCTCCTGGCACAAGCTTTTAAAAATCCTTTCAAACAACAGGGACAGCACCAGGGCTAGAAGTAGAGCAGAGGAAAACTGGCTATTTTAGGAGAAACCTAAAAGACACTTTTGTGTGAACTGTTTTAATGGCTACTTGAAAGGTAAACGTAAAATGCTTAATTAAGGTTACTTACTAATCATGTTTCATTCATTTTCACCCTTGGGTCTTGCCTGAGCTTTAGCAGAAATTAAGTTCCTTGAGGTATAACTAAAGCACAATACTACCGATTTCACCTCTCCCTTGCTTTCATACACATGACTTGTAACCCACAAGATCTTCTCACCTTGCCAAAGAGCACATGAGCAACAGGAAACATAAAGCTTGCACAAGAAATATAAAGCTGTGAGATTTATCTCTTCAAAGCAAAGGAGACCGTCCACAACCTCAGCTGCATGATCCTTCATTTCTGATGCAGTGATAAATTTATAGTATGCCAAATTTGTTTGAAACGTAAAGAGGAAATGTTGGGACCAAGTACGGTATTTTACCATATGTAAGTGGAGCTATAAGAACTGTGACCAGCACTCATCATCCTATTTTCTGAGCAAACGTGGAAGTTTGGACAACTCATTCTCCCTGATGAAAACTCCCTGTGTTCACTGAGAGGGGACGGAGGGGATCTAATTTAATCACTTGTTGTTACGCAGCCGGAGCAAGGGCTGGGAGACCAGCTGGAGGACTGGCCCGCCACACTAGTGGCTTTGAGGTCAGATTTTGGAAAGCCTCTCAGAGGGTTCTTTGTCCTATGAGGTTGTACATCATCCTGTAGACTTTGTCTGCATACAGCAGCTGTTGTCCTCCTGGATGCAGACTGAGTTATACAGGTCACTGTCAACACTAATGTAGGCTGGTGGCCTTGTGCGAATTCAGCAGCTTCATGGGGTTGTAAGCTTATCAGTTCCTGTAGACTCAACAGCCTCTGAGGCTCAGCACTTTGGGGACATTTTCACACACTTTTCCCCTCTTTGGCCTGCTGTTTTCTGGTGGCTCTTCCTTCACACAGACTTAACAGTCACGCACAAAAAAAGGGACCTCTAGGACACCCCTTTCTAGCTTGCTGGGGATGGCTAAAGCCATCCCCAGAGTCTGCTTCTCTACAAACACAATATCTGTAAGATTCAGTGGTGCTGTTGGAGGACAGCATGGTGTGCTGTGGGTGTGCTCTCGCACAGCTGGGAGCAAATCCCAGTGAAGCAGTGGGCTGCTGCTGGAGGCAGAGGGAGCTCCTGGCAAAGACAATGGCAACCCCTC
Source organism: Dromas ardeola (assembly GCA_013398915.1). Classification (NCBI taxonomy): domain Eukaryota; kingdom Metazoa; phylum Chordata; class Aves; order Charadriiformes; family Dromadidae; genus Dromas; species Dromas ardeola. Next base: position 390,563 of record VYZM01010272.1, read on the forward strand.
ACAGAGAGCTGAGGCCAGGATCCTGCCAGCCCTAGAAGAACATGTTATCTCTTATCTGATGTACATGTTGATGAAGTGCTCCTCTTACTGAAAGCTAGGTGTCCCAGCTTAAGCAGCGATGCTGGCCCGAAGCTGGTAGACCCGGCCAAACCCACAATAATTAGAGCTCTCATGCAGCCCAGTCACTGTGTTTTCTATCATGAATCGCAAGTCAGCTGCTGCTTTGAAGAATCATTCTGGACTGCAATTTATGCCTGTGTGTTTTATCAGCTTAACCTAGTGTTGCTGAAATCATCATTTCTCCCTTTTTGAAGGAATGGCTGTTAAAAGGCAGCACAGCTGTGAGTACTTTGGAGGATCTAGCCCTGCCAATACCAAGAGAGGAGTTTCAGAACAGTAGCTGTAAAATCCACCTGCCACTGCAGAGCGAGGAATGATCCGATTTAGCCAGGTGGATGATCAGGCTGTACAGACACAAGTCAGTATCTGCATTCCAGGTGTCTGAGGGGGTTAGGAATTCACTCAAGTGTATCTCTTGTGGCTGAAGAGCACATCTGAATCCCCTGCTATGTCTCATGACTGCATAGTTGGGAATGCAATCAGAAACATTAAGCAAAATGTTCTGGATGAAAGTGGCAGGCACCTGTTAGTCTTGACTTGCATGATATGATGCTGAAACCTTAAGACACACAAGGTTTTTGATTTCAGCGTCGTTGGTACCACTCCAAATATAGCAAGGACAGATAGTCTGGGAGGAATACAGAGAAACTGTCCCAGCAGCCAGGGATCAGGTTAGGAAAGCTAAAGCCCTGATGGAATTAAACCTGGCCAGGGACGTCAAGGGCAACAAGAAAAGCTTCTGTAGGCACATCAGTGGCAAAAATAAGACTAGGAAAAATGTGGGCCCTCTCCAGAAGGAAAAGGGAGACCTGGTCACGCAGGATACGGAGAAGGCTGAAGTACTCAATGACTTTTTGCCTTGGTCTTCAGCAGCAAGGGCCCTAGCCACACCACCCAAGTTGCAGAAGGCAAAGGCAGGGACTGGGAGAATGAGATACTCCCTGTTGTAGGAGATTGGGTTCGAGATGATCTAAAGAAACTGAAGATGCACAAATCCATGGGACCTGATGAGATACATCCCTGTGTCCTGAGGGAAGTTGTGGATGCCCCATCCCTGGAAGTGTTCAAGGCCAGGTTGGATGGGGTTTTGAGCAACCTGGTCTCGTGGAAGGTGTCCCTGGCCATGGTAAGGGAGGTGGAACTAAATGATCTTTAAGGTCCTTTCCAACTCTAACCATTCTACAGCTCCATGATTCTAACTCTCAGGTTCAGAGTCCACACCAGTGCCTGGAACAAGATAGAAGGGGAATTTAAGGCATCAGAAAATAAACACCATGCAGTTAAGAAATTAATTCTCTGGATACCTCCCTAAGGCTGTCCAGGTGCCTAGATCTATTCTCCGTATAGCCAAAAAGTCCCCAGTCAGACCATCTTGCAGCCTACACCTAAGCACAGCTAATGTCATACCATCTAAGTCCCCAGTAGGATCAGATCTAGAGGGCACTGCCAGATCAGGCTCCTCTGAACGTGTAGTACCGTCTTTGCTGCAATACAGTGTGGCTGAGTAGCTAGATAACTCACTTGTCCAGAGAGGGAAAATGGACATCCCTCCTCCCAGAACAGTTCATATTATACAAGCACCTGCCTTATACATTTTCTTTTTAATGTAGCGCACTTGCTTCACTTCCCAATCATTAATCTCCAGTGCCAAATTTCCTCTTGTATGTTCTCCTGTTGGCCCAATGGACCTTACATTTTCTGCACTGCAGGTGGGTGAGATCCAGTGGAAAGGAAAGGGAATGCATAGGGACAGCCTGATGACCTGTACACTACCCCTCAGGGTGAAAATGCTGGGTCTGAACTGCCTCAGGCTGAAGTATAATTGAACCCACATCATCCATACAGTGGCCAGCTATTGTAAAGAAGAGGCAGCAGTGGTATAAGACTCATACTTAATATTTATGATCGGCTCATTCAATGGGAGATGGATGCTCTGCTCCCATCCTAAGGCATTAGCCTTTTCCTGTGTATTTTACAGGGAACCGTGGTATTTCTTCCAGTAATCTGTATCCTTCAGTGAATCTCACCTATGGTGGTTTATGTTTGTCTGTAAAGAACAACCAAGGCCCTGAAATGCGCTGAGTGAAATGGTGGATAAATATGATAATTTGAAAAGGTCATCCTGTCAGTAAAATTGCAGTCTATGAACAAAAGATGCCTGAAGACAAAGTGATCTTCAGTCACTTTCTAGTAATGAGAAGTACAAGTTAGCTGAGCTTTTTGGTAACAGTAGCTGCGCTTTGCTCTCAAATCTGCATGACAACAGTTCTGAGTATGGTGATCTCCTACGTTAGTTGAGGAACAGCATTTCTCCTCAGGGCCAGTATTGGTACCAATATATGTAAATCTTTTCAAGATGCAAGCTTTAATTTCACAACCATTTCATCAGAAAGAAAGCAGAGTCAATACCTACCTCACACAGGAATCCCTGGCAGCAGTTATATTGATTATAACCTCTCGGATCTGGAAAACCCACTCCATGCAATGAGACGACATTGTGAAGAAATAAAAACCAAACTCCCGTATAACTTGCTCTCACTTCCTTGTCTGAGTGAATGCTTTTCGCACATCCGGAGCTTTTGAGTTTACCTGATAATTACTTGATGTTCTTAAAACACTGGTAGTTGACTGTTCTAACTACTAGAAATTTGCTCTTATGGAAGTAGTTGACTAGTTAAATACACCTCGAATCAGATGTTTTCCTTCCAAGCTCCAGTCTTAGCATCTGAAGCATTGATCCTGCTAGTATCACTGCTTTGGTTGTAGAGCTTAACTACATGCACTTGTATCACAGTTCTGCACTCCCCTCTGGGCCCTGCCCTGCCACAAGTTCTGGGTGAACTGGTGCTTCCATCTCTACTGTGTCTTGCTGAAATCATGATAGTGGCTGAGGACAAGAGATGACACAACTTCCTCATTTTAATATTTTATTCACAAAATTGTTATTGGATGAATATCAATGACTTTTAAACCCATCCATGAATATTAATGAACAGGGGAACATTAATTTATTTGACTTTTTTTCATCTAGGGCTAATAAAAAACTTTTCAGACTGGGTTTTTTTTGGGGTTGCTTTTTTTTTTCAAGAAGGAAAAAAAGACAATCTATGAGGGTGTTTTTTCTACTTCAAAATGCCTCCAAAGGTACCTAGAGAGATTAACATTAAAAAGCACAACTTCTTTTTGTTTTGGTTCCTTTACAAGCAAATCCTCAAATCCGTACGGAGAAACATGTGATTGTTTTCACAAATCCCTTTGCAGAATAAGCTCCTGTGAAAAAGCTATGCTATACAATTGAATATCTGAATATCGCATATACATAACACATATTTACTTGTCTTTTTCTAATTTAAATAGGAGCTATCAAAAGGGTCTCAAAGGTTCTTAGCTTCACTGTATTTTAGGCTGGATTTATAAATAAATGAAATTTAGTAAAGAATTCTGAACAATGCCCATTCATTATTAACTTTTTTCTCATTTATAACTGTGTGTAACTCAGTTTCGATTTTCTTTCATTATGGGAAAATCCATTTCTTTTTCCCCCTTTTGCTATTACTTTAGGGAAATTATTATCTTAAAATACAATATTCTTTCCCACTTCCCAGCATGAAAGCAACAAAAGAAATACATATTGTGCCCTGCTCCTCAGGAATTCCAGATTTGTCTTTCCTTTTATTGAGGACATACTTCAGATTTGTTATAGTTTTCAGTAAAGCCAGGGCATCGGCTTGTTCAACAGACCATTTTGACAGAACTCTTTTTTTATTCTCAGCCCACAATTTCTGACTGATGTGACTGTACACATCTACTACTCCAGAGCTCCAGAGAAGCTCTTTGTATTGCTGTATTTTATTAGCCTGTTATATTCTATTAGCCTCCAGGCATTTGAAATAATTAAAGGAAAAGGTTGCTTTTGGAACATTTCTTTCAGGGTGTAGTGACCGTGGGCAGCTTGGCAAGGATGCTGCTGCACCTTTATCACAATCGGGACAGTCACAGCCATAGACGTCACACTTTTCCTACTGTGACAAAGGAAAGCACCATGGAAAGCAAGACTTATAAAGGGGGCTGGGAAGGTTAAACCAGCAAGAAATCAGTTTGCGTTTATCAAAAAGAATGGATGAGGATGAGGATAAAGGGAACTCTGGGCATGGTGATCTATGAAACAAGCTCATAATTTGGTATCACAAGATGAAACAAGCATTTAAGGAGACCCATAAATGAACAGGCAGACCTTCCCTCCCATGAGATATTTGAACTCTGACACCTCACTACCATTTGGAGTCTTTTTTCTAGAAGATTTCTTGTAGTAAAACCCTTGCCTGGGGGATGGACAAGTTTTGACTCCATGGTTGTCCATGGTTGGACTCGATGATCTGGAAGGTCCCTTCCAACCTAGACAATTCTATGATTCTATGAGAGTGGATAATGATTGTGTACACAGAAAAACTATTTACAGTAATGCAGAAGGGTTACCTGTTTATTATCCTGTTGTTTTTTGTTGGTTGTGGTGGGGTTTTTTTGGTGTTTTTGTTTGTTTGTTTGCTTGTTTTGTGGGTTTTTTTTTGTTGGTTCCACCACCCCCACCACCCCCAAAAGCTATAGATTTGTCCATAGAGTAGAAAGACATCCCCAGGTTACAGATAAACAGATACAAAGAGTAGTACTGGTAGCATCTCAAGAACTTTTATATATTCTTAAAAAATTCTGACACATATTCAAAAATTTATGGTTAAAGCTGGTCAGAAAGTGGGCTTTTTTGTCTGTAAATTTTTGTCAAAAATCTGAAATCCAAATACGTTTTTGTTTTCATTAACCCTGTGGCGAGTGCTCAGTGTGCTTCTGGCCTGAACAGAGATCAGGAAGGTGCAAATAAGCTGCATATGATGGAGACCATGACATTGTCAAAAACTATCAGCTAGAGCTGATCAATGATCAAGGGTGACTTCAAATGAAAAAAGCAGATTAGCCCTCAGAAAGCCTGATCACGGTATTTATCAAGAAAAAACAATTGACTAGATCTGAATGAACTTCACATTTTTGGTTAATGAAACTATTCATTTATTGCTGTCACGGGCCAGCTCAGCTGTGGCTTCAGAGGCTGGAGACCCACAAGATACATCAGTGCTAATGTTAACGTATTGTTGCAGAAACACTTACCAGCTTTGCATTTGCAATACGTATTTTTCACTTGGAATTATCTATATTAAGTGCTCAAAAGCGCAGCTACTTTGCACACTAGCCTATCTGTGCAGAATTTAGGCATTAATATTTGAGAACTGATCCTGTACCCTGTTCATGACAGGAAATGGGTTTTATATATTTACATAGATGCTGCTGAAAAGTCTGTTTGTTACAGCTAAGGCAAGAATCTTTCTGTCAGTAACAGCATGAAGGCTAGCTACAATAAACTGCTGCCAGCAGGCTTCAGTGTTTTTTAAGTACCAAACGGAGTGTCCAAAGCTTGTAGTGATTTGAATCAGTTCCTATAGCATAGGACACAAGAAATTGACTGGAGTCCTTCAACTACATTTCTTGTCAATGTATTCTGTTTAGTTTTCCACCAATTTTACAGCTAGCAACTCATTAAATGACCTGATAAAAAAAGAAAAGCCATCGATTTTCTTTGCATACATTTAAATGGAGCAGGGACTTTTCATGCTTTGGTCCATGTCTTCCGGTACGGAGCAAAAAGACTGTCATGCTCGTACATTTCCCAGTAGTTTCCTACTTCCTTGGTCAGTGACTCTTAACACCCTTTTCAGAAACAATAAGACATGATTGTGGGCTTCTTTGATAAATGGGACCAATTTTTATGATAAATCTGTAAAGTGCCTTTGGTTGCCAAACTTAATAAAAGCTCAAAAGGAAAAATATTTCTTCTAGCTGTAGGCAACAAGCCATAAACATCTGAGATCAAGACAAAACACGTCCAGATAAAAAATGTTTTATGCACTTCCAATGAGCTCTGTCTCAACTTGATCATTGCTAATCAAATCTTTATTCAGGAATATAACTTCTTGCCTTAAAAGCGGGTACAGCAAAAGGTGAACTAATTAATACTAGTCCGAGTTTCACTTCTTAGTCAAAAGTCAAAAAGCATATAGGTGTTTTTTTCCAGATTTATCTTCCATATTTTAAATCACATTCTAGACACTGGAAATGAAGCTCTTGACTGTAAATGAAGCAAGCAATGAGCAGTAAGAATATGACCAATGAAAAATGCAGTGTTTAAATGTTAAGGATCTCTAAAAGACAATCAAACTAATAGTAGGTAAGTTCTGCTAATAACAATATGAAATGGGTTGTTAAATCATCCAAAATCAAAACGCACTTGTATGCTCCTAGATGTCTACTAATGCCTTTATACATGACAATAATCTATAGATGTGGCTATGTAATACCATGCGTCAAAACACAATGACTGGAAAATCCAAACCGAATTCCCTGCCAACAGACGCCACAGTGAGAAGAGTATGGGTGACACTTGGAAAAGAGCTTACAGCTCAAAAGAAGGAATACAGTTTTCAGATGCTGAAGCTGGCACCCCTTGCTAGTCCTTGCTAGTAACCCCGTGCACAGATGATGGTTTTGCTCGGGACCTTCTTTAATTCAGATAGAGATGAAATGGATTACAAAGCACAAAGTGGGATCAGCTACACTGCTCAAGCTGAATTAAGCTCTTACAATAGTTTTCTATAGTATGCCTGGAAATGGTAAGCAGAGGTATGGGGCCTTATCAAAACGGGACAATTCTCTCACCCCATTTGGGGAGTGAGGGTAATCTAACAAAAAATATTGTATAAACTCATTAACTGTAAGAAAAGCGTATGACTCACTAGACGCTCACCCAGAGAAATAAGTCTCTGATCAGCTATTTACAGCTTGCAAGCAGAAGCTGGCAGACATGCTTATCTGTAATCGCTTTTTTTATTGAATTTCCATATTGACTGTAATGTGTATATACATCCCCATAACTCACTGAAATGAAGGCTCAGACCTCACAGCTTACTTTAATGACAGTGTAATCAGTGACACAGAGGAGCGTACAAGAGCATGACAAACTAGAACACAAAAAATGACAATCAGCATTTGAATACTTCTTCTCACAAACAAAATTCTTTAGGATTGCCTTAGGGACAAACTGTAACTTTTCCAGACACACTCCAATTACAATGGGAACCCGCAGTTAACTTGCATTTTTTTTTCCTCTGCTGTAGGAGTACGAGACTGGAACACCTGCTGAGATATCAACATCCTCAACATGTAACGAAACTTCGTGCACGATATACTCCCTCATTATATGAAAGAGTAAAAGATCTTAAAAATCTTTAAAAGTTCCTTTCAGACCAGCCTCTCACAAAGTACACAAACCAGAACCAAGGCTGCATCACACTAAAATAAGAGCTACAGCAGAGAACACCAATATAAATCACAGCATCCTATTCCGCACTGCACATACATCCTATTTGATTCAAAGACGCATAACCCTTCCTCCTTCTCTTAATTAGCATACAGAGTTATTGCAGAATAGAAGCTTGAAACACGTAGGAAATAAAAGGACCATTCAGAAATATATGGTTCAAAGACCATGTATTTTCAGAATTTCTTAATATATTCATCACTTCCATGTAAGGAACCTCTACATCATTTCTTTGTACACAGGTGGCTATCTGCCATAACAAATTCAGTTAGCACAGGAAAGCATAACCTTCCACTTTTCTCTTTTTCCTTACTTTCTGTGCCTTCACTTCACACTTAGGTAGTTATCGTTGTGGTATCGTCGAGGCAGCTATGGGTATAAAAGACACTATCTTGCTTTCACATAAGTTAAGAAGTTCAGGCCTCCCACATTTTAACAACTTCTTTCCCTGTGGCAATTTAAATTAACTTACGCTCTCAATTAGTCAGAACTAGCAGCTGCAATTCTGCCGTACCCTTTTCCCTCTACAGGAGCTGTTTGCAAGGTGGCATTGCTAAGGGAGGCACTTCTGACTCTGACAGGGCCGTTGCCTTACAGTTTGAAGGAGCTACACAGCAAATCTTTCGGTAAGGTGCCTTTCCCCAATAATTTCAGTGACTTTAGGTTTATTTTCCATATTACTCAATTTCTTTTAGCTTTGCAAATCATGGTAACACTGGCACTAGTAGGAGTACTGACACATAGTAGTACTGACACTAGGTAGCCTGTCATCTTGGGGTTTTTAAATTGACATTTTTTAAAATTCATAGTTGTCTGTGGAAGATGCTGGGTTTGTAACTTCAGAGGTTGCCTCTGATTTCTTCACTTAACACATACACTATAATAAATATCTGAATAATATAGCAGTAATACCACATTTTTACATATATCCTGAGTTATATTAACATCAGTTATGTACCCAGATACCCCAGTTTTTCTGCACTTACAGGCTATACATGCACATAATAAATCTATGCAATTGTGCATGCACAACTGCATGCCCGTCCCTTTTGAAAGACGGTCTGTAGCTTGAGAATAAAATGCTCAAGAAGTGAAATATATTGGCACCCCATCTTTTGCTATGGAATTCAGGCAATTATTTAGCATGTTTTTGAAAGTCTGGAAGAAAATGTGAACAAAATCCATCCCACCTGGACCCTGAGTAGAAAACATCTCTTACCGATACCAAAGAATAATGCTGGAACCTGTTAAAAGCAGGTTCAAAGGTGTCCAGAATCAAGGGTGTTGAATCTAATTCAACATACAGAGATTTAGCTGGTATATTGCTACACTTAATTTCTGTTTCTTGCTTTATTTCCTCTATGGTAACAATCTCTTTTAAAATTGCAGTATGCATGGAGCAGCTGCTGTGTTATATCAGACCCTTCTTTGTAGCATTTTTAATAGCACATATAATGTTTCTCACAGAAATTGCCACGGCTGATCTCAGATCTACTTGACGTTTAGCTTGATTATACAAGTATAGTCTAACCACACTTGCATTTCTGTGGGTCTGATCTCCATGTGTCTAATCATAGCCTATACTCCTTGCATTCTTGATTGGTAATCAACTTCATTAAAGCAAAATTTAAGAAATTACAGGAAGCCTAGTTGTTGGATCAAGGAGAAGAGATACAAAACCACTGATGAATACCTGATGAATGGAAGAGCCTGTGGGACAAGACAGACACATGAAGAAATAATTCACCCTCAACAGGAAATCAAGAGGAGGAAAGTATTTGTGTCAAGGCCAGAAATGAGATCAAGAAACCAGAAAGGAGAATACTTTGTAAGACATCAGAGCAGGAGTTAAATTATTAGTAGTTCATTAATAAGTTTGGAGCATAATGTTCTTTAAAAGGTAAAACAAAACCATCAGTTAAAATGTTTAATTCCTGCAGAATCTTTGGAGGCAGAGACCTTACATTAGTCTATGATACATAGTCCTTAATACAGCTGGTCTATAATCTGTTCAGTCTCAAATCTAAGCAGCAATAATCATGTTAGATAATAATAACAACGCTATCCATAGTATCAATTTAAGGGCAGGTTGCGCTATGCTAAAGAGAGGCCAAGAGATGTTGAGTCTGTCTTTTCGAAGACTGCAAACACTGTGGCAGCTAAAATGTTAATGTGTTATTAGGAGCAATTTGCATCCAGATAAGCTGTGACGAAAAATCCCGATTTTGAAAGTATCCCACAGCCTTACAGTTAAATATCCATTTCATTTCAACAACTAGAGGAAAACCAAAAGCAAATTAAATTACGCATCACCCCACAGAAGGACGAGGAGTAAATTCATCCGTATTAAACCCACCCCAAGCATGTCTGGGATGTTTAAAATGAGCAAGCATTGCTCCTGCAGCATTACCTGCTCGGCAGGCAGACACCATCAATCCGCCCTGCGGCCCCCCCAGCCACAACCTGCCTCCCCTCGGCAGCAGGATGGAGACCTGCCGGAGGAGACTCTGAGCTTCCAGAGTTTAGAGACACTTCCACGTCTCAGGTATTAGGGTCAGGTTGCAGCATCTGAAGACTCCCTCCATGGAAATGGGATCAAAAGCCGAGCAAAAGATACCGTGGCGTTCTGCTCCAGTACCATTGGGGTCCGCTGGTTTGCACGGAATTTCCCTGTCACGATGTCAGTGGCCTCCAAGCAGGATTTTAGAGCTCTGGGGAGATCAAACCTGAACCAAGCCACACTGATTTTTTAAGTAGTCATTTTAAAAATAATGCATTGCAGACTGACGTTCTTCCGTGTATATCAGCCAGTGAGTCACAACCTTTATTTTCACTGATTTTATTGATTTTTCCAAAGATAGACCAGAGCAACCTGATACAATGTGAAAATTGCTCCGCTGTATCTTTTATAGTAAAATAAAGCAAATACTCCTAAGATATAAAATCAACTAAAAATTAATAAACCAACACATAAGGAACAAACAGGTAATAATGCATTTGTTCTTAGTTAATGCATACATAAACTCAGGAATCAACAAAATAAAATAATAAAATCTCCTGACCCCGGAAATAAAATACTTCGTCCTCTGCAATAAATGTTCAGGCGTTTGCATGTCATTAAAAGAGTAGCTTAGAAAACTGCAAAGAGAACAGGCAGGAAGAAAAACACGGTCTAGATACAATTGTACTGCAGCAGAGAACTACCAGTCAGTCCATTTTCAGATAGTATTGCTATCCGAAACAGTAGCTGCTATTTGAAGACATTATAACGACAGACATACTAAAAGAAGCAAATCACTGTTTGCACCAGTTCAAGGTTGGTATTCTTTTAAATTTCTATAACTTCAGATTAGTTCCTTTATGATCAATGTTTCTGTTTGCAAGATTTGTCCCTTCATTGATTAAACTACGTCAAGGGAATAAGCAGAGGGCAGTAGCTCTGAAAAGTTCTGTTGCGCTTCATGGTTTAAACAGAAGCTTGGGAAATCAATCTTTTTGCCACTGCAGTTGATGCGGCTGTTCAGATTTACAGCTCTTTGATGATCTGATCCTGAAAGCCAAAAGGAAATAGTTGAATTCTGAGAAGCGGAAGAACGTAAGCAAATTTTGTGGTGCCTTGCAGCACAGCTCCATCCGTTGCAGCCTATTGATAAAATGGGATCAGGTCTGCAGAAACAGAATCTGCATGTGGTCCCTGGGTCAATGCTCTCAAATCTGCACCTAGTTTAGTCAATAGGGTCAGCTGGCAGCCGGATGACCACACAAGAGAGACATGAGAGAAGTGACACGCTGTAACTGAATATGGCAAATGGAAGCTGAAAACTTTTGATTAAAAATTAATGTAACATGACAAACAAGGCATTTCAAAGATTCCTTTTGGGTGGCTCACCTGCTTTTTTCCTTCATCAAATTGATCTCACAGTAACATGAGCAGTATGATGCCATCATGGCATGGGGCTTCCCAACAAAGTGAAAGGTACTGAAGCTCAATTGTACATAAACATAAATATTTTGTGCTTTTTCTAAATGAAGTTAGAAAGCCTGGATTTGAAGAGTGAAATCAATATTCAAGTAGCATTCAAATCTGAGATTTTAGAGCTGCCAAGGTAGTGTTGTCAGAAATGTCAAAGTTAATTAAATTGAAAGAAGTTACCCTATAAAGTTGTTCTAAAAGCAAAAGAGTCATTATTCTGGTGTTCCTTCTCAAAGTGGTCAGCTGCTTCCTGGCCTGTGCTGAGAGCGGAAATACTACAAGGTTCAGGCCAGTTTGCATAGTTGGAAAAGCGCATTAGACTTAATACATTGAATATGTGACAACAGCACATCAGCAATCTGTACTATAAGTTAGATCCTCAGCATCTGTGGTTATAGGGACAAATGGGAGTGAGGGGTGCAGTCTGTAAGGATTTTTTTCTCATACTACTGTGGTTACAAAATACATCACTTATAAAAAGACAAAGGCTAAATCAAGCATTACTAATTGTCCAGTCATTTTAAATTTTATAAGCATGTAGTGAAAATGTCTTTCAGCTAATTTTGAAGCAAAAAATGATAATAATTATTCAAATGCTTAAATAGATAACCCTTGTAAGGCAACTTCTGTAAACTGTATTTTATAGTAGAATGGATGATACAGTTAGAAAAAGCAGGAATTTTTTTCTACATTCAAAGAAAATCATGTGCCTTCTATAACAAGCAACACGCTTTGAGCAAAGCAGAAATTCTTCTGAGTTGAAGAAATGATGTTAATCAAATTAAGACAGCTTGAAAGAGAAGGAGATAGCTAGCATTTGTGGAGGTGGAGTAGATATGGTTCACAGAAAAAAGTCAGAATGGAAGACATAATTAAGAAGACATAAATTAAGAAGACATCATTAAGAAGACATAAGACGTAAATAAAGAAGTGGTAGATGTGGTCTACCTTGACTTCAGCAAGGCGTTCGACATGGTCTCCCACAGCATCCTCATAGGGAAGCTTAGGAAGAGTGGGTTAGACGAATGGACAGTAAGGTGGATAGAAAACTGGCTGCAAGACAGAGCTCAGAGGGTCGTGGTTAGGGGCACAGAGTCTAGTTGGAGGTCAGTGACGAGTGGTGTTCCCCAGGGGTCAGTACTGGGCCCAGTCCTCTTCAATATATTCATCAATGACTTGGATGAGGGGATAGAGAGCACCCTCAGCAAGTTTGCTGATGACACAAAGCTGGGGGGGGTGGCTGACACACCAGAAGGCTGTGCCGCCATACAGAGAGACCTGGACAGGCTGGAGAGTTGGGCGGAGAGAAACCTTATGAAATTCAATAAGGGCAAGTGTAGGGTGCTGCACCTGGGGAGGAATAACCCCCTGCACCAGTACAGGTTGGGGGCCGACCTGCTGGAGAGCAGCTCGGTGGAAAGAGACCTGGGAGTCCTGGTGGACAACAGGATGACCATGAGCCAGCAATGTGCCCTTGTGGCCAAGAAGGCCAATGGCATCCTGGGGTGCATCAAGAAGAGTGTGGCCAGCAGGTCGAGGGAGGTCATCCTCCCCCTCTACTCTGCCTTGGTGAGGCCACACCTCGAGTACTGTGTCCAGTTCTGGGCTCCCCAGCTCAAGAAGGACAGGGAACTGCTGGAGAGGGTGCAGCATAGGGCTACCAAGATGATTAGGGGATTGGAACACCTCTCTTATGAGGAAAGGCTGAGGGATTTGGGTCTCTTCAGTCTGGGAAAAAGACGGCTGAGGGGGGATCTTATGAACACTTAAAGGATGGGTGTCAGGCGGATGGGGCCAGGCTCTTTTCAGTGGTGCCCGGCAACAGGACAAGAGGTAATGGGCACAAACTTGAACATAGGAAGTTCCACCTAAACATGAGGAGGAACTTCTTTACTTTGAGGGCGGCAGAGCACTGGAACAGGCTGCCCAGAGAGGTGGTTGAGTCTCCATCTCTGGAGACATTCAAAACCCGCCTGGACGCGTTCCTGTGCAACCTGCTCTAAGGTGGCCCTGCTCTGGCAGGGGGGTTGCACTAGATGATCTCCAGAGGTCCCTTCCAACCCTATGATTCTATGATTCGATGATTCTATGATTTGTAGCTTTTATATAGTAAGCTATAGTAAGGGAACACAGAATGCAGTAATTTACACATAATATTTATCTGGAGCTGAACTTCCAAACTTTACATCTTACAGACAAAGCCACTTCTGCATAACTCTATTATGGTACTTTCCATAAAAGTACATGATAACAATAGTTATTATATCCCAAGAGAATAAACCCATTGAGCAAGATTACATGACCTCAGTTGTCTGAAGTCTGTGAAGTCAGCTTTATCCTGAAGTAAAAACAAAGGGGGATTCCCATCCAATGTTTTAATTTTGGGGCAACATTTGCAAACTACTTGTTGAAAAGAAATTACAGGATCTAGTTTCATTGAGTTGTATGAAAGCAAAACTTTCAACTACAACTCTAAATTCAGCTTAGAGGAAAAAAGTGGGTTTTTCTCCTTTTTTTTTTCTTTAATGGATTCTGAAAACAACTGTAAAACTGAATTACTTCATGTAGCCTTTTTGCTGCACAAAAGCGTAGGTTATATAAACATGTGACAGATTAGATAAACTCACATTGCAAAAAGTATGCTGCAAATTATCAAATCCCATTCTGATCTGCTCTATGTATTTAAAAATACGGGTGGACAGGAAGAGTTTCCAGTCCTTTGAAAGTGTATCCTACTGTATACATTTCAGACTACCCAGAACACAGCATCTCATGACACATTTATCACAAAACTTTGAATACTTAATACCATAAAAATTTACAGCTCCACTTAAACCATATAGCTGAACAGGATTTGATTCCACATTAAGATCCAGATGGGCAGAATTCAGTGCCACCAGATGATTGACTTCCGAAGCTATTTGAAAAACTTCAGAGAAGGTTGCTTAAAGTTACCACAACAAAAACAGTAGTAACAACAATAAAATTCAATACAACATTGTTTATTGTATTTCTCCTTTAAACGATTTCTCCTTTAAAGTATTTCTCCTTAAATGTTCCAGGGCTGAACAATTAAAAATGCACCACCACATCTCTACAGGTAGTAGTAGCAACAGATCCCAGCTTCTCCTCATTCCGTGTCCTGCGTCTCCTGTGCATCTCCATCCACACGCAATACCACTGAATCTTTTCTGTGTCCTATCTCCACGGGCACCTCCAGCTCCTTCACGTGCTCCACGCCTATCAAGCTGAGTAAGCGGCAGCATAGTTAGGACTAGTTCAAAGCTAGAGCTGCTAAATGGTCTGCTGCGCCTCTTCGGGGTCTACACTGGGCAGAACTAAAACATCCTTTCCTGCAGTGGTATGACCAGTTTGGATCTTGCCTGTCTACCCAGTCACTGATCTTCATCATAGTTTTTCGAATTTAACATTTTGGAATAGCCTATCCACTGCCAATTTTGGTTGAAATTAACTAATTACTTTAAATGCTATATATAAGGTGGATAAACCGGCTAACAAAGTGAGAGTACAATCGCTGGAGCCTTGCTCTCTTAGGGAACCAGCCAGAGAAGTTATGTAAAATACGCAAGGGCATCTCACACTCTTGTTACAAATCGCTTCCTCTGATTGTAACTGCAGCTCACCATCACCACAGAAGTTCTCTAACAAGCCAGAAGCATCCTTTTGCCATCCGCCTGACTGGCTCATGCATCCACATTTTCCACATCTTTATCCCATATACAATACTTAGCCTTCAAAGTTATTTTTGGTTGCTAAGGCAAAGACAGAGGCTGGGCGCTGGAGAGCACTAGTTGTTATTTACACATTGCTGATCTTGCAAAGCACTTCATTACTGACTGAATATCTAAGACATGTGATTAATCCCAAAGTTGACTGAGGGCCAAACTCTTAAACACTTTCTGGGATCAAGGTTCAGTTGTACAATATGATTTACTGACACAGCAAAGATGGGTCCTGGCCTCTCAGGGCACTCTGTAATAGAGAAAATGGAGAGAGAGCACCAGATGGAGGTAAAATTTCCAAAGCAAAAGAAAATACAGTGACATTTACAGTTTTGTATAGGTGGTTTTTTCTTAATATTTTCTTTATTATGCTATTTTTTCTATTAATCTGAGATACTAGCATGCCCAGAACATAAAAAATAAGTGACAAATGGGGTTTGATGGCAGCATTTTGAAGGATGGAATGGAAACTATAATGGCAGAGGGCTCATTAGAGGACAGTAGCATGGAGAAAAACTCATAACTACTGTTGGAAAAGGACGGGTGACGTGTGAAATTAAATGATGAGAAATGAACAGGAGGTGACTTCTGAACAGAAGAGGCAGGGCTGTGAAAAGATCTCTGACCACAAAGCCATGTGCTCTGAATGTCTCCTTTACTATCGCAAGTACCAATGGGTCAGACCGCGTGTCCTGTGCTACTGGTGACACTCGGGAGTAATGGGATTTCTATGCAGCACACCACCACCAGATGGGTATTGTACTGCTCACCGTGAGGTACTGTGATGGTGTGCTCCGCCGCCAGCCTGACCTTTACCTCCTGTAACCCTGCCCAAGCGATGACCACCCGTGGTGGCCATATTGGGTGTATCTAGTAGCGATGGCTGCGTCCGGCTCAGTGTGGGTTTGGGGAGACAGATAACAACACAATAGCCAAGGGCTAACTTGAGCAACGTGCCCACCTAACCACAGTACTGGTACTGTGGTCAATATTCAAATATGACTATAGGTCAATCATCTTACCCCCATAAATAGTGAACAGCCCAAGCGCCCTTTGAGCTCTCCTGCACAGCAGTGGGCTGCACGCCAGGATCTCCCCGTGAGCAGGGACGACTCTCAAGGTTGCCTCTCAAGAATAAGAGATTCCTTGCCGCAACAGATCCTCAGTAAGTGACTAATAGCATGCTAAACTTTGAAGTCTTAGCTAAGTGATATAAAGGGTTGATTGCACATATATAATCCTTTAGACACAAGCTGTTGATGAAGTCTGGGACTAGTATTGGATCCAGCTGCACCTGGACTCCTCTCTGAGAAGGAGTTTAGAAAGCAAGGGGGTCCTTCTGAACCTCATGACTCAACAGGAGTGTCTCCCTGACAGTTCTGTCTCAGCCTGTCCTCTATGCAGTAAATAACCAAGTGTGCCTCTCCATTGAATTTTGTTAAAATTGTCACATTTACTATCAAACTTTGTTAAATTGTTGTTTTATAACAATAAATGTATCACTGCTTCTCTCTCCCAGTGAAATACATCACTCCATCTGCCACAGATATAAATTCCCATCATGCACTAAAGAGAATTCTTTTTGTTAGGAGAGGGGGACTTCTGCTGCCAGAGCAGTTATATCCCTATTGATACATCTAAGCATTTCAGTGAAAGCCCATAGTCTGTAAAAACGTGACGCTGGGACATGTTGTGCAATTCTACAGATGCCTTCAGGATCCTGCCGCAGCTCAAGTACTGTTGCTTATTTACTGAAGTCACACAAAGCTGAAATCAATCAAAATCTTTTAGTTAAGCCTTTCAGTCTGCTGCTCAGGCTGGAGATGCTAAGAGGTGAATCAGCGCATGAAGCAGGGAAGAGAGCCCAAAGTCTTAAATCAGCTCTAAAAAAAAGACCATAAACCTAAATGAGCCTGTTGTCAAAAGGGCTCCACAGTTCAGCAAAATTTATGCGAAGAACACTGACTACCTACATCTCAGTTAATCAGAATGGGCCCTGTTTATCGTTAATCACAAGCTTGTCAGGGGGCTTTTGTGAGCAACATATTTCATTGGAAAGTAAATCTAAAGTGGGTCAGATCACAGGTTTAAAGTATATATATTTCACAGAATCACGGAATCACGGAATTTCAGAGTCGGAAGGGACCTCTAGAGATCATCTAGTCCAACTCCCCTGCTCAAGCAGGATTGCCTGGAGCACATCACTCAGGACTGCATCCAGATGGGTCTTGAAAGTCTCCAGAGAAGGGGCCTCCACCCCCTCCCTGGGCAGCCTGTTCCAGTGCTCTGTCACCCTCACCGTGAAGAAGTTTTTCCTCATATTTGATCGGAACTTCCTATGTTCCAGCTTGTGCCCGTTACCCCTCGTCCTGTTACTGGGAACCACTGAAAAGAGCCTGGCTCCATGCTCCTTAAACCCCCCCTTTAGATACTTGTAAGCCTTAATAAGGTCTCCCCTCAGCCTTCTCTTCTCCAGGCTAAAGAGTCCCCTTTATAAGTTGTAAGAGAAACTATACTAATTTTCTCGGATGCTTGTTAGGAGCAAGCTTTTAAAATCAGGTGAGAGGTGTCCTATCTATGATGTTTTGACTTGGACAATCACTGTCAAATCCATTTATTTGGAAAAATGCCATATATACTTACATATATTTCAATCTGAGAGCTCTGACTCATGCAACTCTTACGAGAAATGAGATCCAGTCATGTTGAATTAACTTGAGTAATACCCAAAATAATCAACGTAACCCCTGGTTTTATCCTCAGCTTGGTTGTGTTGAGGGCTGAAATATAAAACCTGCAGAAATGTTACCTCTACACACCACCTGCGTGCTGTCCTCTGCCTCTCCCTGCGGGTGCAAGCATTTCCCAGAGTGGCTCTAGAGCAGGATTCTGCTGCAAAGGGGGACCAGCCCTCAGAAAAGCCACGCAGGAGCCTCTGCAGCCCTTACGGAGCTGCACTCGTAGAATTACCTTGAGCAGAACTTAGGGGACATGTGGGAAGATATATGACAGAGTCATCTTCTCATTAAGCACCTTATCTACCTTTTGTGGAGTGTAATAGGTTACGATCCAATTGCCAATTGTCTCTGAGGCAAACACAGACTGGTTTTCCAGTCACTTCATGGCCCAGCTATAAACTAAGGGGAGAGGATTCTGTCCATAACCCAAAATCTGTTTATTTAGTTTCTCTCCAAAGTAGAGAAATGCCACCCTGAAAAGGGTGTTGTTCACTGTTTGTAGGATGCACCTTCATTTTAGCCTCTCCAAAAAGTGTACTTTTTTTTTGCATTTAGTCTTGGTACACTTTTAAAAGTTAGGTAAAACCCATGTGTGTTCATGAAAACAATTCCAAGAAATGTAAAATCTAGATATGTAGCCGCCTTAGAAAAAAATATTTTAGTAAGTTTATACAAGAGGCAAAGGTAAGATATGGACTTAAGCTTACCAATTCCTCATGTTGCCAGTGCAGTGCCAGCAATTCACAGACTACCCCATATGAACTGTGAAAAATACACCTGTGAAGAGTGAGTTTATCCTCAAAATCTTGTATGGCACACAGGATGTTACAGTGGATAGAGCCATAGACTAGGACAATACTCAAAATGTTGGAAGTGTCAGCTATGTTTTGCTGGAACAAAAAAAAGTCAACCATCTGATTTCTGTTGGGAACTGACAACTTGATTCTGCCATTCTTAATCCAAGTGTTTTATTTGGTGGAATGATACTACTGAATTTAAGCGTGCAATTGAGGGCCCTGAAAAGATGAGGCTAGATCCTCTGCAAAACCAGTGCTGTTTCAGTTACTACAGACAAACAAAAATCTTTCATCCACAGTTGCTAAGAGTAGAAATAAGACTTGGAAGAGGGGAAGATACATATATCTGATGAATATGGATCTTCAGTCTTCAGGCAATATAACAATGGATTTGTGGTAATTAATTTCCTAGAATATCAATAAATCAGGTATCATATATTTGATATATATGCTTACCTGTCTTACAAAAATAGAGTTAGGGAACTACAGCCATGAAATCATGTCTTGTGTTCTGCAGCCATATCCCTTTTTTCAGCATTAATATTTGAAAACTTTTACACAGGGGCTACCAAAGGTGTTTGAAATGCATATCCATTCTCTAGTAACCCCTGCTTTAGATCATGCAATGATAAAATTTGAAATGCTTTATTATTTCCATTTCCTTCAATTCAGCCATAAGAAATACAGTGCATTCAGTCTCACCCTCTGGCTGCTAGGCATTGTCATAGCACTGCAATGTAAAGGTTGCAAATACTTCAAGAAGCTGATTTAATCCAGTCAAAACATACGGTTGCTTTGAATATTTTTTTCATCTCTTTGGGAAGCACTGCGATAGATTGTCTGGGGAGATAGTGGAGTCTCCATCATAAGAAATCTCTAAAAGCAGACTAGACAAATACCACAGAGTCATAGAATTGTGGAATAATTTAATTTGGTAGGAATGTCATCTAGCTCAAGCCTGTGTTCACAGGAGGTGTAATTTCCACTTTAGATCTGCTTGTGCAGGGTCTTGACTAGTTGAAATTTTAAGATCTCCAAGACTGGAGACTTCGTAACCTCTTTGGGCAGTATGTTCTGACATTTAATCACTTCCACAATAAAAAATTCTTCCTTATAACCAGTGAGAATTCTCTTATTGCACCTCATGGACTGTTAGCTCTTGTCTTCTTGCTGTCCCAAGCTGAGAAAAGTCAGGTTTTGTCTCCTCTGTAATTCATCTTTAGGTGGTTGGAGACAGATGTTAGGTCCCTCCGTATTCTTCTCTTCTCCAGGCTGAAAGAAACCAGCTCCCTCAGCTTGTCCTCATAAATCATGTGCTCCAGCCCCCAGAACACTTTAGGATTCTCCCATTTGTCATTGCCTCTCTTGCCAGTGCCACCTTACAAGAGACAGATCTGGACACAGCACTCACCATGTGGCCTCGGAAATGCCTCCCAGCAATCAGCCTGTTCTTTGACCGGCTGGTTATGTTCTTGCTAATGCGACTCAGTAGGTGGTTTCATTGCTTGCGAGGGCACACTACTGACAGGTGTTAAACTTGCTGTCCGCCAAGGCGCCCAGCCCTGCCTGCTTTCTGTCTGGTTTGCACCCAGCTTCATTATCCTGTCTAGTGTGGAATAGTCTTTATACATATTTATTTCTTAATTTACATATATATATGTCTATGAATATAGAATATATATGAATGTACATATATATATATCTATGAATACAGAGATAAACAGACACCGATTTTGACCAAATCTTTTTTTCTGGAGCTTTTTAATCTCTTTACTCAGTTTCCATTCTTGCTTTACTCTTTGGTGTAATACTGAACACAAAAGCCATTAATCTCTCCTGCTTTGTATAGAGAAGTGGGTAAACCTTTTACAGACTCAAGCGAATAAACTCTTTTCACCTGTTTTTACCTGAGATTTGACTGTTGTTGTTCTTTATAGTAGAATAAGACAAAAAATGGACCATTTATTATGTACATGGACCTGAGCGTCTTTAATTATATTTTAAGTTTTATCAATCTTTCTTTGAAAACCCCTTTTTCCAGTAATAGATCCCCTTCTTAGCACTCAATCCTTAACAGTTTTCAGACCTTTCAAAGACCTCAGAGGGTTTCAAATTCAGTAATCAACAGTAAGTAGCAAAATGACTTGCTCTCACGCAAAGCATAGCTGAGTCACAGCAAGTTTTTATCAGTGGCAGCTCTCTCCATGTTGAAGGTCTTTAAAGTCATCAGCTTTTCTAAATTGTGCTGGCAGACTATTTTTTTTCGTTTGTCTAACATGCAGTGCACAATACTCTGGAAGCTGTTTTTAAAAGGATAGCTAGGGAATGAGAAAATGATTCTGAGTCTTCTGAGTGTTTCCTCAGTGTCTCATTTTTAACCTGTGGAGTGGTTTTGGAAAGGCCTCCAACAGCAGATACTGATACCATTTCTAAAGATAGCATTTTATTGCTGTGGCACGGGTTTTTAAATTTAGATTCCCAAGAATTTTCTAGGTTTGGAGAGAACTCTTGAAGTAAGGAGAACAAAGATGGAGAAAGTCCTTGGAGACATTTCCAAGGGCCCTAAGGGACTGAGGCCATTGCTGAAGTAACAAAATACCTTATATATTCACCCCTCTAAACCGGCATGCAGGCATGAGTTTAGCAAGGGGAAGAAAAGGAGAAGAGAGGGAAAAGGTTAAGCAGCTCAATGCATATCTTCCCATCTCGACTGGAACTGTCCAAATGAATTCATTTTACACTCAAGAGGCAGAATTGTAACAGGAGAATCTTAAACAGTTTTTACTGAGTGTCTCTTTACTCAGGAAGCACCTGAGAAAGTTCACAGAACCACCTGCTCTCTGTCCCCACCACAGCATCCCCGGGGCTGTCACAGCCTCATATCGTATTTTGCCTTCTGGACTGGTGGGTCAGAATGACGTGCTGTCCTCGTGGCACCAGGTCTCCAATCCTACAACAGACAGTAAGTTGCCACCTCCACACAGTGGCATTATGGGTTACAAATGTTGTGCTAGGGCGTGGGGTTTTCCACTCTTGGTCTGTATGAAAGAGTGTGATTAGATGGCCAACCAGTTCAGCTGCCAGCTCAGACCTGTCTTGGATTATTTTCTGCAGCAGATCACCAAAAAATAAGACTGAAAGGAAACTGGAGTCAGCCAGCTCACCTCTCTGCCTAATCCATGATGGTGGCTGTCAAATAGCTGCAATTCATAATGAAAGTTCACAGTTATACCCCCCAGATCATTTGGACCAGGGATCTGCTGGAAGTCATTTTGTCTCCGTTGTGGCCTGCGTGCTTCATTTTACTTTGCCTGGAAAACAGGGAAGGGAAAAGGAAGGAGCTGATGATTTTTTTGTTCTGAGATAGTTGAGGCACAGCAAGGGCTCACCCACATCTAGAAGCTGCAGTACAAACCATTTTGGACTGTATAACCAATTCTTCAGATCTTCCAGTGAGAAAGATGTGACGCCTCCACAGGTAATCTATTCCTCATCTTCACCCTGCTTACCATCAAAAAATACTTCCTGCTATCCATCCCTAAATCTCGGTTACTGAAAGTTGAGACCATGACATCTTGCTTCTTACCTGCAGCGAGTAAGTGATAATAATCTGCTTTCCTTTTCGATGATCGCTTAGGTCTTCTCTCAGTATCTTTTAGACTGAACAAACTTCCTTAAATCTTCTTAACGCATGCTTGTTTGCCTGCTGATCACTCTCACAGCTCTTTGTTGGTCTGTTTGTATCCAACTGCTGTTTGATGTTCGAATACAGTTCTTCAAAAAGAAGCAGCTGTCTCATTAAAAGCCACAGCCATGGTCTTCCTTGCTCTCTGTCTGGGTATGACATTTGAAAGCTATTTGAACATGAAGACAAGATAACTCCTTGAGACAGTTAGCTTCCTAAAAAGGGCTAAGCGGTCTCTTCTCATTGTTTGCAGAAAGGGTTGAATCATCTTTTTCTTAATGAAAGTTGCTGCAAGTTAAAAAAGAAAATATTGCAAATTTTAGGGGACTCATTCAAAACGTCAGTACCCCTACCCAAATCCATTCACCAAGAAAAATACTTTAAAACATAGTAAGCAACCAAAATTGCAAGCTAGAAGGTCCTTTGATTCATTTTCACCAAAACAAAAAAATGGCCATGTGTCTCTGAATATTTTAATGGAAAATTTAAAAAATCCTAGCCATAAAATTAGCTCTTAAATTCAAATTTCATTCTTGAAAAAATCCAATACATACATTTCTATAAGAATAGTATTTTAATTTAAAGACTTATCATATGGTTTATATATCTTTGCTAATGACTTGGGAATTCATTTTCTCCATAGCACATCACACCCTTTGAAAAACCCTATCGCCTCCAAATCTCTGGTCATTTTCCATTGAATCAGAATAGATATTTAGAAACAGCATTTTCCCAGTCCCCTGTATAATCATTAGTTAACCAAATCCCTCTTCAGCTGTAAACTCTAGACATCACACATCAGCTGGGGTACAACAGCATTACTGTACATTTGAGATACCGTATGCTCCTGTTTTCCTCCAATTTTTCACAAAGCACTTTTTCTGTGAAGGTTGCTGCCCTAGCTAACTGCCCTTTAAGTTTATTCTCCCACATTTTTTGTATTGCCTGGATGGCTTAGGTCTTGCTTGGTCTAAATAAGGGTGGCCATTTTAACCTGTTATATTTGGTGTTAAAAATTCCAGAGTAAGTGGAAACCCTTCTTTCCCAGGGGCAAGCGGTGTGAGAGGTACTAGCTGCTGCCAGGTTGGTGGCTACGTGCCAGGACCCGCTGTCTCTCCTCGGGGCAGGACCGACAGCATCCTGCTGGTGCGAGAGGAAGCAATCCAAACCAAGCAGCTCCACAGCACCTGCGGGTAGCACCTGATTGCCTCTGTCTTGTGTCTGAGAGGCAGCAGCTCCTGCTGAGTTCCTGCTGGCAGCCTGAATGCAGACACTATCTCCTCCCCCTGAGTGGGAAAATAGGTCTAAATTCACATAGATAGGGATGATATAGTATGCCACCCTATTCTGCTTCAGTCTGCATGTGGATCATGCTTAACAGGAAAGTGTTATACTGTATTGATTCAGTGAGTGAATCTATCTTCTCACTGTACTGATGCAAATTAGACAAAAAACACTCTGAAGTCACGACAGCTATATAAAACAACAATATGAAGCAGGCTGAATAACCCTAGTGAAATAACTCCTGAATCCCACACGCAAAAGCTGGGATAGACAGGCACCCGTCAGCACCGAGGAAGAAAGAAACCTGGCAGAGGTGCGTTTCCAGCTGACATGTTCTGAGATGCTACAAGGAGCGAAGCAAAACCATTATACCAATGTTTGTGGGGATTTCATTTTTCTGCAGACAAATGCTGCAAAGACAGTTCAAATTAACTCAGTTTTGCATGTGCTTTGCTTGGAAACGGGCTTATAAGTACATCAATTAAATGTTCATTTCCAGTCACTAGATTTACCCATTATGATGCAAACCGTCCGCATTACCCAGTATTCTTCCCCAAAATAGCTCCTGTAAGTGTAACAGCAAATCTTCCTGTATGAGTTGTATTAAGGTCAGCTGACCGGTTACAATACTGTTAAATAGCGACAATAAAGAATTGTATTTGTGAACCATAAACCACAAAAGCTACAGAGCTAATTTTGAGGGCCAGGGCACCAGGGGAGGGAGAGGAAGGGAGGGAGCACATTCTGAAGACAGCTACAGACGTGCCAAGTCCGAACGTTTGGGTTTTCAAACGTAAGAAGAGTTGGGAGACCTCTAGAGGCAAATACAGGCTGATTGACGCATCCTTTGGGTTCTCCTCGATTTAGGTGTGCTCTCCCTGGTGGTTTCCACACTAACTTTGCCCACAGCAGGAAACAGAGTAGTTGTGGGTCAGGAATCACAGATCGTCTTCATGTAGGAAAAAAAGACTTGAGCCATGAACAAATTAGCTTCTCTCTCTGAATTCCTAACTTTTCCAAGAGCTTCTCTTACATTCCTAGCACACTGTTTCTTTCTACCTCAAGCAGTTTCAAAGGACATTAAGGGAAGACAAGTGCATAAAGATGATTAAGAACAAAAGAATTCAAATACAATGACAAAGAGATGCTAGAGGCATCTTATAAAAAATTAAGGGTGATGGGTTTCCAATCTATGAGTGCCAAATTGAAAAAAAAAACAAACTACACTTCTATTTTAAAACCTCACCAAAATCTACAAAACAGGTGCTGAAAGTACAGAACTTTTAGGGTCCTGGAGCGGGACTCATCCAGGATCCCTTATCTGTCCAGATTAGGAACTTCAGAATGGTGAGCCAAAGCAGATAAGAAGATAAGCAGATGAGAAGATAAACAGGGAGCCACCGTATTCACTTTCTTCAGTGTAAAACAGCCTATAACTGACTAGTAGGAAAATACAGACAACTAAGATGATGTCTAAACCATTGCCTGTCAGGTATCTTTTTAAGAGTTGCAGGGAAATGCACCCGTGTACTCAGATTCCACACCTGAGCCTTCTGCTCAAGTGGTACTGCCTTTGCTACCAAGAGCATAAAACCTTTTGGAGGAAGAAGCAGACCCAAGATGCCAGGTTCCAAAGTTAGGTTCATGCATCTTCCTGAGAACTTTAACACCCATATCTGGCATCGCTTTTACTCCTTGTTCAGTCATTGAATCAGGAAGCAACCAAATTCCTAGAACACCAGGCAGTGGATGGGAAAATCTGCATTCTCATCAATGCTCTAAGGAATAAACGGCATTTTAAAATGTAGCAGTTACTTACCCAGTTTCCAAGCAATAATGAATACAGGAAGCAGAACCTAGAAAGAACCTGATTTTTCAAGCAATTTGGTTTTTAGAGCTCTTGATGCATTCACCGCCCAGCAAGTCTGCTGTAACTGCAGACAGCACTGCAATTAATGCTCAGATGTTGTGCTATTCAGATTCCAAGTGTTTCATGAAAACATGGAACAGACTGTTAGTGGTCAAGGTGCAAAATGCTGTTTCAATAGATTGCTAAGTATCATCTAGGAACTCCCTGAAAGCAGCAAGGAGAATATGTCATTCTCCAGAGGCAGCAGAAAACATCTTTAATAGTGATTTACATGCTGCAGAAATGTGGCAGCATGGAGTGAAAGAGACTGGTTTTATAAACATAAAGATGTTCTCCCAAATTTGTCAACAAACAAGGGAAAGGGGAAGGGGGAGGGTAAGGGAGATGAATAGTTGCAAGAAATTAATTTAGTTGTAAAAAGTACATTCAGCGGTCTAAATTTAAAGTTGCGTGGAGAACTATAGGCATTTCAAAACTTTGACATACACAACCATGTGCAATAATGTCACGTAACAATGAGGAGCAATGAGGAAGACTTACAGTTACTCTGAGTCCAGCGTAACCCTCTTGGAGAGCAGAGGAGTCCCCAGAAGTGACTGGGCAGGCTGAGCCCGGGGACCCTTCTGGGCTGAGGCAGACAGGGGGTAGGAAAGACTGGAAGCAGGAGGCCTGTAGCAAGCCTGCACAAAGGTGCCAAAGTGACACAAAGAAAGAGATTTTCTCTGGGCTCAGAAAGGGCTGGGTGCAGTTTGTTGAACCTGTGAACTATGAAGAAGGACTGGAAGAAAGGCCTCATGCTTGAGGACACAACTGGCAGTGAGAAGATTTATTTTCAACCTTTCTATTTAATGTCTCACCCAGCACATTGGTATCTGCCCTCCCTGAAGAGGAAGCTTTCCCTGCTTATTCTACTCAAATGTTTTGTGTCCAGCAAAACACAGCTGTAGGGATTGGAAGGCTGTGGGATCACTTGGACATTTGTAATGTAAGAAGAGGAGGACAGCTTTTTCCCAAGGTGCTGGAAAAGTCATGTCCTGCCACACTCTGAAACACATGCGTCTAAGATAGAGGTGAAAGTCATCTTCTGCTGTTGAAAAATCAAGACAGTAAATCAGAAACAACATTATCTGGAACTTTACAGAACTGCTGGGTAAGAAAATAACGAAGCAACATGGGAGGCAGACTTTCTGTTCTCAATTTCAGCATCCCTACAGCCATGAGCATTGATAGAGAAAGGGTGAAGATGCAGCACAAAAAGGCAGAGCAGAGAAAGTTGATGTATAACCAGAATGGAGCACACACATAAACACGTACTGTTTGGTCAGCATGAAGGCACTGAGAATGGGTAGAATACACTTGCTTCAGATGATATCTTTAATGAATTTATTTCTAACTTAACAAAATCTTGTCTATAGCATGAGAGGAAGTTTCCATTCCTCCATGGAGGTTATAGTTTATTCCAATTTGATTCTTCTTTCAAAAACACAAGTATATCTCTGACATCCATGCAGACCATATACTAACTTTCAACTCCTGCCTCCAAATCTTGAAGACAGGAGTTCACATCAGTGAAATGGTCATGGCAGCTAACACTACCAAATCAATGTGCTTTTCCCAAGCACCAAATTTTAACTGAAATTCTTTCACAACTCCCTGGACAACTCAGCCTAAGGCGTGGGTGAATAAGTACTCACCTAGCAAGGAAACTTTCAACACAAATATTTAAGGAAGAGCAAAGGAGTTGGGATCTAAAAGCGTGGTTTGGATACAGGGTGAACTATTAGCTCTGTCTACAAAAACTTTTTAAATGTCATTAGTGTGAAAAGCAAAATTGCACTTTTGTTTGAGAGGGTACTAATACAGTATGAAATTGAATAAACTGTCTTTTAAAAATCTACCTGGTAACTTGGCTTGCAGGAAGAGTATGCTAAAAGAATGCCTGGGGTATTGTTCAGAGTTTGACCCTGCTGTTCCAGAGGGAATTTAGAAGTATAACTTCTGCCATCAAAGCGGAGAAAAGGAGGAAGAAAGTAAGACTCAACAGAAGGGTAAAAATGCTATAAATAAGCAAAGAATAACAATCCATAGCTAGAGATCCTATTATGAAAAGCAAGAAAAAAACTCCAAATGGATTCTTATTCTGAAGCTTCTCTAACTTGAACAGCTTTTATACAAGCATAGATGGTAGTAACAGAATAGAAATGACAGGCCCTGTCATGGAAGCCAGCAAGATGTCTACAAAGAGAAACGAGCAGACAGGAAGCTAAGGCAAAATTTACCATGCAATCACTCCTCCAAGCTACTGTCTTAGTGACACTTTTCAGTGTGTGCAGAGAATGCCTTTGTGCCAGGAAACTTATTGTGCTTTGAAAACGGAGAGAACTGTCTTGCCTTTTGCGTGGTCTAAGTGAGTCTTGGAGGAAATCATTGTGCCTAAAGTAAGAAGTGGATATTCGGCACAATAGCTACTTCAGATGGACTTCCCCACATGACAGGCCCGAACAGTCGAATACCAGGCACCATCACACATCATCACACCTCTTAGAAATTATGAAAAAAAATGTTTTGATTTCATTGCAGAGGTATGAAGCAACAAAATGATGACTGATGAATTGATTTCATTCCCAGTGAACTTGGTGTTAGACTGGGCTTCAGTGGAATCAGGACTGGAGACTGGCTATATAACCTTAGTTTGAGATCTGGTAGTAAGTTACAAGAATCACCACTGATACAATTCCCCCTCCTATTATTTTAAGAAAAAATAAGAAGCATCATTTAATTCAATTAAATGAATTTTCATCCAGCACTAGCTCTATATCAAGCTTCAAAAATATTCATTAATTTGGAATATACACTTATAAAGCAATACTGTATTGTAAAATGTCTTGGAAATCTTTGAATAGAATTTGAATAAAATTTGAATTAAAAGTTGGCTGGCTGAGGCACTGAAAACTGCACTTTTCTTGTATTTTGGGGTTGGGCTTTTTTGTTTGTTTAGTTGATTTGGCTTCCCCGCCCCCCCCNAAATATTTAACAAGTTCCAAAAACTTGAAAAGAAAACAAGTCCCAGTGGACTTTGTACTAGGCCACAATACCTACCAAATGACTAAATTCCATCAACCTAGATTGTGGGGCAGGGTGAGGAGAACAAGATTTCCCTTCTCCCCAGTCTTCCTTCTCAATGTGTTATTTTGTCCAGTTCCTCATCTGCTATTCATATTCCTGACAAATTATGAAATCAGAAACTTCAGTATTAGTTTGCTACAATTCTTCTTTCCGTTATGTAACTAACTAGGTTACTAGCTAACTAGTTAGCTGGTAAAACACATATGCAGTTAGTCTGAACGCTCAACAACAAGTTGATAAGATACGTCCAATTTCATGTAAAAAAATTCAACCAACTTTATTTGTCATCTGTTTCCTAGAAATAGCAGTATCAGTACTCAAAAGTATAGCGAACTTCTGCACATCATTCCGGTATTCCTCTCTTCCTCCTTCTCTACAGATATAATGGAACTGCAGAAGTTATGTTCCTGAGCAAACATTCTCAGTAAGGTCCTCAAATCTATTTTTAGGCAACTTTTAGGCAGGTTCCCTGCCTTTCAGAGGTTATCTAGCCTTGGAGTCAATGAAGGTCTCACTGTTGTCATCCCACTTAGTCAGTTTTCATTTTGGTCCACTAGACTGATGGCTATATCCTTCTGGGGCACTTTGTACTTGAAGAACAGTATTCTTCTAGCAGTTGCTGAATCAGAATATAATCTCCTGCCCTGAATGTTGTGAACTCAGAGGAAAAAATCCTTTCCAACAGACCGCAGACATCGTCCCATTATAAAAACCTCTCGTATTTGGGTTTCTGTATCTTCTGAACTAAACACAGAGTAAGAAAAATTCGTCTTCATATAATGGCCTTCCTCTGGGCACAAAGTCCTCTAGCAACTTCATAATAGCTCCAAAAAAAAGACAAAGATAAATCAAACAAAACCTGCAGTTCCCTCTCCTAAACATTTCTGCATTCTCAACCTTGTCCTGAAAAAAACCAAAACGTAAAGCAACAGCAGCAAAAAGAGCAGAGTCCTTCACCTTACAGGAAAAAGCTTTCTTGAATCTTGAACAGCTAAAAGAATACCTCATGAACAATTTATAGGCTGTACTGGAAAGTAAAATGAACTTACAGCAACAAGTTCAGCTCACTGAATGTCATGTGCATATTGTTATTAAATGACATATGATACTGGTGATGTGTAACTAAAGTTATTTCGGGAAGAAAAGAATTATATCCTGTCTGACTTTCCTTAGAAGGGATTGGAAACACCTTTAAATTTACTTGCTAGACCTTTAATAAGAATTGGGTCACCCAAAACACATTGCATATCACACACCATCTCATACTCTTGTAGGGCACTGTAAATAGCAACACTGTTAGAAGGAATGAAAATCACAAATGCTTCAGTTTTCATTGAGGTTTAATAAATATGGAAATAATATTAGTGCTAAAAATTTTATTTGGGTATTAAAATTTACTGAGCATCAGCTTCCAACTCAGCTTCTAAAGACCAGACGTTGTAGAGACATGCGGTGGGCCAGTCCCCATGCCTCAACAGAAGTCATTAATCATCACCCAATACTGAAAACTGGATGAGTAAATCACCAGGAAAAATAATCTCTGAGCCTGCAACCAGGTACAAGCAAAGCGAGTTCAGTGATGTTACATTCAGATAGATGATGTCGACCTGCACAAAGGATCAGGATTTGCACTGGATTGCCATGCATTCAAACCAGTCCCACCACATCCCAAATGTTGCCCCTGGAATTCACCCTCTTTAGGAACGGTGTATGAAAACTAGAACTACTGATTCATACCATGTCCTCGAACTGCGACCAGAAATTTTAAGCACATCGCTCTCAAATTTTCTTCTGTGATTTGCAGCCTCCCTTGAGTACCCAGCTATCACTGATCACACTTAGCTTGTGTGCACAATTCAGTTGGTGAGATTTAACCGGACAACAAATGGATCAATAATATTGCTAGAATAAAGATGTAGTTGTATACATGCGTATGCCTGAGTGGTGTGGAGAGAGGTGAGAGTCCCTGGTATACTTGCTGCCTGAATTTGAATGATTTTCACACTCCTTTGTAGAACCTCAAGTTAAGTGATAGAAATCAGGCTATGACGAATTTGAAAAGATGAACCTTGTTAAACCCCTGTGAGGTGAAGCACAACTCAGAACATAACAGTACTGAAAACCATGCCATATTTTTATTTTTAGTACATTGCAGCAAAAAGTAACAGTTTAAAAAGATTTCAGTTTTAAAAAATGCATTAAAAACTCATCACACAGGAAGTTATGGCAGAAGTTTTATTTTCCAATTGCAACTTATTGGCTGAGACATTTGCTATTTACGTACAAATTTCAGATTTTTCACTTACTGGTATCTGAAAAAACCCTTGAATCTTTTTCCAAATTTCTTCTACAGCCAAGGTCCAGAACTCAAATAGAAAAGACGCTGTGGGCCAAGAGTGAAATACATTGGCAGCCCTCTGATTGAAAACTTCCAATACTCTTGCTTCTCAATATATGGCAACAACTAAAATGACTGTTTTGGACTTAAAAGGTGACAGCTCCTGCATCTCGTCCCTTTCCAACTTTTTTTTTTTTTCCTTTGGAATAACAGTGTGTCCAAAAACAGAACACAGAGGAGTATTTTAGACATGACTACCTGCAAAGACTTTATGATATAAGAAAAACTATGGAGAGGGTTGTGCCTCAAAGCCATAAAATATATCTAGACTGGGAATAGAAAAAGTGCCAGAGAAAATAAGGTTCCTCTGGGAGACCTTCTTAGATTTTAATGTCTGGAAGCCAGGCATCTCTCTGCACTGTGTCTCTGTATCTGTTTTAATTGGCTGAAGAAGGACCAACCGTACAGCGCTTTTCCAGAAATACAGGACTGATCTAGGAGCTCTGCATGTGATTTCACTTAAGTATCAGGAGAAAAGGAGATGCAATTAAGATAGACCTCCGAGGCACAGCTAGGACCGCCATACAAAGTGAATCGTTAGGTTCAGGTGAAGGTGAGCAAGAATTTTACACTCAGACATTTCCCTCAAGACCTGTGTTCTGTGTTTTGCAGCTCTCTGAGCATCTGACCCTCAGCG
Organism: Dromas ardeola; assembly: GCA_013398915.1. Classification (NCBI taxonomy): domain Eukaryota; kingdom Metazoa; phylum Chordata; class Aves; order Charadriiformes; family Dromadidae; genus Dromas; species Dromas ardeola. Next base: position 422,357 of record VYZM01010272.1, read on the forward strand.
ACTATGTTTAGTTTCTGTTAACAGTTTGGCTGGCGAGATTTAAATGGGCAGCACTGGAAAACCAGTGTCAAAGATAGTCAATCAATAACATTGCTGGAATAAATTTGTACTTGCAATTGTGTGCATGCGTGAAGAGAAAGGAGAGAAGAATAACAGTGGAAATGAGGAGGTGAAAGTCTAATCAACATGATAAGCATCTGTCTTGCCTCTGCAGTGCTTTCCTGATAGTTCCCTTTTCCAAGCTAGCGTTTGTTCATAATGTGTGCAATCTCCTATTTGTTCTGTCATCAGAACCTAAATTTAAGCCCTTCGAGATCCAAACATTCTCATCCCACTGTCTTTAATATGTACTGTATATTTACAGATCTAGACATAATTATGCTCCACATTTCCTCCAGAAAGGTTAGCTATAAAAGTAGTAACTGATCTTCTCATGCTAATCAAACTCTCTAGACTAACATGGGTTATAATTATGAGGCTGGATGAAATGGTGAAAATTAGTCCCTATTCCACAGACTCCACAGATTCCTTACAGACTGCAGAGTCAAGAAGTAGCAAGGGAAGACCACAAGGGAATACAGACCTATCTGCTCAAAACCATCTGAACCTTTGCCTCTTCAACTCAGCTGCACTGTCTCTCAATATTGCATAAAAGTGGTTACCAATTTGAAATGAATTCTGACAATTTCATCTTTACTTAAAGAGCTAAGGAAAATCCAGAAGGCTTCTTCTCTAATGTGTCTTCAGGAGACTGATAATCAACTTTAAAGGCAGCTGGAACATTTCCCAGCTTTCCTATACTATATGATATTGTGAAAAACTATGCGTAAATCATCTCCCTTCACATTGCTCAAGTATATACATGCATATGTAGTGCTAAAACTCTGTTAGGCATTTTTATTGATCAGAGACAGTACAGTCTCCCACTAAAGACTACGATTAACGCCTCCATCCGGCAAACATTTCTGTACCCGAGTAACTCTATCAGTCACTCCTCCTGCTGCTGCAGGAGAACTTTCACACCCAGCGTAAGGAGATTCCTATATACCACTTGTTTGGAGGGGCAGGACTTCATTTTAGACGTGTCAAACTGAGTGACAAACTTACGATGAGAATGAGAATGAGTAAGACTACACTTACTGTCAAGAGCTGGGGTTTACTCAGTTATGTGCCCACTACAGTTACATTTTCCAAGCAATGTGACTTTTTCAAATAATGTGCTGGTCAGACTTACAGACATAATAAAAATTTCAGTCCAGCAGAATAAAGATTTGAGGTAGAATTCACCTTTGTTCACAGAACCAATGTGAGCTTATATCACTGCTTTAGCTTTACTTAGAACATATTTTGAAGGTGTAAGTAAAGCCTGAATGATACACAGGCCCAAGGCCTTACAAAGATACAAAATTTTATCTATGTAAAAGTACATAGATGAGTCTTGAGTACTAATAGATAGATTCTTGCATTGCCTGTAACTCCAAATAATGTGAAATTTCTCATATTAAAAATATATTAGTGAATTAATTTAGGTAAAGGTTATGTTGATGAGACCTTGGAAGTATGTTTGATTTATGAAATATGCCTGCTGGTGGTTTGTAGAAATTCCATAGGGCTCCTGGAATAGTTTCCATAGAAGATTTGTATAATCCACAATGTTTTATGATTTATATACTGTAGAAACACCAGGGAAGACATTTCTAGCAGATGACGGTGTATTTAGTTCTCCTGAAAAGCTCTTCTGTCTGGTGCTGGGTTGAGATTCTCTCTAGAATCACGTACAGCTAAGAGTCTGTGTGAATCAGGTGGTTGCCCTTTGGGAGCGTTTCCATTGCCTAGGTTTTCATTATCCTGTTTGCTTTCCCACTCCTTCCTCTGTACAGAGCAAGTAAAGCCCACTGTGTTTCTACTACCAATACGTGTAATTACTGAGTGCTCTCCTAGTGAAAGCATATATTGCTAACTCCTAAATTAAAATAGTCTCTTCTGGATAGGAAATGGAATACAGTATAAATACTCATAACTGAATTTTCTACATTAGGAAATCTATTAATTTTTCCTTGTTCTTTGAAAACCTGAACACTACTAATGTTCCTATATTTTTCATTTCCTATTTTTTTGCTTTTATGTTCCCTAATTACTGATTGAAGGGGTTTTTCTTTAAAAAAAATATTTCTCTTTTAGAGGCATATGTCTCTTTTTTTCTCTCACTCCAAAATATTTTGGAGATCCTCTAAGAATGTCCTGAGACATGAACTGAAAAATCAATATTTGGATATATTAAATCACATAAATTAAAACTAGAAATTTAAGCACGAACGCAAATGTAATCACCCATGTTTTATTGTACCTTAAGAAAATTATTGAAATTATTGTACATTAAGCAACTGATTGAAATAAATCTATTGCGACAATAAGACAGTTTGTACACCATTCTAACGAGATGTTTGATGTTGGACAAACACATAAGTCTTGATTTTCAGGTTTCTAAAAACGAAGCTAACATAAAATGCAACAAAATCCATTCATTTTGAAAAGGACTGTCTTAAATAAACAGTTACTTCTTGGATGACTTGATGGCTTCTGGGATTAGAAATAAAATACACACAAAATTCCCATCACTGAGTTGTTTGTGACCCAGATATGGTGTCCTCCTGACACTTCCACCATGTTGTTTCCCAGTCATGCTATTTCTTACCTCAGAGTATTTCTAAAAGTAAATGCTCTTGTGGATCCAACTCACTAAAGGCATTGTCCAGACATGCATTTTTTTTTTCATTTTTCTCATCCTTGATTCTTACTTTCTCTTTTGGTCTCTCTAACATGCATTAATTCTATCACATCTCCAAAAATGCTGTTCCCGAAACCTTCTTTATCCATCCTTCTTAAATTACTTGGGAGAATTAGAGCTTCAAGTTGGAGGAGGTTTCACAGAGGCTACCACCACAGCAAAAATAACATCTACACTGTAGCATAATCAGAATTAACCCTTACTCAAGCACAGCGGTTCTCACACTTCAACAGAGGACACTTGGGTCAACATGACACTGCAAGGCGTATGAGAAATTTGCGATATTTTGCCCTGTGGGAAGCTGCTTCACCTATTACAGAATTTCAAATATGGGTTAACCCAATGATTGTTATTGTCTCCTTATTTGCTGAGAGAAGGAAAATATGGGGAAATGTATCTTTAAAGATGTCTTGTATTATGTTATGCAGTAACTTTTTCTACGTCATGCTAACCCGCTAGAACCAAGGATCTAAGCGGTGCAGTGTATCGGAGCCCAAGATTTCTGAATAACTCACATATTATGCCTCATTTTGAATATCTCCGTTCTGCTTTTCTGGTTTTACACCTCCCCATTGATCAAATGTACTCACACATCTTCCTGTAACAACTTTCCTAATTTACATTTGTCTCTTATGGCACAGCACTGTTCTGTTCCCCCAGTAATACTACTGTAAGTTGTTTCTATGCCTTCCAGCCACTTGAGCATTTTCTGTACTTCTCCTGATGTTGCTTTCCATGTTTGGAATGAACTTCTTCAACTGGCAGTATCTCATAAAGCTGTGTACCTGTCACTCTTCAAATCCCTAATTCTGGAGCGAGCTCTTTTCTGAAAATAAAAAGAAGTTATTCGGTTAGGGATGCACGGTCTGAGCGGCAGCTATACCCACTCCATGAATTTCCTTCTCGCAGAGCTGACATGTTTACAGGCAGGCAGGGTTAGGAAGCCTGCACTGCTGCTGATAGTGCTGTAACCGTTCTCAGAGTTCTCAATCAGGTCCCTTCTGGAAATGCAAAGTCATGATTACAAAGTTGTGTGCAAAAGAACTAAATATTCCCATGGAAGTCTTAATAGAGCTGATGCAACTTGTGCTGAAGCTAATGGCAAATTCCCATTCTTTTCACTCTGAACTGGATTAGGCCAAATTTATTACCATTTCTGTTTAAATGTTGTCTTTTACTCCTTCCATTTAGAATGTAGCCCTTACTCAAATGCATTATTTATAATCTGTTTATCAAAGGGTACAGCATGCCTACACAGCCTTCTGGAGACAGCTCAGTACTCACTCTCCAAACAAACTAAACGTGAACAAACCCTTACCTGAAGATAATGTGCTTCAGGTAGTCACTATGGGGTGCACCATGCCACATAGAAAAGATACACAAACTATGACAGGAAATCGTTCACCTCTAAACAGCTCTCAATGCAGGCATCTGCAAAAGATTGTGGAAATATTGCTGCCCAGATCATGGGAAGTTTATAGGTCCAGCTGGGAATTTGCTCTTTTTTATTTCAAATTCTGCACCTGAGAAACAAAATTAGGACAGTGCCTGTTTCACAAGTGGGATCTTTACTTGTAGTACCATTACAGACAAAATATATTTAGGGAAAAAAGATGGTGTAAACGAGACAAACTACAGAAATGCACGGCTTTCCACACTGTATGGAAAAATGTTTTTCTTCATAACAGAATGAAATCTCTGAAATCTTGGAACCAGGTTGAGACTTTCTTAACTTTTCATGTACAAAGCAGCGCTATAATCCCACAACATAAAACAGTAGCCCAGCCACTTCTTTTGTGCAGAAGTCAGAGCATTGCAATGACTCCTGAGCACGAACAGAAATAAAACCATCAAGGTACAGTTAATAATAATTTTCCAGTGGTTATTTATGGGCCCGATCAGTATTTCATATGCATGCCAAATAGTAACTACTCATGCTTGCAGTCCCATGGGGCACAATGGAATTGCTTACAGCAAAGCAGAAAGTATTGCTTCTGTGTGCAAGGTAATGGTTAACAAAATGGGAGTTGATTAAAAAAAAAAACCAACCAAACCTTAGAAAAGCTATTTCCAGATTATGGGACGACAGATTTATACTTCAGCAGATGAATGCTACTCAGTAAGAAAACAGAGCAACACAAAAGCTGTTTTGAAATAAGTATAAAAACAGTCATTGAGAATGTGATGCTTTCCAATCATAGAATGAATAGTATTAGCCAGACAACGCACAAAAAACCTAAACGGGTGGACTATGGAAGAAACTACTGTAAACAGACCATCACCTGCCTTCATGTAGTTCAGCTGCTTTCTGTACCTTTTAAAGTACTTATCTGGTGACACACCCACTCATCCCTGCCCCCCCCAAAACCTCTGAAAAATAAAATATTCCAGGCTATCAAACATGAAAAATATCTATTTTTATTTTGAACTTATTGCTGCAATGACAGGAAGGGGGATTCTCCTACTCTCCCTAGGCTTCAGCTTAGGGTTTTGCTTCTCAGCAGTTCCTCTTCCACAAATATCTCCAGCACTTAGAACCATGACTCACCCGAGCCCACCTAAGGGCAGCTGGAGTTCAAGAGGGACACGACTATGGCTGGTCTGTAGGGGTGCTGCTCTGTAGCTCCAGACCTAGTGCAGCTAATGAAAACCTCCCCTAACTTTGCTGTTCCTGCCAGAGAAAGCTGTGAACAGCAAAGTAATCCTGGCATTGTAAGAGCTCAGCAGTTCCCACCGATTCTCCTTGCTGTCTCCGCAAGAGTAAAGGGTGAAACCCACAGTGAAAGTTTAAGCCTTGAAGGGATGATGATGTGCATCAGTATTTCTTGAGTGTCTCATCTTTTATTATACGTTCCACACCCCCTCCACCCCCCCAATATATCCTAAGGATGACAAATTTCTTTGATGCTACTATCCAGAGGCACCCTTTTAAAACAGATGCTGGCAAAAGTGGCAAGAGGTTCCTTTTTCTTGGAAATTGGTGCGTGCCCAGCCCAGCGCCTCCTTCTCAGTGCTAAGCTCCCTTGCTCCTCTTCCTCCCTCCTTCCCTCCCCAGCACGGCCGGAGTGATGTGGAAGCAGGCAGAAAGGCAGTCGGCCGGGTTTGCGTGCAGGTTTCTATGGGAAGGGCAAGCTGTAAAAACTGAGTGTAATCTGTAAAGAGAAAGCAGTAGGTGGAGGAAAAAAAAACATGGGAACCACTTCAATAGGAGCTAACTTTCCATTCAGAAGTAAGCCAGACGACTTAAAAACCGGTATCAACGTCCTTCGCGCACAGGGAGGAAAGAAAAAAGCTATTCGTAGCCGGGTGGTGGTACCTTTTCCAGCAAGTTTGTTTGCCTCCTGACTCCATCTGCTGGGAAGACACCCCGCTACCTGCCGCCCGCGCCGCCACGGCGGGCAGGAGCGCGGAGGTGAATCACCGTGGGCTCGCTCGCTCTCCCAGCCGTACTGGGGCTCTGTGGATATTTAAATGTGGGGCAGCCTGGAGCAGTCACAGCGGAGAGGTCCTCCCCTGCCAACACCTCATGCACAACCACTTGACGCTCTCCTGCAACGTGGGGATGAAGCTCAGTCGCCGCCGGCCGCCCGTGTAGCAGGGGGCTGCTCTCCTGAGGAGACCGGAGGCGACTGGAACGGGCTCTTTCTCGCCCTCTCCTTTCCTTGAAAACGCTTACATCCCTTCTGGAGCAGAAACGGGAATTTAGAGGACTTTGCCGTCCGGTGAATCCTGCGGCCGCCCCTTCTTGGTGCTCCCCGGCTCGGCGGACGGTAGGTGAGAGGTTCGGGCAAGCTGATGGCGACGGGGCAGAGGGGCGGCCGCGGGGCTGCATTCCACCGGCGACCCAGGCTCCGCTGCCGCCCCCACAGCCGGGTGCCCGAGCGGCGGGGTCTGGCCCTGGGCGCCCTCCCTTCCCCCGGCTTTCCTCTTCCCCAAGGTGCCCGAAACGGAACCGAAACGCCGGCTCGGGTCAGAGGAACTTCTCCGAGAGGAGGAGGAGGATGGTGGGGGCTCCGGTCGGGCCCCTGGGCGCGCAGGGCCCGCGCTCCAGCCAAGGGCTAGCGCTGAGGGGAGCAGGGCGTCCTGAGGGGACGCACCCTCATGGCGGGCAGGGCGGTCCGGGGACCCCCGGCCCCGCACGGGAAGGGCAGCCGGCAGAACGAGCTCTCGGCCGCGGGCAGCCGTGCTGCCGCCCCCTGCTTCCTCCGCGGGGCCGAGCCGGGGGGGACGCGCCCCTTGGCCCACGGGACGGGCGCCAGCGTCTCCTCCGCGCCGCGCAGCCCGTTGCCCCTCAGGCGGTGCGGCGGGAGCGGCCCCTCCTGGC
>VYZM01010272.1:430133-656570 GCA_013398915.1 Dromas ardeola
GAATCCCGGAGTTTCCGCTGCGGGTTTTGAGCTGGCTGAGCAGGTCGGTGCCGGCACGGTGAGGGTTATAGAGAGTCGCCGTTCTCCATCCTGAAGTACAGGGCATTTAAATAACACCTGAGTCACTAGTCCGTGCTTCTCATTCATGTCAGATGTTATTTCCGTGTTATTTTTCATCTGCTGGACCGGTATTTGTACTTTCTTTGTCATTTGACACCGCAGATGTAAAACCAACATTAGTAGATTTCAGAATGTTGCCACTGATGATGGTAGATTGATGTATGAGACTATTTACTGGATGTGTCCAAGTACAATATAAATGCCTGCCAATTTTGTCTTTGAATTGCTATATTGATTTCATTCTTGCGGGCTTTTTGACAAGGTTAACGTAGTTGACAATTTGTAAAGAAAAGAGAAAAGCTTCTGTTTTATTTTAGCTACAGAATGTCAATTGTAACCCAAATGATGAACAAAAAAAAATCATTCATAAAAAGAGTAAACAGAAAGACTGTATCCCAAGACCTCTTGAAGTCAATATTGCCAATATCTAACAGGTGCCTTCCTGCCACGCTTTTACATACAGTGGCTACCACTTCAACTTCTTAAGGGTAATACAGCATGTGATAGTCTTCCCAGAACTGTGCACTTTCTCTGTTACAACAGAGTTAAGTAACCTGGCTAGAGGGAGTTTAGAATGAATTAATCAAGCCTTCACATTAAAATGCCTTTGTCTTTTTGTAGGTACTGAATCAAATAAAGCTCTTGCTTCTGCTTTTTTTCCCCTCCAGTGTTCGTAGGGTGGTACTCAGGTGGGGAACCCTTGTGTCTGGTCGGTGGAAGGGCCCCTACACTGCTCTGGGGCTGAATGTATCAGGGCTGACTGGGGCAACTTTCTCTGCTACCAACAGGGCAAACTGCAGGTGGTGTCGAGACAAAGAAGGAATTTAATTCACCACTCAGAATCCTAAGCATAATTGTCAAGTAGGTATATTAAATACAGGAGAGCTAATATTTCCTTTTAATTTCTTCAGACATCTGATAACATTTACCAGTAGGTAACCTTTGCTAAGTTACCTCTCTGGTGCTGCTGTCATATACTAGCTGACATTGAATTATTCTGAATTAACTAAAACATTGTGTTTCAGTACCTATGGGCATGTAGTAAAATATGCGAACTATAAAGCCCAGTTGGGACCATAATATGTTGGCCCTGTTAAGATCAATGGCAAAATCCCAATTAACCCCTCCAAAAAGAGGGCTTCACCATAGGTCTTCATTATAATTTATAGTCAGTGCCAGCAAACTTTGGTTAGAAATTCAAGTGGCAATGTTTAAATTTGGCTAGTGATGGCACTTCTAACAACTTTCCATAGCACTGCTTTAGAATCATGGGTGAGCCACGCAGGTTTTAATATTTTAAAAAAACCCTCTCTATATAATAAACTGTATTTGCTTTCAAGAGGAGTAGGCAGTTCAGATTTGTCTTACACTCTGATTTTTATGCGCAGTTTCATCAGAATGGATCACAAACAAGTTAGATTGCAGTTTGCATATGTACCGTATTTTAACAGAGGTATCCACACAGTATGGGGGGGAGTTTTATCAGATTGTGTTGCTTATGGCAAAAAAGTTCACAAATAAACTGCTAAATATTTGGCTTACTATAAAAATGCCAGCAAACAATTTAGCTAAGTTACAGTTTAGTTCTCTGCAGCTCATAAGCTTCAGTGGGAGATGAAGGAACAGAAGCATCTTTTTTAATAACCTTATTGAAATATTACTGAATAATATATTAACAAGGATTAGCTTAATAAACGGACTGAATCCAGTTTAGTGAACTTCTTTTCCTTCATGTCTACAGCAGAATGGTTTTGAAAACCATCTGAAAGACTTGAAAATTTTAATTAAAGATGAAAACAACATTCTACAGAGTGTTTGCTGAATTGTTTTTCGTCCAACTCTCTTCCAGATCAAAGTAGAATGGAACAACGCTTAAAAGCTAGCCAGTTAATATTATATGTTAATTTTAAATTTGCCTCAATGGACCTGTAAGAAGCTAAATGGGCACTTGGAAGTCCTGTTATATAATAATGTTGGCATGACCAACATAACTGACAATAATTAGGACTAGTTTTGTGTAAGTGAAGATGAAACAAGAAAGAGCGTATCGTGACAGAGTTCCTGAAAATTGTTATATAGAAAAAAGTCTCTTCCATATTTATTTTAAAAATTATGCATGTAAGTACAGTTTTTGGGAAAATGAGCAACTAAATAATTGAGCTACATTTGACTGAAAGTTGTGCTAGCTGGTATCATGAAACTCAGTTCTGCAAATGCCCGTTGGTTCTACATATTAGTAAGCTGGTAAGTTCAGTTTTGGTTTATTTCTGATAATTGATGTCTGTGTCCTAACTGTTGCTATTGAAGTCAATGTTGAAACTCATATTAATTCTAGTACACATCATATCTGCGCCTTTCGGGGCGATCCTGTTACGCGCTGAGCACTTTCAACTGCTGTTTGTGTTAGAGTGGCATCTAGTCAGGTCCCTGCCTAGAACTACAAGCACAGAGTAAGATTCACTCTCTTGAAAAATTTGCAATGTTAATACTCGAGAGAGACTGAGACATCTTGCTGAAGGCCATGTAGGAAGCCAACAGATGATCTAGGTCTGAAACAGGAGTACTCCATACTTAGCAAGGGTACACTGAGCGCTTTTTAACAGGATTGAATGTTAATTGATTCTTCGATAACCGTACCCAGAAATGAATGACCAGTGCCTTAAGGTTGTATGTTATTTCCCTCTGATCTTGTTTGCTTCAGTACTAACCTCAATGTTTACTAGCATGCCAAAGAACAGCACATAATTACATGTTGTTTGTTCTGCGCTGGTTTTTGGTCTTACACCCACTTTCCACTTGACATTGCTTTGAGTCACTTCCCTGCTTAGGAAGGAGTGAGTCTGGCTTCTAGAAGCCTCTGGTACATGAGTGCAATGCAAGTGCCAGCAGCAAGACGTGCCCTGTGGCCCACTCCTGAGAGGCAAAGTGCTGGTCTCTGGGTGGCTGCCATGCCTATGTGACAGAGCTGCTTCGGGTACCTGAAATGACTACTTCAGGATGAGCCCAAGGACCTCCGCATGGTGCATTACGGAGGTCGTGTTTTGTATGAGGACTTGCTGCAATACAGATGTTGTAACAAGTGGTTCTGATGCAGAGAGCGCCTAGATGTAAATTTCCTAAAAAGCAATTCTCATTCTTTTGAAGCAGGCGAAGCAACTGTGAAAGATCACACGGCTAACTTGCACCGCTAATTTTAAAAAATAATTTTGCTTGAAGGTGAATAACACATACATCCTAGATATTTTGTGCTGAAGCTTTTTGTTATTTTTGCCACGGTTATGCTTCCATGCATAGCTTGTGATGGTGGGATTTGGCAGGTTGAAAGGAAGGAGAATGTGTATGCAAGACCGTTTTCAAAACTGTCCTCCCTATTGGATAAAATTTGAACTGATTTTGTCTATGAAATGGAGAGACACACTGAATCGCTCATATGGAGAACTAGCTAATACAAGACAACGATGGCAGAGGTATTGGCCACATCTCAGTTGATAAGCAGCACTGCCAACAATGCTGGGCTTGGTATTCAGCCAAGAGTTACAACTGGAAAATCCATGGCTCATGCTAAAGGTTGCATTTATGGGCATGTTTCAGCTGGACACCTTTTTAATCAAGATGGTATCCACAGATGTTGGAGGAGTCTTACGGGTCTTACCTCCGGTCTCACTGGAGGTGATCTGCTGAACAAACCAAGGACATGGTTTTCTCTCACCAGTGAGCCAGTTGGCTCCATGCTTTTGAGGTGACCCTTGGTTAAGGATATGGGCCTCCAGCGTGGGAAGGACCTGGGGGTGGTAGTTACCCTCTGGTAGAGAGCTCCATGTGACTTCCTGTGCTGGCTTGTATGGACGTATGTAAAGATTTACCATTAAACTAAGGAAGAATAAGAAATTTTGGTATTCAGCCACAGGAGAAAATAGAGCCATTGAACATAGTTAATAGGAAATAGCACTGGGAACAAGAGTAGATGGTGCCATGGATTTTTCATGGTTCCCAAAATGCCTTCTGAATTAGGGTTGTATGGTGAACAGGCAAACTACTACTGCTTTTAGCAAGTTGCACACTGAAGTGCTGTAGTCCTGAGAGATGGGTTACTGCAAGGATCAGCTGAATGCATGCACCACAGACCCAGGGAACCTGCAGGGAGGAGCTCTCCTGGGTCCAGCAGGAGATGGACTGATGGTGTAGTACTGGTGTTCTTACCGGTACATACCATACACAAAACAAACTGAAAAATGGCGTTCGTGCAAGTGCATCTTATCTACTGCACCTCGACATGATTGCAGTACACCTGTTTTTTTCACAGTAATCCAGTGTGGTTCCGTAAGGGTGACATGGAATGGCATCTATTTTAAAATAAGCCTCTGGAGCTTGGCTTTTTTATCATTTACTTCAGGTATACTTATGCAAATTTGGCCAAACAAATTAGCTGTTTACACCACACTTTTAGTAGTATTTTTGGAAATAAGCATGCATTTCAGTTTCATGTTTTATGTGACACTGTTTAGCAAATAATTTCATGTTTGGTCACATCCAGCATTGTATATATGAACTATATCACTCTCTGTGGCTTTTGATGAACATTATTAACTATTACCAAGAGTTAGATGAATAATACAATTGATAAATTGTGCAGTATTTTTGAATCTGTGGTTTCACTGCATGTTATTTACAGCAGCTTTAGCAGTATGTACTTTAAAGGAGTAGAACAATACGATGTTGGTGGCCTTGACATGTTAACTTTAGTTTGTGATGTCCTCATTAGCTTGGGGTAAAGCACAGCATAGAAAATTGCTATTATTCAAAAGCAAGTGTTTGAAATGCCTTTCTCTTCCTGGATGTGCTATAAAGTGCTGAACTACCTCTCCACAATTAGAAAAGCAGATTTTTATTTTGTTGTTTTGTCCTAGAAATTGGACACTTCTGCAGGCAAAGCCAAGTGAGTTCACAGACATATTTGGAGGTTGCTTGAGTGAAAATTAATTTTGTCTTTTCTTCACAGTTATCTTCTCAGAACTAAGCTGACAATTAAAAAAATCTCTTTTAAATAATGTGAAATGCTTCTGAAAATGCAGTGTTGCTGTTACAAAGATGGCAAGGCTCTGTGATTAAGATTGTGCTGAGATATACTTGTAAAACAAAAAGAACTAAACTTCTATTTTACTTTTTTATTAGTGACTGTAATGAGACTCCACATTTGGCACAGGGTCCCTTCAAAGGTCAACTGAATACTCTGTGTTTGTTTTTTTTTATGGTGAAATATTTACTTAGTTTTCAGTGCTCGTGTAACAAAAAAGTGCTGTAATCCGTGGCACTGTTTAGAGCTTGATGGAATAGCAAGAAAGGTAATCAAAGACTGCATAAATTTGTGGAGTGAATTAGCCACTTCTGTTTCTCTCAGGCAGCACCGAGGCAAGCTTTGACATGAGAAAGCTCATGTGACTGTAGCATTTCAGCTGTGATGTATGCAGATGGTTGACTCCATTTCTGTTAGTTTTGATTTTCCTCCAGCTGGTATCAGTAACGAGTGTTAACTGCTTAGAAGAATCACAGGTAGCTCTGCAGTTGTATTTCCTTGATATTGTTTGTAATTGCATCTTCCCTGTAGGTTGTGTGTGCCAGAGCAGTTATCTGTAGCAAATCAAGCTGTCTTGATTTAAGTGATCTGTGAAGAAGTAACGTGACGCCCACAAGTGATTTTCCCTTTTAAATTTATCCCTGTTATGATGCAGTACCAAACTGGTGATGCTCCACACTGCCTTCAGTAAAGAACCTGTTTGTGTCTCACTTTCTGCTGCACAAGCTGTATTCTTGTAGAACATATGATTTTCTCCAGCTTGCTTTCTTGATGTTTGTCTCCATTTATGTAGTCTTAGTTACCTGTATTCTTAGTTACCTGCAGCCTTAGTCTGTGGCCTGTGTTCTGTAGTCTTAGTTACCTGTAGCTGTGCAGCTGCTTCATCACTAGGTCCTTCTCTTACATTGCGCTCCCTTTTCATTGTTGAAACATGATGGTGTAATTTGCTGTATGTCAGCTAACAAGCAGATGGTGAGCATCTTTGGATGGACGAGTATGATTCCTCACAGAAGACGAACGAATGCTGTCCCATAAAGTTACAGCTCTTTATATGTTACAGACTGTCATCTCTTGACCATTGGAGTACGATGTACGACAAAAGATGCTTGATGATCTTTAGATTGTCATGGTAGTCCCTTTCCAAACTATACCAGCAGCCTGTAACACCTTGTGTGTGTAAACATTTCATTCTCTTAAACATGCTGTGTGCAATCTCCTCTAGCCTTAAATATTGACGGACAGGAGAGAGAGGATGCTTACACCTCCACTACTTTGATTACTTAGAGAGACTTCTTAATTTTTTCTTGACTCTGGTAGAGAAAGGTATTTAAGACTGCTGAGTTTCCTCACGCGACTGAAGTTGAATCTCTCCTGTTAAGAACTTTTCCTGTTCTCACCTGTCAGTCCAGCTCCTAACGAGATCCTCGTTTTCTTTTGTCTCCAAATCTCCACTCTCCAAACAATTTAGAAGGTGAAAGGGTAGGTCTGCTGCTGTTCTCCTCAGCTGTGCTGTTGCTGCTGGGGTGGAAACACTATGAAGACTGAAAATATGGGATGCAGAAATTACATCAAGTAACAAAAAATTTAGAGAAGGAAGTGTTTTGCAGAGAAAGGAGAACTCGGAGGAAAAAGATGCTTTGAATGATATGTGCATCTCTGCATTTAGTAGTAGAGATGACCTTCTGGAAAGTTATGTTACAAAATGCCTAATTAACTAATAGCAGTGTCTTCTATTTACATATATTGTAGCAGGGGAGATTTCATTTACGCTCCAATATTTAATTTTCCATATGTGATGTATTGATAAGACAGATCACCGATACTGGTTTAGTTCCTTATACAGGTGTTTGAGTGGATTATTGAATCTTAATGTTTTATATTGCAACTTTTCCAGGAACTCTAACAAAGGAAAATGGCAAACAGGATTAGTGTGAGGCTGATTCAAAGGGTAGTTTAGTCTGACCAATTTAGAGCATCTCTGGTAAGTCCTTGGCTTTGCTTCAGCCTGTTTAAGAACATCCCTTGGGAAACTGAAAGAGTAACCCATAGACAGCTAATCATGTGCTCCTGACCATGCAGAGTTGTAGTGCTTGGAGTTTAGCAAATCCTTTAAGCCGTGGTCTTGAGAAAGACTTAGTGATGGGGAACAAATTGGGTGCGAGGAGACTTTCTTTAATTTTCTGAGGGCCACTTCCCCTACTACAGGCTGCTCAAGGGCTTGACTCATTTAAGACCTTGAGCTGTTTGCATTATAGTAAAATATTTTCCTCTTTGTTCAAATGTTGCCAAGTACATTTTGGGTTGAAGCAGGATCAAGTAATAAATAATAATAATTGTTACCAGATGTTCTCACAGATAAAACAGACCCAGTATTTTCTGCTCCACTGTTTTTTACTGTATTTTTCGTTTTTCTTGTCTCATGGTATTTGATAGTATGTGCTTCCTAAAGACTGGAGTAATTTCGGGACTGAAAAGAAAACGTGTATGTTTGGATTTATAAGTGTTTAAAATTTGGCTGGCTTATTGTCAATCAGATCTGCAGTGTTTTGAAGGAAATGTGTTCATCCCATGAAATACCTAATGTAATTATAGGTCATGGCTGGAAAAACCTGTAGGTAGTCATCATATAACCGTATCACGTCTTCTCTTTCGCCTACTATCCAAAATAATTCACGTCTGAGATCTACATGCAAACTAAAAAGCCAAGCCCACTCCAGCATTTTGTCATTGCTGTAGTTGAGTTGTCTGTGCAGTGATAGAAATGACACAAAGCTTTGTATTTACACCAGTCCATGGTGAAAAATGTAGCAGCCTCCCCTTTAACAAGAGGAAAGGAAGTGTGGCTTAATGGCCTATAGAGCATGAGAAATTAGTACAGTTAAGCCAGAAGGAGGTATATATGCACTATACACAGAAAAGATCCTGTGGAACCTCAACTATTAACTGAAGGTATCTTCATACACTCACAAAATATTTGGACAATGTTTTATTAGTATCAAAGCCTATAATTACTTACATAAATAGATTGCAAAATGTGGTCAGAATCTTATTTACTATAATGTGGGTTATCGAATATGTTACAGCAATGCCACATACCACATCAAAGAATACGTTTGGCAAGAGATTTCTTGAAGTGATGAATGGTAGTTTTCAACTCCTCATGTAATTCCACATGGAGAAATCGCATGGGTATAACAGTTAAAGGTACTTAGTTGGGCTAATTACTTCAGTGTAGAATTTTGTAAAAAGTATTTCAGAACTAATTTTACTGTTGAAAATGTTCCATTTTTATAATGAAAAAGGAAATATACTGATGAATTGCAGGAATCTTTTTATGAATTCTAGATATTTACTATCTTTATAAAAGTACTTTTGCAGGTGAGCTGAATTTCAATTATGTATACATGTATTTTATTTACAGTAAAATATTATTTTAGTTCAAACAAATGCACCATAATATAGTAAGCGCCTTGTACTCTGCAGTGGGCATAGTTTGGATGGACAAAGATGTAACAGCCTAGAGGAGATACTGGAAGAGAATACAGCCCTATTCACGGTGCATACTTACGAAAAAAGAAAAGTCAACTGTCTCAGTCTTCAATCTGTTGAATTTATTTGGAAAATTTTAGCCAGATAATTTTCATTGTCTTTGAAAATCTCTACTGCAGGATATATTGTTTTGCATATGTCCACAAGTTCTGGTTGCTTTTTGTCTATGAGAAGTTCTTGTGCTACCATGTGGTGGAAAATGGACTTGGCAGTCGATGATTTCCTGAGTCAGGACTGAACCTTTTAGCATTTGTGTAAGAAGACACCCACACTTGTACAGCCCTGATCTTCCTAGACCCTTTGGTCTGCAATCACAGTTATGAGGTAGCGTAAGTCAGTTTATACTGCGCAACTGAGGGCAGATAGAACAAGACTAAAGCACAAAAGAGGAGAGGAAAGAGGTATAAATAGTGTGGAGTGTGGGAAAACAGGAATGGTCTCAGACATGGAAGAGTGATACTGAATGTGGAGTTAGAGGTTAGTGCTGAGGGCCAGTGGAGTTTGGGAAAGGAAGAATTTGAGACAAGCTTGTTTGACAAGTTAGATGCCAAGGGACAAAATGATATCTGGAAACCAGTGACATTCCCAGGAAGAAGCATTTAGGTGCTAGTAGGGATGGGAGTTGGCAGGACACCAGGGCAATAGGAGGACAATGCGTTGGAAGAGGCAGAATTCCCTCCCCTCTCTTCCCCACTAAATATACCGGAGTCGTGAAGCCAGGAAAATGAGATAGTTAAGAAGGGGAGAAACTGAAGGCCAGGGAAGTAGACTGGTACTGCAGTGGCAGAAAGTTTGGAAGGAGCTAGGTCTGACTGTGAATTGTGAATGGTACTGAAAGAAAGGAGAGTGGAGGTGGGTGAGAAGAAGCAGGTAGTGTCTATGAGGAGAGAGGAGTGGAACAGAAGAAAGTTCATAGTGGAGGAGCTCAAGGTGAGAGGGGCAATACCTTTGACAATGCACCAATCTTGCATGACCTTCCTGAGTCTCACTAGTCATCTGGTGTCAGCAGATATCTGTGAAGATTTCTGGTGATATTTTATTTTCCTTCAGGACTTAAATGTACAGGATGTCAGTCTGCCACTGCTGTGACCAATTCAGCCTTGCTGATGTGGATTTTTGCAGTGTACTTTAAAGGTTCTGGTCTCTTTAGTGAGCCATTTTCACCATGCATAGTTAAAACACTGGTGTGCTGATCTTAAGACAATGGTGTTTGTTCTTCATGGGTTTATTATGGTGAGCTTCAGAGAGCAAGATGTAGACACAGAAGCTATCTGAAAACTTTCTTAATTTAAGCAACTCTGCTTAGTTCACGTCATTCAGTGTGTGAGCCGGACTTGCTGACTGTAGCTAGGTCCCACTATCTGGTAATAATCTAAACCAAGTTCACAGACTCAGTTCCTGAGAAAATTTTATGTATCTCATACAGAGAAAGGCAAGACGTGTACACCTCCTGAACTTCCAGAAAGCTTCATTTAATCCACAGGTTTAGTTGATGGAATCAGGCAAAGGAGGAAAAGGATTCTCTGTTTCTCATATTCTTTTGTACAGACAGATGAAAACATTTATAGCTGTCCATAAGGGAAAACTTCTGAAGCTAATGGAAGAAATGTGGATGGACAGTTGGAGTGATTTGAAGCATACTGTTACAGAGAGAGAAGTTCTTTGTTCAGAGAAGAAGTCTTAGCAAAGTTGAGGACATACTGAGTACTTTGGTGTAAGTGAGTAAGCCAGCTGTAACTGATTACAAAAAGACTGTTTTTGAAAAGAGAATGGTGTGCTGGAAATGTCTAATAGGATGAGGTAAAAAAGAAAGAAAAGTATGCATGTTAGTGGAACACACTTGAACATCCTAAAATATTGTTAGAATGGCTAGAACATAAGAGGTACAGAGCAGATGAGAGGACACCTCAGTAATGGTGATGGCATGTAGATGATAAATGTGGGAGGTCAGCAGTCACTCATATACACAGTCACAGAGAGAAGCATCAACCACAGTTCATGTTAGAAGAGAAGCATACTGCAGAGGCACAAACCCAGCAAATTGCCAGTGAGTGTGGAAGTATCATGCAATGAAAAATGAAAAGCAGGTGTTTGAGAAGATGTATGTTAAATACCGCAAAGCAAACTGAGAAGATCAAAGCCCTCAATGTGTACAGCTGAAGAATGTCTCTGCGGAAAGCAGCCAGCAGCAATGTTGCTGTTAAAAAAGGGAGATTTATAGTGGTGAGATGCGCAACTTTTGAAATAAATTAAGAAGAAACAGTCATAAAAATTATCATTGATATTGGAGTACAGTTTTTGGAACTGACTACAGAAAAAGTTGAACCTGTGGCACAAAGCATAACAAGGCTAGTAGGGTACAAGAACATTTATTCTATGTAGGTAAAAGTCCAAGGATACAAGTGAGTGTCCAGACACCTATAATAGGCACTCCTGCAGGATTAATTTTGGATGTAAAGTTTAGCTATTCATTAAATTTCATAAAAACATTAAAAGCAGTGTAAACTAGAAAAGGATGTAGTCTGGCAGGCCTCTGTAATACTAAGTTTCTGTGTGTGTTTGAAGATGGAGGATGTCAACTGCTTGCTGCAAAATCTAGCTATAAGATAGTACCAGAAGTGCATACTGCACTGTGATAACTATTATTTCCATTTCGAGCCCCTTGGCAATAAAGACATTAATTAGGAAAGTGAAGAAGTCATGGGAAAGGGTACACTTGATGATGGCAGTAGAGAAGAAAAATGATAGGGTATTCCATGTATGCATAGATATTAAAGATCTGTAAGGCAGTGAATCAGGAACAAATCAGCACAAGAACAATCATGCAATGATACAGGAACAAAACAACCCACTCATGTTAAATGACATCACTTCCAAGCCCTCTCTAACAAGCATATTCATTATGCTAGATGCACAGTTTGGTACTGGAAAGTCAGATAGGACAAGGAGGGCAGCTAATTAATGCCTTCCAACACTTTATCCAGAAGGCAGCATTTCAAAAATGCCTGCTGACTTATCATCTCCACAAGATATATTGAAGAAGAGAGGGCTTGAAATAGCAGAAAATCTCACCCCCCTACCAGAGTGAATGCCCCTAAAACCCAGTAGTGTTAATCACATGATACTGGAGACATTTCTAAATCACAGTCAGATCCAAATCATTAGGAAGCAGATGAATGAGAACATTTGAGCATTGGAACAGATTGCCCAGAGAGGCTGTGGAATTTCCATCCTTGGAGAAATTCGAAACTAGCCTGGATATGACCTGAATAACCAGTTCTAACTTTGAAGTTGCTAGGTTAACTCCAGAGATCCATTCCAGCCTAGTTTTTTCTATGACTTAGGGAATTACTGTGGTGTTGAAAGGAGGCATCCAAGCATATCCAAAAATGGGCAAAAGGAAAAAAGGGCTGAAAGCACTAATCACCTCAAAGGAACTGAAACTCAGAGTAGGGGTAGCAGCTTACCTGCTAAATGGCAGAAATTATGTCATCTCTTTAAGAACTTGAAGGAGGAAGAGATTCCATTGTATGGTCCAAGAATGGCCCAAGAATTTTAGAAAATATGGACACAGTTTACCTTGAAATGAAATGAAGTGTTCTGTGGGGATATACCTCTACAGGATGCGCTGCATGAGCTGGGGACATTGCACTAGTGAAGTTATGTGGCAACATTTATGAAAACACAACAATACACTGTCAGCTGTCTTTTAAACATTTTTCCTTCCATGTCTTAGATCTTGCTTCTTCATCTTCCATGTGTATGATATGCTGAGCTACTGAGAGCAGGTAGTGAGTTTTAGAAGTCTTTCTTTGTTTAAAGAAAAAAATGCCAAGCCATCGAAAGGAAACACATTGGCTCTCCTCATCTGTGGAATCACGATAATACTATCTCTCACCAAACAGCAGTAGTTTGAAGGTGAGTTAGTTGTCGGTGAAGCATTTATACTGCAGTAATGAGCACCAAGGAAAAAGCCATGTAAAGAAGTGAATAAATCTGTCTACCATGCAAGGTTTGATGTATGTACAATAAATGAAATCCACTAAATACTAGTGATAAAATATAGTATTGAATCACTTCTTTCAGTGGGCACTGCTCATCCTTAGGAACCAAGTGAAGAAGGATTCAAATGGAAAATGAAGTGTGAGGACAAGTAAGTAAAAATTGTAGTACCTCTCCCCAGGAAGGCTAAATAAAGGTTACCCTTAGAGTTACCTTTATAATCTGGAGAACCTTTAATCATCCGACTTTATTACATGATTTTAGTTTTATTAATGTAATCCCAAGAGACTCTATATGAGATGAGGGAGCCACTGATTTACACACACAGGAATGTACCTTATGTTTTTGTTTAAAAGGTCTTTTAACATCATTGGACAGAGTTTTTGCTAAAAACTTCATCCGTTAGTAAGATCAAAGGTGGAAAGTGAAAACAATGCAGAAATTTAGAGCCTTAGGCTGCAAATAAAAATTTCAGAAAGCTAAAGCTGATGTACTTAGGATACTATGCAGAGCTAATATTAAAGTGGTCTTAATGCTGCTGAATAGTTAAAGCTCATCAATCTTAAAGAAGGTGGCAGTATGACAACGAGTCTGTTAGCTTTCTTTTTTTTAATGCTAGTCCGTGAAGAGCTCTCATTTTCTCTGTGGATCATTAGTATTAGCCTGATACAAGAGGTACACCTCTGTTCTTCATCATCTGCTTCCTTTTAAGGTTGTTTTTTTTTTTTTAAGAGTCAATTGCACACTGCAAGAGAAATGAAGTGGTGCCAGGGCACGCGTTTGCTCGTGTAAGTGGAAGCACTGCCATCCTGTCAGCGAGATGGAAGCGTGTCAGCAGCCAGTTTTTCTGAGACAGGAACTAATATAAGATGCGATCTGATATTGAAAGTAGTTAGAATATGGGGTACTGTAAAATAGCAAAGATACTTGTTTATCATACTTAAGACACCTCTAGCATTACTCATGGGTTTTCATACCTGTTGTAACGTGTGCATAACGTAAAAAGAGGAATGTCATACTGGTGAAATCCTGTTTGGTACGCTGACTTCCTCAAATTCTGATGAGTCCCAGAGCAACATGATTACGTATGACAGAACTCCCAGTTAATAGTAAAAAAAGAGATGGTTAGACTTTTGGAGAGGGAGGAAACCAGGTATTCAAACATTTGTTTAAGAGAGAGATCTAGTGGAAAACTGTCTTTCCTCTTTCTCCTTGTTTAACTTGTACAGTATCATTCCTCAGCAGTTTCCTCCTCTTTAACTCAGCAAGGTATTATCTAGAATCCCTGGGTGTGATCAAGGTATGAGGGTGGAAAGGGTGAGAAGATGGCTTTGGTTTCTTAAAAGTTAGTGATTTAGGTTATTCTTATAATTTTATTAAAGCAGCATTTCCCAAACTATTTTCCATTGTATCCTCCTCCTAAGTGAGCTTAACTCTTCAGGCAAAGTAAGAAGCACTGGCACTCAGGGAGGAGGAATGTAGTACTTCTCAAAGTACTGTACAAGCTAACTTGTGCCATGTGACTTTTCCCAAGAGATGAAAAGAGAGTATCTATCTGCCACATGTAGGTAGGTAGAATTAGGGTTTTCTGTAGCTAGGAGATACACTCTTAAAGCATGGTCTGTGTGCATGATTCAAATTCCTGTCGCTCTGAAACCAGGTCCCTATCCCATCTGCTTGCAGATCTTGTTTTGCCATCCTGCTTAGAGCCAATCTGGTTGTCTAATAATAAAAAACCCCTCTCTTTTGCATTTTTCTTCCCATAATGTGTGCCACCCTTGGTCAGAACTCGCTTTTTCAGGGAACTGGGAAACAGTATATAATGGGCATTTCCATAAACAAGTCATAACAACTTAAATCACTTGCCTGAATTTGTACTTTTGAATCAGTGGTTATGCAGACTGGAATCAGAGCATCTGTCCTTTTATGCTTGGAAGTAGAATGGTAAAATACAATAAAAATGCATGACACAAAATTAATCTCCTCGGTGTCTAATGAGGGGACTGGGCTGATCTCAGGTGCTCCCAGCACTGAGGCTGTGTGTGGCAGCCTCAGAAGCTGTGATCCAGGGAAGCTAGATGCCAGCAATCCTTTCAGCTTTTTCTGGTCAGGCAGACATGTGGGAAAGGGGTGTGCGGGTTGCAGTGACGCTGCTCCGAGCCATGCCGGCTGGCTGGCTCTGGTGCCAGCGGGGGCCAGAAATGGTGTCACCAGGCTGATGTAGCACTGAACACAAAAGGCTGCATCCTCGCTCTCTGCTGGCTGCCTCAGTGCCACTCTCAGACACACACACATTTGCCCATTCTCAAGCCTGGCACAATTGTGACTGCCTGTCCCTCCACTGGGCAGGCATGCGCTGAGATTTTTTTGTAAAATAGCTGTTTCTTCTGAGAATTAGAGGCGTGAAAGCTCAGGCGTGACTTGCTGACCCCCAGGTGCTGGATGGGCACAACTATTGTGCTGTGGTAATAGAACTGGCATGGTAAAAAGTAACAGTTCCCATGGAGTGGGCAGTTACAACAATGTGAGTAGGCTCATCCTGGTGTGGGTGAGAGGAAGAAGCTGTATACTGATGGATAAAAAGCATATCTGTGCTGTTACCACATCAGTTACTGCACCAAGTACTTCTTCCAATTACAAAAAAGAGAATACCCTTAGTAGTCATAGTGATACTGGTTTTAAAACTACATAAACCAACCCTGTGACCCACCGTACATCAGACTTACATTAAAGCCTTAATTCTTACTTGAAATCAGTTGATTCATATGAAGTCCCCTTTGTACTGTCAATGTAGTGAAGAGTGACCATAGTGAAAATGAGAATAGGACCTAATGCGTAGAATTAAGGTCCCTTTGCATAAATTGGTTAGTGAACAGGAGTCTAGAAATGGTAGATATAAATGTAATCCATGTTTGTTTCAAAGTCTTTTATGGAATAGTAGAATTGGTCCCAATGGTAAAGGAGAATGGGGCCCTCTGTTTTGTTAGTTCTCTGACTAACAAACTGCACGTGAACAACATACTTTTCTGAAGGTTTATGTTTAATCTTGGAGACTTCATAAACTCATACCAATTCTGCAGGTTTTTTCTGATATTTTGCACTCCACGGCTGCAAGAGACATTAGATATAACAAAAGTAGTTCCATATATGCCTGACAGCTTCCTACTAGAAAACAATATTTTAAATAAAAAGCAAAACCAATAATAGAAACAGAATGTAGTGGCAGCACAATTAAGTAACAGAGGGCTGAGATAATCTCACAAAACCAGGAAACATAAATTCAAAGCTGAAACCTCATTTTTAACTTTTCTTTTTGACCACATACCAAGGAGAGCCTAAAGCACAGCCTGATTTTCCCCTAAAGCATGATATTAATTCCATTATGTTTGCTTGTATGTATCTCTGCATGTGTGTGCATATATTGCATCTTTTAATTGTTTTCAGTGGGAATCCTGGACAGTGCCTGTTAGTGTAAGGGAAGAGAATGGAAAAAAATGGTGTTAAGACACAACCTTCTCAGCAGGAACATAGGCACTAGAAGGGGAAGAGTTAAGAGGAAAACACAAAGAATAAATGCTCATGAAACATGGCTATTGCTGCTGCTATTACTACAAGAGACAAAAGGACGCATGAGAAAGCTTGCAAAAAAAAAGGAAGAAAACCACAGGCTTTTGCGAAACCCTGAGCTTAAGGAGCACGGAGAGCTATTAATTTTTTATTTTTTTTTTTCAGTTTTAGGGAGCTTTCCTGCAAAGCAGGCTTTTTCAGTTTTCTCAGACCTACTTACCTCTCCAAGTCTTTTATCGGAGGTTGATGAGATGCCCAGTAGGTGGCATCCTTTTAACACAGTGCTAATACATCTTTTTTTTTTCCCCTTAAAAACATTTTTCTGCAGAATTTAAATTGATTGTCACAGAATTGGCACATGCAAAAATTATGTTGTTGTGAGAACTTTAAGTCAAAACTCTCAAATTTGGAATCCTGAAGTTTCCAAAAAATCTGTATTTGGGAATCTAAATGAAAGAGAGAGAGGGAGGATGCGTTTTCCCTCATTGGTTCAGAGCAAGTTTCTGAGGGAGTTTAAAACAAGCTATAGCTTCACAGCACCTACCGAAACCACTTCTGTGGTTTCTAGCACAAGGACTGTGGTTTACTTTAAGGACTCATTTTTGGAATGAGATGATTAGAACATTGTGTTTACATTTGAGCAATTGATGATAGAGATTGTGACATCTTACTGTCTGCATTTAACTTACCTCTGTTACATCTTGTTCATTTTTGAAATGTGTTAATTTTTTTCTTCCTGAGAAATAATCCTAACGATAGCTGGGGAAGTGGATGTTTTTACAAACCCATCTCTGCTTGTGTGTTTACACATGATTCTATATATGAATGATGTCATTGGACGCAGTTTGAATAGACACGTGCTTCAAGCTGTTAGCATTTGGCACAGGACATCAGTATCAGGTACCAGCTGTCCATTCAGTTAAACCAGTACCCAGTCTGAAAGCACATAGCTAATTCACAGACTGGCTGCAGGTGGAAAACAAATATGCTTGAAGTGTTTGGTAATGTGTAGTGGATCAGGATACTGAGTAGCCAGGGATGTCTCTGCTCTGCATAAGAAAGCGTTTCTGGACATCTGTTCTTCAAATTGAACAGCCACCTCCAGGGTCTGCCTGCAGGTTCACCTTCCTTGGAGAGGAAAAGTGCCAGAACTCTGCTCCAGTTCATTCTGGCTGGAAACAACCCCCAAAAAAATCACAGCCACTGTCTAATGATACAGGATCTGAAATAAACATACTTGGTAGCAGAGCAAGTCTCACTAGTTTTAAAGCTCTCTTTGCACAGAATACGATGGACAGATCTGCATCAAATGGAACATAGACTGATTTTTTGAAGCATTTTTCTTCAATTGACTGCTCTGAAGTTTGTGAATTACCATGGGGTAAAGATGCCATACTGTCCTTTGCTTATCTGTAACGGATCAAATCGAATCTCCAAGTCCTAATACTGTAACAAGTCAATTACCCAGTTAATTTGCAGCAGATTGTCAGGTCACTCTGAGAAGTAAAGTTTAAAAAAGTGAGGTTGAGATATGACCTATTTTCATTCCTTCAGTTATTTAAGTGAAAATTTATTCTGAATGTATATTTCATCCCAGATTGTGTTGAGGATGTTGTTTTAAGGGGCATACAGCTCTTTTAATATTCTCTATACATGCTTGCTCAGTGTTGTTCTTCTCACATATAGACCAGTCAAAGAGTCCATCTCTATAACTTCTTCCATCCTTGTCTGCTCTGCCTGCGACAATTACAAAGACAAAACTCCCCCAAAAGAGAAAAGTAAAAAAAGGTGGTGGATTACTGCTGGTGAAAATTTAAAGTGAAAGAATATTTCCAGGGCTAGGAAAATCCCTTCTACAGCACACGTATGGGGAAACTTTCCCTGGTGGAAGTGTTGAAAAGCAGTACTACATTAAATGAATGCGTCTGAGGATTACAAGGATAATCTTCTAAACAAGTGTGAACTGCAGAGTCATGTTTCTGAGTCTGCAGACAGATCATCTCAGTTTATCTGCTGCCAAGCATAACTTTCGCAGGTTGTACCAGACTGAAATTCATATTCTGGCTTCATGTGAGTGGCAGTATATGAATCACAGCAATTTATAAACTTCTGCTGCTGTTTGAAAAAAGCTCAGAGGAGCTGTATTACTAGAGGGTCAGAGGAAAGACCCCAATAAACAAAGTTTCAGACTTGGATAGACTAATAAAATCTTCTAAAACAAGCAGGGTGCTGGAGGATGCTGGAAGGATAAAATTCCTTTTCCCTTCAGGCTTACAGCAGGGGTGGAGTTCCAATATTTGAGGTAGACGTTGGGGAGAGAGAGATAATAATGCAGAGAACACCCTGGGGCAGTGCAGTCTTAGATGTCACAGTGTACACCATCAAAGCAAACAGACATATTTGTCTCAGCACCTGCTCACTGATGCTCTGAAGTTGCTTTAATGACTCATCTTCATTGTTGATGTTAAAGCAGTAGGTGTATGGTAACAAGGGCTGCCTGTAATAATTCAAGCTCTGTGGCAATTGCTTAACAAATCGGCAGCCTAGTCAGTGCATCTGTCACAGGTTAATGTGCAAGCATGGAGAGCTGTGCTGACACAGGAACCCTCATCATTCCCCAGAGATGTTTCAAGTCTTTGTTTGTTGGAGTTTGCTCTTAGATTTAGCTGAGAGATGTGCAGAACCAAGCGCTGCCAGCACGTACCCAAGGAGGGCCAAGTAGGGAAGTTTTTCTTTCCAATAAAAGGTAACCTTTATTGCTGTGCTAATAAGTGGTCTGTAGGACTGACACCCCATGTATTTGGGCAAACTGAGGTCCTGTTTGAAAAAAGGAACAGTTTTTGAAGCACCTTTTTTTTTTTGAAGCACCTCAGTGCATTATTAAACATGTCAAATTCTATAGGAAACCTATATCACTATATGTTGTCAGCCTCATAGTAGTTGGAGACTACTCTTCAAGGGCTTTTCAGACACCAAACTGAAACACTGCTCATGCCCAGAAGATTTACCAGCTAAGCCTTGAGAAAGATATAGCCAATGTTGATAGAGGTAGGTAGCCTATACAGTAACACCAGAAGTTTATTTGGAGTGCTCCTTTCCTGCCAGATGTTTCAGAACATGTGACAAAGTTTAATTATATGGTTACAGAGTTAATTAAGAAATTATAGCAGGCACTGAGTGAAATTAGGAACTGTAATCAGGAAGGAAAAGGTTTTTATAGATCAACTTTGAAACAGAAGTGTGAGTAAAGCCAAGAGACGAGAGGAGGAAAAGAGACAGTAGGAGGAGCTAAGTAGGCTTTTGACACAGCATCAGCCTGAGTGACGTGGCGGAGATCTAGTTGCTAGATACTAGCAAACAGGAGTTCAAAAGAACTCCTAATATTAAAAGAGAAAAGACAGAAGAAATCCAGACTATAGACTGGAGCAAGTGCATGGAAAGTTTCAAGCAAGAAAAGTAATTTTTAAAAAGATCCAGAAAAGACTTATAAGTCAATGAAGTTAAAGGAGGATGGGGTGAATAGATACGGTCTTTAAGACATGTCACGGAAAAAAAATCTCTCCAGACAGCTAAATTCTGGAGAGTGAGTCTTGAAAGGGGTTGCAATAAATAGCTGCACTGGGTAAACTAGCAGAAGAAAAGAACTGTGTAGGCAGTAGTGACACTTATGGCTGCAATCCAGTATTTTTTTTCTCACTTAACGATTTTTCCTTCTATCCTTTCTGCTTGACGGTAATATTTCTTTGGAAACACATCTGTTATTTGCTGATCCCATAGATAGGTTTGTGGTTGGATTGTTGGATTGGTGTTTGGTTACACAGTAGCTCACTGCTTTTGTTTCTATTTTGCTTGTTTGTAAAAGTCCCCCAGATTTGTCTTGTGCTTTGTATCCTGTAAAATACAAACCTTGTAAGAGAAAGCGAACTTGTTGACTTCTTAAGTGTAGTAGCATTTCCTTTATAATGAATGTTTGATCCTGTATTTTGCTTTTGAACCTAGTAACTTAAAGCACCTTTCAGTTGCTTTATCTTGTTGCAAAAGATGGTGTGGTCTTGACTCACAAAGGAGAGCCGTTGATGGTACAGTTGCGGAGCAACACATGGTTTGAAGAGGCAAATGTTTACTTGAACTAGTGCACATTTGTTTTCATAATGTGAAGAGTCTGGGTATTTAATAATTATTTCTGGCCAGAACAAATTATATATGTCATGATCTTTGTTTTAGGCGTGCTTTATGTGGTTTGTGCTTACATACCTGACTTGATATTTGGGCACGCCCTCAGGATCTAGTTGTCCTTCAGCTGAAATCACCGCAAAGAACTACGCAGTTATAGTAGATCAGGCAAGCCCTTAATAACTCCTTACCATACCCATAGTGGATAATTCTGGAAGAAATGATTGATTTCGTTATTGATTTATCAATCACGAATTACACAAGGTCTAAGTTAACAAAACAACTGAGCAGTTGAGAACACAACCTCCCATACTTTGTGCCATGTTTATGTATTAATTACATTTTCTGCAACTATCTCTGCCTACCAGATTGGCAACACATATGCAAAACCCACTTAAAACTATTTTACCACAAACAGGCAGAGGTAATGAGCTCATTTCTATGGAAATCTTTCAATATTGTTATTGTTGCCTGCCTGCCAACTGATTTGTAAAAATATTTGTCCAAATTTAATAGCTGCTTATTCATCAAGAAAGATTGAAAAAATAATAGCATAAAAACACATAGGAGGTAATTGATTCACAAATAAGCTTGGCTTTCTGTGAGATAATTGATCTGACCTTAATTCAGAAGAAAAAATTATTAAATCAGTGCTAGTAGGTAGTACATGAAAGGGAGAGACTGTAAACCCAATAATTATGTCTTGTATGTTGCAATATTCCATCAATGCAAATCCGTTAATCCTTCTGAAGGTGATCCTGCTCACATTTGATAATGTAATGCAAAATACCTTTGCCTTGAATATGATGATCTGCCTGAAAGAAACAAACAAACAAAACCAACTCTAAATCAATTCCTATTTGAAGTTTGCATGAGCTTTCATTGTTTCTGAGGGTAAAGCTATCCATCAGAAAATTTGTTTGGAAAATTACAGTGGGAGTCAAGCTCTAGATGCTCGAAGGCTTGAAACACACATATGGAGGGACACATGCAAATGCATTGAGTGATATGTATACACTGGTCCAGTTTTCCTTTGAGCACTGTAGTGCCCCATGTTTCTTCAACCTTTCTCCTTTTTACAAGCAGAATGGCCTCTGCCATTAATGAAAATTTTATCTCAGGTCAAGCCTGAGAAGGTGAAGTGCTTAGCCGATTTGATACCAAATGTGTCAGATGGTGATTTTATCAGATTTCAAGAGTTTATTTGGTTCAGAATTCCTGAAATCACTGGAAAATGAGCAAAGAATACAAGTGTATTGGGTGGTTCCTTAGATCATAGAATCATAGAATGGTTTGGTTTGGAAGAGGCCTTAAAGATCATCTAGTTCCACCCCCCCCTGCCATGGGCAGGGACACCTCCCACTAGACCAGGCTGCTCAAAGCCCCATCCAGCCTGGCCTTGAACACCTCCAGGGATGGGGCAGCCACAGCTTTTCTGGGCAACCTGTTCCAGAGTCTTACCACCCTCACAGTAAAGAATGTCTTCCTAATATCTAATCTAAATCTCCCCTCTTTCAGTTTGAAACTGTTATCCCTCATCCTATCACTACATTCCCTGATAAAGAGTCCCTCCCCATCTTTCTTGTAGGCCCCCTTTAGGTACTGCTGCTATAAGGCCTCCCCGGAGTCTTCTCTTCAGGCTGAACAACCCCAGCTCTTTCAGCCTACCTTCGTAGCAGAGGTGCTCCAGCCCTCTGATCATCTTTTCGGCCCTCCTCTGGATTTGATCCAACAGGTCCACGTCCTTCTTATGCTGGGGGCCCCAGAACTGGATGCGGTACTCCAGGTGGGGTCTCATGAAAGCAGAGTAAAAGGGCAGAGTCACCTCCCTTGACCTGCTGGCCGCGCTTCTTTTGATGCAGCCCAGGACACGGTTGGCTTTCTGGGCTGCAAGCACACGTTGCTGGCTCGTATTGAGCTTCTCATCCACCAACACCCTCAAGTCCTTCTCCTCAGGGCCTCTTTCAATCCATTCTCCACCCAGCCTGTATTTGTGCTTGGGATTGCCGTGACCCACGTGCAGGATCTTGCACTTGGCCTTGTTGAACTTCATGAGGTTCACATGGGCTGACCTCTCAATCCTGTCCAAGTCCCTCTGGATGGCACGTTTCCTAGCATTTTTGCCTGACTTCCTCTTTGTTGCGGTGCATTACTCCTGTGCTTGGAGGAGGTGATCTTTGAATATTAACCAGCTTTCTTGGGACCCTCTTCCCTCCAGGTTTTTATCCTGTGGTACTCTGCCTAGCAGATGCCTGAAGAGGCCAAAGTCTGTTTTCCTGAAGTCCAGGGTGGTGAGTTTGCTGTGCGCCCTCCTTGCTGCCTTAAGGATCTTGAACTCCACCATTTCATGGTCACTGCAGCCAAGGCTGCCCTTGAGCTTCACATTCCCCACCAGCCCCTACTTGTTGGTGGGAACAAGGTCCAGCATAGGACCTCCCTCGTTGGGGTCCTCTGTCACTTGGAGAAGGAAGTTATCATCAACACATTCCAGGAACCTCCTGGATTGCTTATGCCCTACTATATTGTCCCTCCAACAGGTATCGGGGTGGTCCCCATGAGGACCAGGGCTTGTGAACGTGAGGCTTCTTCTCTCTGTCTGTAGAGGACCTCGTCCGCTTGGTCTTCCTTGCAGTGTCTTGTAGCAGACCCCCACTGTAACATCACCTGTCCCTGCCCTCCCTTTAGTACTGACCCATAAGCACTGGGTCTGCTCCTGATCTGTCCCCAGGAGGAAATCCATGCACTCCAGCTTGTCACTGGTCATTTGTTTATTTCTTTATGAGGTTATTGGTGGTAACTATGCTGTCTAAAAATAATTCCCAGCAAGGGAACACACAAAAAAACTTTGCAAAATGTTTCATTCCTCCCCTGGCATCCTCTGATCCAGTCAATAGAAGGCAGGGAATTTTTGAGACTTTCTCAGAAAAGATTTTATGAAAAATTATAGAATCCATCTCTTGTAATTACATTGTACCTCTATATATTCTTTCTTCATGCAGTTTCAATAAAATGTGAATTGCAGTCTTTCTCTGCTGTCCTAGACCCTGCTCCAGTGACGTATTTCATGTATTTGAGCGCTCCCAGTTTAAACGTGTGCAAAAAATATTTGCAAGAGTGGTCCTTAAATTATGATGTGGTACTGCTGCGAAATGTCAAAAGACTACCCTAATGCACCTCAAAACCATAAGATCAAAATTAAGGTGATTTGGTATTTAAAGGTATAATTTGTAAAGTACATTAAAACCCTTTGAAATGAAATGTGCGGTGCAGGCTGGTATATCTCATATAAACAACTGAGGAATAAACTTCCTCTGTGTAACTGCCATCCATAGTGCTTGCAATATTTTGTCATATGTGTTCATAATACAGTGCTAGTTTCAATACAACAGAATTAGAATATCAATTGCCTGTTTCTATTAGAGCACATTAACGTGTTTAACTGAAGTGGAATTGATTGCATTGAATTGCAAATTTCTGATGGGGAAAAGCGTTGAAAATAACATTAGGATCACTAGAGAGACGTTAATATGCTCTCTAGCTTTACTGTGCAATAATACAAGCTTGAAATATGACTGCATATTCTCCTAAAATTGGGTTATATGGTTAGCTTTGTGTTACTCAGCTTTACATATTCTTTAGGTTGTTTCCTGAAACTTCTCTGGGTCTTATTAGCCCATGCATGTCTGCCAGAGGGCAGAAACAGTTCAAAATGCCAGTCGTCCCCTAACCTCTGGTTTTAGTTTAGTTCCATGGGAGCTAAATCACACAAAGTTCACCAATGAACTTTACTATATTGCTAGTATAAAAATAAACAAGTAGAAGGAGGTGACAAATTTTATTTTAATCTGTTGTACTGCTCAGAGATCTGCAAAATGCAGCACACACTGCCCTTACGAGTAAATGTCTGCAGCTCAGCTGTGCTTTGCCGTCTCATGGTAGTGAAGGTCCCCCAGCCAACCCAGGGAACTGAGTCTACTTATATGATGGAAAGACAAATCTCTCTGAAGTTAGTGTTGGCCTGATGTAGATTTTTCTCCAGGGCATGGAAAGGGAGTGTTGGCTGGCACTGACCTGTATTAGAAGGAAAATGAATCATTTCAAAATAGTAATCAACCAGAATGACTTTTCTGTTGTGCTCATTTGTAACAGTCAGCAAGTAGTTTTCAACTCACACTGGTAATAAAAATGAACAGCAGAAAAACATGGATAGTAAATGTCATTTTTAGGGCTTGGAACAGGAGAACTTGCCACTGTGAAACTATGACTAATGTGAGAAGTTTTCTAAATGTTTGAAATAAATAAAATGATAGCAACACCAAAGAAACAGAAACGATCCTTCCTACCCAATTGTTTTGTGATGCTTTGGCTCTTTGTGCTTCTCAACTTGGCATCAGGAGTCATCTACAAATACATCTCTTGAACAGTGTAGCTGGCCTGACTGGTTAGGAGTAGTTTATGTGTTGTATATTGCCATAGGACATTCCAAAAGTCATTATGTGGGCTTTTAACTACTTTTGTATTTGCTGAATTAATTGAGGTCTATAGCCTACTGTTTCTCAAACTCGGGACACTTGTCTGTGAGACTATAGAGGTGCTGTGTGAAACAGTGGCAGTTTTAAAAACAAAAACAAAACC
Organism: Dromas ardeola; assembly: GCA_013398915.1. Classification (NCBI taxonomy): domain Eukaryota; kingdom Metazoa; phylum Chordata; class Aves; order Charadriiformes; family Dromadidae; genus Dromas; species Dromas ardeola. Next base: position 455,254 of record VYZM01010272.1, read on the forward strand.
AAAAAACCCATACCAGAGTCTCACACATGCGAAGGAAACCAATGGGGAAAAATGCATGAACGTGCAAAGTTTCAGCCGTTTTTTGCAGGAGAAGTGAAAAGTATTTTTTCAAGATGACCTACAGGTATTTTTTCAAAAGAGTAAGGTGGTCCTTTGTTTAACATAGATTGGGATATGCTGTTACACCAGGACACCAGCGTGAAAAAAAAAACCAACCCTTCATTGTTTTGCAGGTTAAGTGGAAAGGAGCTTAGGGTTTGGAGGCTTAAAAATTTATCATTAAGACAGCTGCACACTGAGAATATTAGATGTGATTTTTATCGCGGATGATTGTGAACAGATTCTTTTTATTCTCTTTAGAAAATAATTGACTCCATGACTCCTCTTACATTTTCTTGTTTCCTGCATCCCCTTGCATCACCACCGATGGATGGCCCGCAGTATCTGCCACTGCTTCCGCTGGCGGGGGATGGCTCCCCCTCTGATGTGAGAGCTCCTTCTTGCTGACAGCTGAGTGCCAGAGAGCTGTTACTACTGTAATTACATGACATGTGGAGCCTGATTGGAGCTCTGGAGATGGCAAAAGTTCCTGGAAAGCATGTCTGGTGGAGAAAGTTATTTAAGGTTGTACCAATACTTCCCTAACTGGTGTCCATGATGGAGTACCGTGTGGCATTCTCATGGAACAAGCTGTCCTTGTTTCCAGCTGCTAAGTCACATTAAAATCAGCTAAAAATACATTAGTTTCCTGGTATTAGTTCTTCCCATGTGAGCAACTGGTGTAGGGTAAAACAGGATTCTGAGGAGGAACAGAACTGGTTTTTGATACTGCAACCGGGGTAGGAATGTGGATCTCAGATTTCAAAAATGAAGGAAAATGAAGTCTCTGAAGTCCTGAAGAGGAAGGTAGTTCATATTTCAGATCAACATGGAAAAGGAAGATCTTTGCAAATTCTCTTTTCGTTAAAATTTGTTCGGGGGGTGGGGGGGAAATTATTGGGACTTAATAGCCTAAAATCAAAAGTGCCTGTTTAATTTGTGTGCTGCGAGAAAGGCCTTGTTCAACCTCCAATCAGGTGCTGTTGTGGCTGCACTGGGGGAAGGGAAGTGGTTCTCCTGCTCTGCTTCAGTTTTGAGTTACGTCAAGACATCTACTCCTCTCCCACCATATTGCTGCATGTAGTAGTTCTTGATCATTCAGTCCCTGCAGCGGTAAGAGCCAGTCTGGTTCATGATCAGAAGTTTTGTATTTTCTGATCAGAAGGGAAGCTTTGTAAGAAGCATTGTATTGCACCTATACTGCATTATACTCTTCTGGCATAAATCATGACAAACCCACGATATTTGTTAGTTCCTGCAATCTATTACAGATTAAATTCACGTTGACCTCTTAGGATCAGTTTTAATCAAGATAACAAAAACGCACTTAGAGCTTTTAGTGTTTTTTGTAACCTGTTTGTAGCCTGTGCCTCACACTTGCAAGGACATAACTTCGATGATAATTCTTACTACAGAAGAAATATCTCAGAGAATAATGTTGTTGCAGTGACTGTTGTCACACCTGGACTTTGAGTGAACTCTTTTCTGGAAATGTTACTACAAAGTTACTTCATTAATCATGTTTCTCTACTACTTAAATGTGACATCATTGGCCTTGAAAAAATATGATTTTGTTATTAATGCCAGCTGGGAGATGGGAGCTTGACCATATCCCAGCTTAGAATCAGTAAAATTAGAATGAAAACATTTCATATTATCCATAACTTCCTTTTGATTGTGTATCAAAACTCAGTCTTAAAACAATTTATTAACTTCCTAATGAACTAATATTATATGATAGAATAATTAAGGGATAAATAGTTTAGGATTTCAGATCAGGACTATGTAAGCATGTTTAATGTTGGGATATAATATTGGCTATTAGTGTAACCGCTACATAGAAAAAAATTACTATGGGGTTTTTGCCCAATATTGATGACTTACAGAGGAGGAACAGTCTAAGCTAAGCAGTTCTGTATATAACTGCCCAGGAGGAGGAACGGTCTAAGCTAAGCAGTTCTGTATATAACTGCCCATAGAAGAAATCGTCATATTTAGGATTATAGTTATATCTGCTACTAGTTTGACTGAATTCTTTGTTTTCACTTTGGTAATAAGAACTATTTTTCCCACTCACCAAATTCTGCAGGTTAAATTTATTTTTATTATGATAGAGATTGCTCTGTGGTAGCATTTACATTCAGGTTTGACTGAGTGATTTATTACAAACTAATTTTTTGAAATGGCATTAACAAAGTGTGGCAATAGTTTCCTAAAATCCCATTGTAGGGAGGAATCAATGAAAAGAAAAATGTGTAAGTAGAAGATATAAAACAGGAAGGCAAAATTAATAAATGCAGAATGTCTAACTCAGCCCTATTATAAGAAGATTCTTGAGGGAACGCTTTACAAAATCTTCGACGTTTTGTACTGAGTGTAATATTATGGGAGTAAAAAGGGGCCTTGTGGCTCAAATTTCTCTAATGAGTGTTACTAGTGCAAAACTTTTGTCTCTCATCATAGTCCTGGTTTTTATTATGCAATTATGTATGTTTCTCTGACAAGAGTACTAAAAGAGTCTCCAGGCATGGCAAAAGATTTGCATTGTACATAGTGGTATCGGTGAAATGAACACATCTTAATTATAAAACATACAACTGGATGAATTTACCATGGTGAAAGACCTTTCCACCTTTTTATATATGGATCATGGACAGCACAGACAAAAAAGCTTCTCTGCAGGTTTGTGCTCACGTCCTTGTAAAACTGCATGAGAAAAAAAAAGACTTTCATGAATTGCATATGTCATAGGGTCTAATAAAAGCCTAGAAGTTGTAATTAATGACTAGCTAAATATGCAGAGTTGGTTAATTTGTCTTTAACCTCTGTGTGTTTACATGGACATATATGAATATACCATATGCCAGCATATCTGATTGGGATTAAGAGTAACATGATTTAGATTGTCTTCTTGACTTGCTTTATCACTTTACACAAATTATTTCATTACATCAAGCCTGTCAGTTGTTTCTTGTGCTGAAAGGACACTTGTGACCATGTACTCAATAGACTCTTGGAAATTCCGTGAGTAAAATTTGATAACAGTTGTCCATTCTGATGCCTTCGTTTCAGTCCTCCTAATGATCTGTGCACTGTAGGGGAAAATTTTGCAGAAGCTTCTGTACTGATTAGGGGTGATATAATTTAATATTGGTCTTGATGTTATAAAAGAGAAAAATCACTTGTGCCGAAAACATGAACTGTATCATTGGCTTTTCTGAAGTGTCATAGGTGTACTAGAAGTCATAATTTTAAAGAATGTACAGTGTCATAATAGAATCAATAATTCAGAGATGTCTTAATTTCCTTTTTTTGGTTTCATCAGGCAAATAAGAAAAATGGGGTCAGATAGTTGTTCAACAATCGATCTCTGTAGTTGAAGATTTTCTTAATTTAGAGTATAAGCAGAAATTTATAGGAAACAAAAAGTTCAAAAAGATCCCGAGTAAGAAATGTCAACAGTAGGCAGATGCAAATTTTGATATTCCCAAATAAAATTTTTCAATGGTTTGTTGAATAGTGTTAGCTCAGAGAGGGAAATGCGTACAGGAGGAGTGTGAACTTTGCTTGCATGAGGCTACAGTAGCTCAGGCAGCTACAGAAAGTTTTCAAGGAATCAGACAAAAAATGTGTCATTTTAGTTTAACAGCAGAAATAAAATGGTACTTCTTTTCCCCCATGTGTCCCCACAAAAAAAAGGTATTTAGATTTTTCTCATGGAATCATGATATTTCCCAATAGAGAATCAAAACACTTTTGTGAAATAATGATTTTCCCCTGGAAAAACTTGAAGACAAATTCATGACCCGCTGTCATTCTAATGTGCATCTAGTATTTTGTGGGTAATTGCCCTTAGAGGGCGGAAGAATCTTGAAAGACTGAAATTAAGGCTTCTAGTCAACACGCCGTATTTAGGGCTTTCATTTGGCTCATCCTCATTAGTAAATCACCCAGATTATACGTGTCACACTTCAGTGGCTTCCTGATACAATAAAAAGGTTGCATACTTGACTCATGTTTATACAGTTCTGACAGCCACGTAACTCAGAGCTTTTAAGGCTTTTTAAGTGTGGATCCATCTCAGACTACACTCCTTAGCACTGCAACATCGTCATACTTGAAAACTGTTGAACTTTGGGCCGCAGCAAACTTAGAGCTCTCCCAAGGATGGCTGGGTTGAGCTTGGGAGCTAGCATGTGCCAGGGATGTGCACAATAAGCAGTTGTGATGTGGACACCCTGTTTTAGAAGGGGAGACTTTTTTTAGTATGTAAGGTTATTTATTGCATGCCTTACTTTGGACATATTTAAATTACTAGTGTAAATGTAATCTTGGGGTCTCCAATGTGCCACATTTTGCATTGTGCTCATTCAGAAGTTTCATTAATAATTTTCTATTTCTGTTCTATTTCTGGCTGTATTGTTGAAAAGAACAACTTTGGTATTGTTTTACAATGTATATGTGTAAATCCATCTTTTTAAGTGCGTCTTGCTAATAAAACTCAAAGTCTTAAAAACACCCCATGAAATACAGCATTTTACAATTCTAAATCAAGGACTGCACTGATAGGATTCTTATCTTACCTTATAAAAGGCAGAATGAATAGGCTGATTTTTTTCATGCTGGAATAAATCATAGCCTGGAATCCTGCACAGAAAATCCATTGCCTTTAGTGGAAATCTATGTCACCATTAAGGCAACAATAATGAAGAGGATCCGTTTCTTTTCTCCATGTCCATATGGATATCTGCCTTTAGGGAAAATGAGACCATGATGAGACAGAAAAGGTAAAAGTTAGAGAGATTGTGCAAGAGGTCTGCCTGCCACGATGGTTTCTCTTATTTTGTATTCTCAGTGGGAATGACCTGCGCTTGCCAGAAACCTGAGAACTAATGCTTTTTTTGATGAATCAAAAATGTTTCTCTGCAAACATTTATGTTGAATAAACTTGTCGTCAGATGCACTGGATCGCCTGACCCAGCAGTGGTGGACCAGGGCTCCCGAGAGCTGAGGCCCTAAGAAAGCCACATGCCCTAGGACTCGCCATCTTTCTTCTGAGCCGAAAGGCTGGGCAGGCCCAGTGTCCATAGCCTGGAGCTTGAAAGCCCTGGGCACACCTGTGGGAATCAGGGATTTGGGGTGTCGCTGCGGGGAGGAGCGGGGAGGCAGGGCCCTGGGCTGGCCAGCCATGCCCATGTGCGGGGCGCAGGGCTGGGGAGCCCCTGCAGCTGCTGGGGGAACTGCAGTGGGCGATTAGCAAGCGTGAAAGTGCCAAGAATTTCGATTTCACCGAGCAGCTGCTGGGTGCAGTGAGGTTATTTCCTGCAGGAAGTTTCACGTGCTGGGATTGTCAGAATGACATGTTCTCTCAGTTTCCAGTTCGTGGGAAATTAAAAAAAATAAAATATTTTTGGTCTGATTCAGAGTAAAACCAAATAACTCTCCCTGCTTCCCCTCAAAACTTTTTCACAAGTCAGAAATCCTCCTATTCATCCAGCTTCACTCAACAAACAGACCAGAGTCTTCTGGGAGAATACGCATTATTCATGCTTGGGCTGAGATCTGATTTTGCAGGCCAATGCGAGGTTGAAAATGGAAATCTGATCTTAGATGACTTACCCATTGTAATACTGACCTTCTAAATCAGCTGGTAATTTCTACATTTGATCATCTCTTTCATCTTCACATATGATATTAAAACTCAGCTGAGAAGCTAATGCAGAAGTGCTGATTAGAATTCATCCCGGCGCTCTTCAGAAAACCAAATTAACATTTGGATTAGAGAGTGATACCTATTCCCTGAATGTTTGGAATATTAAAACACAACTCACACTGTAGATGTTGAATGTCAATACTAAGAATAATGTCTAAATCACATGAAACCCAAGCAAAGGAGACATCCAGATAATGGAGGTCTGCTTTCATCTTTTAACAGAAAGCACAATAATGTTTTTTAGGGAGAAACCGTAGGTGTGGAATAGGTTTCTCAACCTATGTGGCATCTAAGTTGAAGCATCTTCCGAGTTTCTTAAATGCCTTTCCAGTGAGGGTGTTTGCAGAGCTCATCCTGTGCCAGGTGGTAATTTTTACACCATTTACTACTCAGAATTTATTTTTAAACTTGTGTTTATATTCTTGACCTTGACCATCCCTGGTTCAATCCTGATGTATTGGCCAAGAAACAACCATTCCCGTCAGTAGGGGCTTGTCTGGGGTTCCTAAGTGTGCCATAGATACTTAGGACAGGGGTTTTTTTAATGGGAAGATATGTCACCATCTGCTGAATTTGTGGTCTAGTTTACAGAGAGTGTAAATCATTACAGTCCCCTGTAGTAGATTTTGCATCTGGTTCCTGAGGTCTCAGCTCAGTCCTGTGTCACAGCCAGGACAGTATCATCACACGTGCAAGACACAAGCAGCTCTGGGCAAGTGGCATTCATGGGTTACAGTGGACTGCATGACTTTATGTTAGCGTGGAGAAACCAGCCAGCAAAGTCCTGTCGCTGTGAAGAACTGGATGGTAAATAAAGTTCAGCTGAGTGAATCTCAGCTGCAGTGAGAGCAAGCTCACCTCTGGAGTTCCTAATTCATTCCAAGTAAGTGTTGGGAGATCTCAGCATACATAGGAATGGTGAACTCTGGTGTCCTCAGTGCTGCGGTTCACTCTCTGCCTGTATTCTTGGGTGACATGGTTGGAGGCTGGGGAGCTGTGGTTGATGTAGGCACCCCAGGTTGAGCTTACAGAACTTACCTGTGTTTTCTTAGACCCCTGAGTACTTACTGAGCAGTGCCCCTTTGTGTAAGTGCCACTGACTTCAGACAGAAGATGACGCTACTAATTTAACATGGAAAACTAATAAAATTTGGCTTGAAGCTGTTACTTTAGACAGCCTCTGCTCCTTGATAACCTGTTTTATTTGGGTATAGTCTCTGATCTGTTAGCAAAAAGAGCATAAAAATAAATCCTTTTCTTCCACAAGTAAAGAGATAAAGGATTTTTCTGTCTGCATTACTTGCTGCAAGGTAGCAATCAATCAGCACCATCCAGAGGGATACAATAAGCAATTCTTATCTATCTTCAGAGAGTGGGCTGAAGTTACGCTGCTCCAAAAAGGACGACAGTAACATAATAAAACTAAGTCCTTTGTTGACTCGTCTTTGCAGTTTTCTGATATGTTCCAGAGGGTTTTCCAGATTGTATTTTTTGATGCGATACCAGACGATTTTTATCTCAGAATGTAAGAATATATCTTTTTAATATGCTACTGGCTTTGAGACTGTAACGTCACAAAATTATTATCTTACGAGTGGTTGCACAGCCATGTACTAGTATGCAATATATGAGCGTTTTTGTAGAAATGATCAATAATAACTATATTTTTCTGAAAACAACGGAGAACTACTTGGCTACTTAATGGACACCAAGAGTAATGTTCATTCTTCATAGAAGCTCCTAGAAGATGCTTAATTTTACACAAAATATCTACAGTTCAGGAAATTAGTCTTTTCCAGCTTCAGGTGCTTTCCCACTTCAGCTCAGTAGGGAGATACCTCTGTTTCTTATTTTTGTTTTCAAGATCACTACTGAAGTAATGCCTTTTTGCAGAGAATTAGCAGATATTCCATCTTTTTCTAAAACTCCTTGAGCTATCTTTATGAAATGTCAGTGCAAATCCTGTTTCTCTCCCTGCAAAATCCTATAAAAGCTGAAATCTCTTACAGCTTTGAAACTTAAATCAAAGTTGTGCTCAGTCATCAGGGGTCATTCTTTGTCTACTGAACCTCAGCTCTCCCAGGGCTGAGGCTGCATGGCTGATTCAACACCCGCTCATGCCAATGGAGAAAAGTCCATTCAAATCCTTACATAGCAACCTAATGACATCAGAAGATGACAGGTGCTGTAATTCATGTGCAGATTTAATACAACAGCTGGTTTAAAAATTAAGACGTACTAATATCTAATAAACTGCCTTTTAAAGTTGTTCTCAAATTGGAGTGTTAAAAGTGCAGCCACTTTTGCTTAGGAGCTTTTTTTGTCAAAACTACTTGCCAAATTGCTTTAAAAAGCAATATGGAATTATCTCAGCAAAATGGTTCTAAAACATGTTCATTTCTGAGAGACTTACTTCTTGATAAATAAGTCTATAAAGAAGAGGATCTTGAAAGTCCAACACCTTGATTAAAAGAAAAAAAAAAAATCACAAAATATTTCATTGCAAGCACAAAACTGAAGTTTTTTAATTATATTGTTGGAAAAAATATCATTTATCCATTTGCTCTAGAAAAAAACAAATAGCCTTATTTAATAGTGGGAAGCAAACAATTAAGAAAACACCAAAATACTGCATTGGTGTGACATTGAATCCCTTCCTAGAGCATCAAAGGCAGTCAACTTCTTAATATTGATTGTGAGAGCTCATCAAGATACCACGACAAAAAGATTAAGAGGAACAGGTATTATGGAGATAACTGAATTGCATCTGCATAGGGTATCCATTGTTGTTTTCGTGGAGAAGACTTTAGGAGTATACTGCCCACGTACTTCCAACTCAAGTTTCCTGCATTTATTTTGCTAGTAAAATAACTGTATTCATGGAAAGACATAAAACTCTTGGGATAACTCCATGTACACATTACTCAGAAATTCTGCTATAGTTCTTAGCAAAATGTATTTTTAGGATTATAGCTCTGGAGTGTTTGTAACTGTAGTCCTAAGAGTGGCTCAAGAGCTAGCACTAGTTATACCTTCTAAGTCTTAAGGGCAGATCCTTCAATGCTTATTGAGGAAAATTGCTCATTGGTTTCAATGGGAATTTAGCCTCATCAGTAAGCACTGCAAAGTCAGGCCCCTAGAGAGTGCCACTTCATAAATCAATTATAATTAATTCATCAAAGAAAAAAAATACTAATTCTGATTCAGTTTAGAACACCCAATCTCATTTCAAATCATTAGTTACCTAATCATGAAGGAAATTAAAATATTGTTAGAATTAATAACGTGTGACTCAGCAGTCCAAAAGACCTTCAGCTAAGAGATGGAGCTAAAACTTTCCACTGATGCAATATGCTAAACGAATATGACTGGGGATTTTGTTAGATCAGATCATCGTTTGTGCATAAACTGTTGTGAAGTAAGTCTAATGTAACATTATTGATAAGGCATGATGAGGAGAAAGCATTTGTGATAAGGAATGTGGTTATCTGCAGAAAACAAATGCTACTTGAGATTAAAGTCCTGCTTTTCCACTTGGGAGCTGTGTTGACACCAGGAGTGATGACAGCAATATCTGTCATACCAATGCCATTATAAAACTGATGGAGAAGCTGCCTCTGCTTTGCAAATGAAATTTGCTTACGAAAAAAAAAAAAAAAAAAAGTACTAGGTGATGTTTAACATAGGAACTATATTAATCTGGTAGTGGGGACCAGTCATACTGCTTTGGTCATATTACTTTGGGACTATAAAGCAGTGGTTGGTGCAGCCATGCTCAGATAGGAACCTGTTGGGCTGCTTGTCCTTAAAAAGCTTTGTCCCCTTTCCAGACAAACTAGACAAAAGTGGTAGTTTGTGGTCCTATCCGTAAACATGGCAGGAAGTCAAACACATGGGAACTTGTATCTGCTTTTCTTTTTTTTCCTTTACAATAATTCTCCATGAACTTTCAGAAAGTCAGAATCAACCTGTTTATAAAACACATCACAGCTGTGTAAATACAATATCTTCCTCTAGCAATTGTGTAGGCATCAGGACAAAATGCAATGCTGCTGAATTCTGATTGTACTGCTGCAGTATCTCTGTATGCAGCCTAACTGTAATGTTATGCTGCAAGTTCATCTGTAAACAATAAAATAAAATACCTGATGGGGAATGGGGCTGAACAAGCCTTGGAATGGTAATTTTTGCATTTCCTGTCTATTCCTGTTTCAGGTATGCAGCCATTGTACTGCACTGGGAGAGATTCTTGTGTATAATGAATTGCATTTATTTTGAATGAATTCATCTGGTAATACTTGAATTACATTTTAATATTCATATCTTACTGAAGAGAATAGTATTTGTTCTTTCCTTTTATACTGATGCGGAATTGGATAGTTTTCCGTAAAACAGAAGCAAGAATGTGACATCATGCCTAAAACCCAAGTTTACTGCACAGTAGTTTGTATATTCAAACATGAGAAAGAAATGTGCCTCGAATCTGTAATTACTAAAACTGCTGCACTTGTGGGTTGCTCTGTTTTCTTTTACCGCTCATGGAATGACAGCACTGTGGTTACAGTTCCATTGAATACACATAATTAATTTTCTAGGACAAATAAGATGATAAAGCCTTCCTAGGAGTGTATGCTTTCTTAATTAATTACAATTGCTTCTGCTAGTTGGTTTTAGTTTATTTGGTATCAGGAACAACAACAGAACCTCAGAAAGTGTCCGTACAATAGAAGTTCCATGGATTTCTCTATGCCCATTATTAATGTGTTTTCATGGTTAATATCAGAAGCCTCTGATATTTTTCTTTTGAAAATAAAGTGTAGGATATAGCAAACAGTAATGAACAATGTGCCAAGAAGAATCCCATTCTTCAGTATTTCTGTCTCTGCTTAGAAAGTTAGATGAGTCCCTCACGAAGATGTTTTGAAAGCATATTCAAGACATACTCTGTACAATATCTGAATTGTTAGTTGTGCCTTACATTTTACCAAGGAGTTCTCAGTTCACATCTTCATGATAATGAGTTGCTTGCTTTGCCATCAGAAGCAGCTTAACTCTGAATCTGAAGCAACTCTGCTCAGAGGACACGTCAGCAGCTGCTGTACAGGCAAATAGCAGGTACATGAGACAAACACTTCCAGTTGGGCTTCTCATCCCAAAATTCTGTTCCTGGAAAACAGGTCATATATTATTATATTATTTTCAGTATTATTATATTCAGAGATAATCTTCCCAGGAATCTCAGGCCATTTATAAAACCTTTTGCAACTCAGAAATTCCCATGTGTATCGCATGCAGGAGATACGTGACCTAGAATCAAATCTTTCTCTCCTGGGGTTAGAGTATACCTATAGATCACTGGACTTTTATCCTTCTCCTGGACAGCATTAGTTGGACTGCAGAGCCTTGTTCTGGAAAAAAGCTGCCTGAGCTACTTGGCATAGATCAGAACAAACTGAAAAGAGAAGCAGAACTTGGGATGAACAGACTCTACTGAAGTCAGAGAAAAGAATCCTGCTGATGTCAGTGAGCTTCAAATCAGGTTTGAACACTTCCAGAATAAAGCCAAATAACAACTTTCACTTATGTCAGGGAACAGTTTACAAAGTATAAAAACTTAGTGAACAATAGTTAAAATGGTATTTGACTAAACACCCATGATTTAGTGAACTTTTGTTGTAGATGAGTTGGAAGGACACATTCTAATACTACATCAAATACAGATTGCAAGCTAAATATTTAGTTTAAAAGGACACTGAAAGTTTTCGTGAATCATAAATTGATCATGGACTCTTCAAGTCACTGAAACAAGTAATTTGTCCATGGTGACTTTAGTGAAAAGTGGTAATTTTACTCCCAAAAACTATGTGCTTGGAAAAATAGTTTGATTCTCTCCCACAACTTGTTTTTAGAAAGATTTATCATGAAGCTTGAATTCCTCTAATACTTGTGTTACACTCCAGTGAATGCCGTGGGCCTTCTTGTGTGAGCAAATATTATTTCTGTGAGTAACGGCTGCAAAGACTAAGCCATCTGGCAGCAACTGACTTCCTTTTGCTTCTTGCTGCTTCGGTTGCCTTATTGTGAGAGCTAAATGAGATATTATAATTAGGGACCTACCAACACTGTATTCATTTTTAGAGGTCAAGGTCTGAACACACTTTTCTGACAAATCTCCCAGTACTGTTTGTGGGAATGTTATTTATGTCAGGATTAGGGCCCGTATTTGACTGTTAATTTCATGGCACTGCTGCTCATAAAATAAGGATGCCCTTAGCTCTGTGACTAAACTCGGACATGCATATGAAAATTGTTTTTTCTTTTTATAATTACAGCTGTCATTTCAGTGCTCTCTGCCAGCCCTCAATTTCCTTCATCGACATACCCCTTATTTCTTCCTGATATTGGCACAAAAATTGATTTGTTCACTTCGCAACATGTTTGTGGAAAAGATCTTCCATAATTTGTAGCTGGTCCTGACACAATTGCTGAAACTAGACAACTGAGAGAGAGATATATATATACACACACACATATAACTGCTTATATATAACACACATAGAACAGACTTTTCATTCTGATTTATGTTTGCAGAGGATACAGGTGTAGATCTGTGTTTTCCTTCTGTCTAAACAAACAGATAAGAACGGTCTCTTTTTAATGCATTATGAAGAACAGCAATAGTTGTTTTTCCTACCAGCTGCATTTTACAGCTATAGGAATTACTCATTCCTCTGAAAAGCCCCTGTTTTTTATGTTTGCTACTGACACATACCAAACCTATCCCTCCATTTCTTGCATTCACCGCAGTGAGAGACCTGTCAGTTCTTGTACTGCTCTCTGGGTCTATCTTAGCAAGTAATTTGGTGCAACAGGAGCAAATCAGTAGATCAGAGTAGCTGGTGCCTATGTTTGTCACATCTTCATTATGCACATTTTGGGGTTTTTACTCCTGCCTAGGGTTATTCTGGTCCCTAGACCAAAACTGATCCCTCTGCTCCTACATTTGGTCCTCAAGACTGGCAGCAAGTGGGGAAGAGCAGAGTGGAGAGTTGGTGTTAAGCAGTGAGAGTGGAAGGAGGCTCCTAGAGGGATATCATGCTCTCATGTCGATTTTTAGCATGCACTAAGAATGGGCCAAGAGCGTCCTGCTGCTCCAAGAGCCCTGGGGTGACAGATGAGGCCTGAGCACAGCAGAGATGTCCCTGCAGGTGTTTTTGGTGACCCTGCTCCTACCCCTGACTGCCGGTCCAAACTGAGGAACAGCCGAGCTCATGTGTTGTAGGGACTGTGCGCAACACTCCGGGCTGGCCTTCCATGGCCACCATGCAACCAGCTATCTGGTGTTCCTGTCTGTGCACAAGTTTTTCTCCAGCCCCATACCTCTTTGTGCTGAATGATATGCCATTCTCTGGGTTACGGCTCCTTCAGACTATATGGCAAAAGTGACAGAGAACAGCTTTCCCCTCCCTCCTGCAGGACCCACCACCCATTCCTGATCCTTCATCTGAAGGCTACCCTCCAAGGCCAGGAATGAAAGCCGTTTTGTACTTGACACCCTTCCCACAAGCTCCTGGCCCCTCCTGCTGGAGCCACTACAGGATACGCACCACAGGGTAGGAGACCTCAGGAACAGACCTGAGGAAGCACTGGTCACCCTCCGCACTGGTCACAGTAGTTTTCATTGCATGGGGTGGGTAGGGAGAGGCGCAGGGGAAATTTGTCACTTTACCACAGCTCCTACATAACATAAGAGAAAAACTTCTCTGTTCATCTCATTGGTCAGGCAGGGATGGGTTCCACACAGTTACTCTGGGTATTGACGCTGTCTCCGTACCTCCAGGCTATAAAGCACCATGTTGAAGGGAAGGAAAATGCCATGAAGCACAAGCCTCTGTATGGGACTCTAGCGGGGTTGTGTTACGGCATGCTGCCTGCACAGTCAGTCACTGGCACAGAGCTAGGCACTTGTACAGGCTGGGACTGGGAGGGGAGCTTCTGCTGTAGCTAGCTGTCACATAGAGGAGTTCACCGACAGCTCATAACCACAGACTATTTTTAAAGGCAAAGCAGTCTTTATAACATGCATCATCTCTTCTCAATCATGACCCAAGTGCCAGAAACCTAATGTAATTCCCATTCGACTATAATGACCTGCACAGAAAACCATACTGACCCAGACTGGACTCCGGAGCACTGACACAGAGATTTGCTGAGGCAAAAGCACTAGAAGCAAGCCACAGAGGTACTTCTGTTTGTGCCTTTGTAGTGATCTTCTGTGGGATCGATGGGCAGGATCCCAGAGTGGCACTGGGGAGTGTGCTCACAGCTGTATTGTCCTCTATCCCAGAGCACAGAAGTTCAACTGGGCAGCAGAATCAATGATAGTTCTCACCAGGAGACCTATTCAGGCTCTCCAGAACAGGGACGTTCCTGCCATGCTGCCCCCAAAGAGTGGTTGTTGCCCTTGCTCTTCAAGAATGATTTTCATCCTTTCAGATTTAAGGTTGTTGGGCTCATCAGTCCTCTTCATGCATCAATTGATGCAATCTTCTGAGACTCCCAGTACGTAGCCACTACTGGAGAAACTTTCATGGTACAGCCTAATTTGCACTTTGCTGGATCTTCTGGAATTTTGCACTTCACCATTGCAAAAGAGATAAAGACCAAATGAAAAAGAAAAAAATAGAAAAATCAAAATTGTCCATGAAGGGATCAGAAAGGGTGGATGGACAGCAATTGATGCAGGGAAGTTAAATAGGATTCCAAGCCAGCACTAGAGAAGATGGCGGAGGAAGGAGTGACAGAGATTCAGAGTCAGGCGCTGGTAAGTATGGCAGCAGATATACAGCATTTGTTTCATTTTATAGCACCCGAAGGACCTCAGGTTGTGGCAGAAACACTTGATGGTTTAAGAGCTTTTTCATGTCATGCATACGGGTTAGACCTTCGTGACAGTGCAGCCACGTCTTTGGACTGGACCTTTAGATCCTCCTCAGGGGCAGGCATGCCTTTCATCTACATTTAGAGCACAACTTCTGGTATAGTTTTCTCCTAATGGAGGAAACCAAGCAGTTCTGCCAATAAAACTGGCATACGCTAAGTGGAAATATTCAATGGATTTGTTTCAAAACTGTTTTACTGCTCTAAACAGAAATGCTAATGCAGATTTGGCCAGTGAGTCCCTAAACTGAATTTTTGTGCTGTTGGTGTGGATCTCTGCTCCTCTTTCCTTTTTTTTTTTTTTTCCAATTTTCCTGCACAGTCTTCAATGTATTATCCTTTTCCCAACTATTTTTCTAGTCTCCTGGTATCCCTGTCTGCTCTTCTTGGCACACTAGCTCTTCCTCCCTCTTGTCATCCATCTTCTGTTTCTTCCTTTTTCTCATCTTTGTCTTCTGGAGCAACAAACGCATTCTGGAAGTTTTTATTGTTGTCTGTTTCTTTCTCAATGACTGTCTCTTCTTCCTCATGATAGTGTTCAGCCATGCTCTTCAGGTACTATTCTTTGCTGAACTTTCCTCCCTTCGTCCTGTCCTCAGATCTTCCCTGAATTCTGTCATGATTTCCAGCTGCATCTCTAGCGCTCAGGCACTTTTTTTCCTGTGGGTTGTCTCAGGCAACACTTCATGCATAAATAGCTCCTATCAAGTACCCACTTGATGGTTGAGTACATCCTGCAGCTTCTGCATTCAACCATCTGCAATTATTTGGTCTCATCTGCTGCTACCTTAGCTGACATTACCTTTTCTTCCCTGTCTCTATCTTTTAAAGGAAAGAACAAATGTCAAACATGTCTCTCTACTGCCCGCTCTTTAAGGGGTTCCCACCTTCAATGTCAGCTTGCTGTTTTAAACATTTTGTGTAGGACAGCCTGGCTCCCTCATTTAGACCCGACAATTAACCGCTTGCTTGCTGTGTTCAAATAGTGTGATTATTATTTTTTTTTAATCTTTTACCTGTACGGTCTTGTTTCTGCTTCCAACACACAACTCAGAGCACTCCGCAGGTGAGATCCAGAACACACACCCTGCAATCTGCAGCCGAACAAGCCATGAGGACAGTTCTTTTTTCACCACAGACAAGACCAGTGCAGACTCTCCTGTTGACACTTTTGCATTTGATATTTCTATCGGACATTTGTGTGGTTGAATGAGCTGCCTCATTGCAAAGTTGTGGAGAAGCTATTTCGTATTGCTGGATCTGCCTCTTTTCTCACAGGTAAATTATATAAGTAACATCACAGCAAAGAAAGTGATAACCTCAGGCACAATTCTGTTCACATGGCCAACAATGGATGTTTTCATCCTGAATTCAGTAACGAAAAACTTAAAAAAATATTTTTATTGCCTAGATGTCACGATGTCTGTCAGATTTGCATTGGGAAAAGACTTGTCTTTTTATTCCCCAGATGTTGATTTTTAGGTGACATAAATTGTCTACCTAAAAAACATCTGCTAATATTAGCAGGTTTTACTACCTTAAAAATATGCCAGAATTCCTAAGAACACATTCTTAAGTTCTTTCAAACTATTCTTTAAGTGTTTAAGTGTGATAAATTGAGTTAGTGGTTTAAAATTCATGTTTTGTGATATGGGAATACATCTCATTTTCTTCAGGAAAATGAGCAAATTAAGTCTTCTCTTTGGAGACTTCCCTAGTTATAACATGGGTGTGATGATACTCATCCTTTAATAATGCATATAATTTATTTCAATATGAGTGTGACAGCTGAGATATCCAAACTGACAATTCATAACGCATCAACTTCGTTAGCACTTCCAGTCCTCTTTGTGAAGATGAACAATTCAGCTGAGTCTTGGAACAATAGGGTGATTCTAATTCAAACTGCATGACCCAAAAGAAGCCAGAAGAATGCCGAATTATTTCAGTAAAGCCTGCAAAATTATATTGTAAAACTTTAGCTTTAAAGCAATCAGGAGTCATAGAATCACAGAGTCATAGCCTAGTTCAGGTTGGAGACTTCAGAAGGTCTCCGGTCCAACATCTTACTTGAAGTAGTGTCAGCTAGAAGACCAAACCAGGTTGCTTGGAGCTTTGTTCAATTGAGTCTTGAGAATCTGCAAGGATGGAGACTGTACAACTGTACAAAGTTTTTCGTATATCCTGTCAGAAACTCCCTTGTTTCAATTTATGTTCTTTGTTTCTTGTCCTCCCACCATCTTGGTGGCTCTCTGCTGAATTTGCTTCCGTTCATAAACACCTTTTTGTTCTGTTGGGAACCTAAAATTATACGCAGTATTCCAAATGTGATCTAACAAGTGCCAAGTAAAGAGTGATAGTCGCTTCCCTGCATCTTCTGTCTGTGCTTCTAACAGCCCAAGATACTGTTGGCTGTCTTTGCTGCCAGAGCACACTGCTGGCTCATGTTCAGCTTTCTGTCTGTCAAGACCTCTAGGTGCGGGACTTTGCATCTCATCAAGTTTCATAATGTTCCTGTCAGCCTGTTCCTCCAGCCTGTCTAGGTCGCTCTGAATGACAGATCTGCCCTCGAGTCTGTTCCTCCCAATTTGGTTTCATTTGCAAGTGTGATGGGAGTGCACTCCATCACCTCCTCCAGGTCATTGATAAAGGTGTTGAACAGGACAGGTCCCAGTACAGAGCCATGCAGTAGTCTACTTGTTACAGGCAGCCAGGTAGTGTATGACCCATTAGCTGCTAACCTCTGAGCCAGACCATCCAAGCAGGTTTTTTGCCAATCTAACTGTCCTCTCATCCAGGCCATAAAGCTATAACTTGGATACTAGCGACAGTGTGGAAAACCTTGATTATGAAAAGTTATGCTTAAAACAAGATTGTGGGATGAACAGTCAGCCTTCTTGCCTCTCTACCTTAGGGCTTTGTTCAGTCAGTGAAAAAAGAATCTGCAGGCAGGCACTGCATCCCGGTGGGGATCTGCAGTTGGGATGCTTTCTTTATACGTCAATGTCTGCTCACTCTTTTTTGCCCCCTTCCCCATTCCAAGAACTGATCAGGGCTATCACCCTTTAAAATGTTGAGAATTCCTCTATTTATGTGTGATTGCTATACTGTAAAAGATCCAGGCTTTCAACTGGCCTCTTCTAGTAAAGACTTGTGGCTGCAGTATTGCAGTACAGTGTCATACCCCCCATTTGGTAAACTCTGTGGTGACAGTGATAAAGATGCATTCCTGGTCTGATGTTAAGGCTGGACTTCCATGCAGAGAAGAACGCAAGCATCAAAGGTGAGCCTTCATGCATCCAACTTGGGGGCAATAAAACCAAGTCCTGGATTTTAGTTTGTGCACATTTTCTGTTTTACTCTTTTGAGCAGTCCGTATAAACTGTAGGAATTATCTAGGATTCTGGAATAGCAAAGGAGGTGATCTCACTACTAAATCTCACACGCAGCGTCATGTTCTCGTAGGAAGAATACAGAGTACACCAGGCCAGAACAGTCTACAAACTAAGAAAGTATGTGTTTAGGTTTCACTAGGAAAAAAGGAGGAAATTGAACGTGTTTTTCCTGTTTCTGTTCCCCATAAAACTGCATAGTTATTCCTGAACTGCCTGCCGAAAACTGGTTTGGGCCCTGTCATCTGCACCAAGACAGTCTCAAAGATAGTGTTAGTTTACAAGGGTCAAAATCATACCAGGATACCTTCAAACAGATAAGAGGAAGGATGGTTGCAAACCAGTGCTTGCACCATACCCTGACGCTATTTTAATTACAAATATGGATAGATACAGTCACAGTGGATTCTGACAGAGGAATTGATAATTTTTGAATCGTTGGTTGGGCTTAGGCCTGAGGTAGGCACCAAGTTGCTCAAGTGTGTCAAGAGTTAGATAGTTGGGGGCAGGCACAGGCCAACAGTTCTAGGTATTTGGCAACTTGTAAAGCATGTAAGAATGTGAAGTTTAGGTACTTCTAGGAAATGCATTTTTTTCAGTCTGCAGTTGCGCCAAAAAAAACCCACAAAACACCCCAACCTAAATTCCAACTGGATCCTGATTGGGGTATCTAACTCCTTTTCTGACTCTTCCCTTATTGTCCAGTTCTTTTTCCCCAATATAAGTTGCAGTGGAGACAGAGAGCATGTGCTTGTAAACAAACCAGAGTCGAACCCAGAGGAAGTTTTCCATCTGACTTGGATGAACTCTGGATGAGGACCCTAGTGCCTGACATCCGCTCATGGTTTACTTTTTCTACTGCTTCAACGTTTTTTTCCTGTTAGTGCATCTTTATGAACTTGAGCGTGGAAATGAATTTACAGGTCTCAGCAAATGACAGATATATTTCTAAATTGCCAGTTTTCATTGAAAAAGAAGATAACAGGACTCTTTGTATACAGCAACCATTACTGGGTAAGAGAGGATTAGATAAGGACAGCATTTAGACCAGCTCCCACAGAATAAAAGCCTCTGCCAGACAGGACTCTGGAAACCATGAAGTCTGACAAGTGTTCACCTGTCTTTGTAAATGTATAATGTTTGTTTATTATTTGGTATTTGGTTTTACAACTGTGTGTCTTTCCATCAGTGTTATAGGTTATAAATACACATACCTCAAGGGACACGCAAAGTGGCTAAAATACAATTGTGTGAAGATTCATGAAAGATGTGAAGTGCCAAGTCTTAAGCTAAAACAAAAATTGTCTTGTAATAGTTTTGTCTGCTTGCAAAGCCAAACATTTTATCATTATGAAATCCCATAAAGCATTGTCAGTAAAAATAATGCACACAGAACATTAGGACAGCAGGACAGCAGATTGTCTTTCTGTATTTCATCCTTCCTAAATGTTGTTGGATGAAATAATTGCTAATAATTGTTACAGCTTCTGTTTTTGTGGACACAGCTGGCAATTTAATGTTGCTACAATTAATTATTTTTAAGCTTAGAGCTGTGATATTGTTTAAAATTTTGCAGCTGCTGTGCAGTGTCATAATTGGGCTTCCTTCCACCTGCCTGCCCCTCACCATTTAAAAAATTCACAATTTAGTACCTTATGCCAGGAAGAACAATATTTTTCTTTCTTTAAATTAATAACAGAATAAAAAGCATTTCATTGATTCTCCGTGTATTCTTGTGGTCTTAGACATTCCTTAACGCCTGATCACTGAGAATTTTATAACATTAAATAAAATCTGCCTTTATATGCTAGCTAGTTGCAAACGTTGCATTATTCACCTGGTTTATTTTGGCCGAGACACGCTGCATAACCTGTGGGCTTCTAAAGCATCCACAGAACTGACGAACTTAATAACTGCCTGCCACCTCTGAAGATGGAAAATTATTTCCTGTTTATTTTAGAACCATGTAAGACTGCGTGGTTTAATCCTCGTCAATCCATTTGAGTCCTTTGCTTGCTCACTCATCTTCATGGTTGTAGTTGTTTCACCATGAGGACGGGATTTAAACGATTTCAACCCTTAGGGACTGGCACAAAATCACTGAATACCACGACACACTTGTGTCATTGGAAATTAAAAAAAAAAAAAATATTTGAGATACTTTAAAGAGGAAGTCCTGTAAATTAGGGGTAAAGGTGCCTAAAGACGCACATATGTATGAACTAGATTATCGTAAGTACAATGGAGTTAGTTAATTGCATTCAATTGAATGATTTTGAGAGATGGAAACTTGATATTCTGGTAGACTTTTAATGTCGTTTATAAGCTGCTACTACTGCTAAGGGACAGTCTCACAGTCTGTTGTATTCATCTGTCCTTTATCAAGGGACAACAAAGATAAACAAAAGATGATGTCATGGCTGTGCTTTCAGCCATCACAAAGCTGCCCTGCAATACTTGGTGTCACAATATGGGATAGAAAGAAAACGTACACCACCACTTGTAGGCTAAATGCCTGTTCCTGGCAGCGACTTGCACAGCAGTGCAGTCTCCTCTCCCTGCGTGTGAGATGGAGCTGACCATGATGCTGGCCAGGAAAACCAGAGCCCTGTCAAGTGGTCTGAGCCACCTGTCCCTATAGACCCATGCTTTCATGGGACACTCCATAACCATAATGAGACATACACATCCTCTTACTATTTACCTTTTTCTTAGTAAACTTTTAGAGCTGCTGCTTTAAACTTTTAGGTTCATTTTTGCACAGGGGTGGTCAAGGTTATCCCAATACGTTATTTTAAGGATATCTCTTTTCACTGTCAGACCCTTTATATACAGAGTGAATACTGTGTCTAGTTTTGGGCCCCTCACTACAGGAGAGACATTGAGATTCTGGAGTGAGTCCAGAGAAGGGCAACAAAACTGGTGAGGGGTTTAGAGCACAAGCGTTATGAGGAGCGGCTGAGGGAACTGGGGTTGTTTAGCCTGGAGAAAAGGAGTCTGAGGGGAGACCTTATCGCTTTCCACAACTACCTGAAAGGAGGTTGTAGCGAGGTGGGGGTCAGTCTCTTCTCCCAAGTAACAAGCGATAGGACAAGAGGAAATGGCCTCAAGTTTTGCCAAGGGAGGTTTAGATTGGATATCAGGAAAACTTTCTTGACCAAAAGGGTTATCAAACATTGGAACAGGCTGCCCAGGGAAGTGGTGGAATCGCCATCCCTGGAGGTATTTAAAAGACGGGTAGACATGGTGCTTAGGGACATGGTTTAGCGGTGGTTTTGGCAGCCTTAGGTTGTTGGTTGGACTCGATGATCTAGGTCTATGATTCTATGAATATTTCAGTAATTTTGTGAGACATTTCCTAATGTAGTTGCAGTTGTCTCATATCAGGTTTTGGGATCTGCTTTTCATTAAGCAAGAAGTCTCTCCTAAGTTTTAAGGTAAGTGTATGCTGATGTCTCCTCCCCTTGTGTACTGAGCCAGTCACTTGTCACATGGAAGACACCTTTCATGTAACACCAGAACTGCTTACCAAAGTACTGAAAATATGTAGTGTATGAAGCTGAGTGTAAAACTACAATAAGAACAGAAACAGTTGTGAACAGAACCCCATTAAATGTTCAGGGAATGCAGGGAAGAGTTACTCAGCCATTTCATGTGGCTCCTTTCCCTGTCTGAACCCAAAATGCTGATGGGGGAGGGCTGTTCTGTTGCCCTGTTAGCTTCACCCCCTTTGCCCAGGTGTAATTCTGCATCTGGTTATAATACTGCAATGACCTCTCCTGTCATGTCTTAGTGAAGGGAGAAAAATGGCAATTTGTTCTTTAGGAAGATGGCTCAACTGGTATTGTAAACATAAAGCCAAAAGCAAATGACTTTCAACGATCAACCACAATAGTGACAGTGTTGAAATGGATTATATGACGTGTTCCTCTGACCTGCAGTTACAAGGCAATAGCATGGTTAAACAGAACCAGCAGACAGATTTGCATTCATTAGCATTATGGGTGTGGCTCTTGCACTATTTTTGCCTGTCAGGTTTTACCTGAAGTACAGAATTACATGGTAAATGTGCAACCTGAAATGATGGGCTGTATTGCCATCCTGGCTGGAATTAAATCCATTATACGTTAAAAGGCAGTGTAAAACCTAAATGGCCAAAGTAGCCATCTTTTGTAGAGAAGCATAGGTGGCTGAAAGTCTTCAGTTTGGTGAGGAGAAAGCTGTGGGGATATGCTTATGGGTTACAAAATTGTGAAGGTGGTTAATAAGACGAATGCATGCCAAACTCTTATTCAGGAAGTCCCAGAAGACTGGAAATAAGGAGCAGTAGTTTAAAACAGATAAAAGCAAGTTGTGAGCTAGTGAAGTTCACTGTTACCTCAGGAGGCCGTGAAGAGCAGATAGTATTGGCAGGTTTTCAAAAAGGGGTTGGACAAATTCATGGAGAGGAGGTTGATAAACAGACACTATAAGGAACAGACAGACAGGGTGAGGAGATCGCTCTAAACTTCCTTCCACTTCACTGTGGACACTGGATGGGAAGGAGAAAGAAATGAAGAACAGACCACAGAGCTGAGCTATATGGATCATCAATGTGACTCCATAGGCCATTTCTTGTGGTCTAATGTGTATTTCCAGTGTGACATCACTTTTAGATTTTGCCTTGGTCATGAAGATTCTTCCTTCATGGCGTCTATGAGTGATGAACTTTCCTATCCAGCCACAAAGCAATACCTTTTATGTAGTCTGTCACCAAGTTACTTCTCAGTTACTAAGCCGTCATCATGCACCCCTCTTCCTATTGCTGCAGAATAGTAAATGATTTTCCATAAAGGCACCAAGGTACCTACTTGAGTGCTTTCTAAATGTACAGCTGGATGTACTAATGTATGCAGCTTTCTAAATGTACTGCTTCTTGTGGTGTACAAGCTGATCTTCCCTGTGGAATGCTAAGCAGATTGCTTCTCATCCTATCGCTGGTGGACAACAGAAAACTAAACTCTTTTGTGTATTTTTAAATGCTGCTGAATCTTTCCTTTCCTAGATCTAGACATCGTATTCTTTCACCATGTCTCATGAGACAGCTTTCTAAAACTCAGGGGTTTTGTTTCTCTCCTCTGAACATCAGTTTGTCTCCATGTTTATTAAAAACCTGTGCTCAAAAGGAGACATCATACTCCATGCATAACCTCACACACTGGTGAGGAGAGAGTTTGTAATGAAAAAAGTGAGATAATATCAGTCTCTGGAGAGAGCCCTGCAACACTGACATGTCTTGCTTTGTTGAGTACAAACTGTTTGTACCAAATCCTTGAATCTTATTTTTCAACTTGGTCTGCATTCAACTTACAGTGCTGTCGTCTAGACCATGTTTCCCAGCTTTGCCTGTGAGAATGTTGTGGGGCACTGTGTTAGAAAAGTTATATTCAAGTCAACCTATGTCACACCAACTGCTGGATAACCTGGCATGAAATTAGACTGGCTTGATACGATTTCTTCTTGACATACTCACATGGATGGTTTCTCATCAATGTATTATTGACTCAGTAGTTATGAATTCTTTGTCTAGTATCACACTCCAGTGTGATTTTGGATATTGAAGTTAGGCTGACTTGTATAATCTCTCCAATGCCTTCTCATTTCCTCTTTTTATGAATGGTCTTCCATATAGACCAATAGATGGTCTTCCACCATCTCTGGGGGCATCAGCCCTGCCCCTGTATCATTCTGGGAATTCAGCTTTCCCGGGCATGCAAGTCTTTTTTCATTCACTTTTGGGGCTCTTCTGGCCTGCACTGTCCTAACAGTCAGAGACTGACACTCTCATCTCTCCAACATTATCAGTTAGTCAGCTTCTCTTTCTGCTTCTAATTAATCCTGGTGCATTTGAATAATGCATCAGCACCAACCACTCATTAAGTGTTGGGAAAAACACTTCATTCTGTTTCCTGGACCATCTCTCCTGCACCAGGGAAGTAGCCCCTGGTGAATACCCACTTTGCTGTTCCCCTACAAATCCACTTTTTCTGTGATTTTTTTGTTGACCTCCACAGCGGTCAGGTTGTTGAGACCACTGGCTATTACACTGGAGATCTTCCTTTTACTTCATGGTCCTTCTGCACACTTAACTTTTTTGCTTGCATGGACATATTTTCCTTTGCACGTTTTTAGTTTGATAAACACAAGGAGTTACTGATTTGTGACAAGGTCTCCTGGATATTGTAATAGTACAAATAATGGTTAATAATGGAGTAGGGGATGAGGAATCAGTCTACAAGTTAAGAACAAAATATGATTATGGTAACTTCCTTAGTATATTAAGTCTCATAGTTTCATAGTAAAAGATAGAAAAAAACCACAAATAAAATGTGAATTCAAGACAGAAGATGTTGTTTAATTACTTCACTGTGTGCTGAAAATACACTGCTAACATCTCTCTCTCTTGAAAAAATATAGTTTGAGTTCTTTCACAGTTCTTCTAGATTCCAATAATACCTAGTTGATCTGGATAAATCAGACTGTTCTCCTAGCATAAGACTTTAGAGCTGTAAATCAGTTAAATCAGTCATGACATGACATTTCAAAGCTTCTATATCATTTTAAAAAAATCAGCTCCTGGCAATATTAAAATACCTCACTAAAATATACTAACTTAGTAATATTTCTGGGAAAAAATGTTTTCTTACAATTTGTCCCTCTTCTGGCATTTCTATTTAATCTCATTCCTTATCTGTACTTTTGCTTTCAAGAATTATTGTGGCAGTCATTAAAGTAAACACTCCTCCTAAAAAATCTATCAGTCACTGTAGTAATTTTTTCTATGTATTTATGGCGATTCTCACTGCAAGAAACACAGACTTTTCCATCCTAAGCTAAATATTACACATGGCATAAAAATACTGTGTTCCATCGTTCTAAGTTAAATAGTTCTTCTCACTTTTTAAAAAAGCACAAATCCATCTCCACAGAAAAAGGGAAAATAAATGCTAGTTCTCTATCTTTTAAAGTGTTGCGAACACCAGAATACCATATTAATAAGACATGTTTCCAACACAGGTGTGTCAGTCAGCTATAGAATGAAGTTTCAATTATTTACTATTGCAGGTTACTCTAAACTCATTTATTTTGTGTTAAAAGCACAGCAAACAGAACTAAACCTATGACGGTAGCTTATGCAATTTCTGTTCTGCTGTGGAACAGTCTTTTCTCTTTCTTCAGTGTCCCTTCTGCTGTTTTTCAAACCTAATCTCCTGTTAAAAAGTAAAGCTGCTCATTTGGTCCTCAAGATTTTTTTTATTCCCTAATGAATTCTTTTAAAGGTTTAAAATTCTGTAATGAAACTGTTCTGGTTTGGTTTAAAAAAGATCATTATTCCTGTGATTCTAAGAAACAGTTGGATGAAATGTCTTTGTAGGACTGTTTTAAACATTTCCGCTGAGGTGCTTTTCTGTTAAGAAGATTTTACTTCATCAGGATCAAAATATTCATGGAAATGTAGTCCCTTGATAGACTTAATTGGGAATTGCCAAACATGCCCAAGGTTTCAATCACTCTCATTCTGTAAATTTGTGTGGATGTGTGGACAACAGCTAATTTGCATTGGCCAATCCACAGCAAATTTCTTGATTATTCTTTGTGAAATATGACCTCTTTCTATATGGAAATTGTGAAGAACGTTATTTGTGTAATTAAAAAATACTCAGCTGAAAATATCCTTGAACACTTGAATTTATTACTGCTCTCAGAGATTTACATTTCAAAAGCAAATATATCCGAGAAGTTTTTGCTTTGCTTGTTTTGTTTTTATCTGAGAAATGTGTTCTTTTTTCCTGCTTTAAATTAGATTAGAGCTTTAAAACTGCTATGTGTGGAGCAACTACAAATAGCATGCAAATTTGCTTTAGAAAGAAGGTGGCATTGTTGACAACCGATTTGAATGCACTGTCATGGCAGTACTACGAAGGCTTCTTTCAATCTCCACCACAAATTACAGAGGAAAAAAATGGAGCGGCTGTGACTCAGTAGTGGGGGGAATTTTTCAAAATTACTTGGGGCAGCTGATTGCTGGTTTTGGGACAGTGCTTCAGTCAGGACTTCCATTTTCAATCAGATATGTGTTTCTGAGTTCTACATACACAGCTGATAGTAGCCAACTGTTGCCCAAAGACTGAGCCACTCCAAATCAGAAGTAACTTTTTAAAATCCCTTGATCTAAGTTTTAATTCATTGCATGGAAAGACTCTGGGATTTTCACATCTGCTTCCCCAGGGGTGCCTGCCAGAAGATGGCACTTCTGATTCGTGCTCAGTGCTCCATGGAAGGCATCAAGAATGGCTGAAATGAGTCGTTCACCAGTGTGACTACCAGAAACAGGAGTGACGATTAACAGCTCTGGATATGCTTGCATTCCTCCTGTGCCATGCCTAGTCTCTTAGCTCCACTGCCTGACTGCAGGTTTCCTGGTGAAATGCTATTCTAGTCTGATTCTTCATTTATGTTGTCTTTCCAGCAGAGGTGTTGAAATACAGGTGTGCGCTGAAGCACAAGCCACGCTTCTGAAGGATAGAGCTTTTGGTAAAAGTAAAGACTGGAAATGTGGAAAGAGTTTCTGCTGTAACAGGCCAGACAGAGGTAATGGAAACTGAGTTGTGCCTCTGTCTCCCTTAGTGAACCATTCGTGTCCATCTTTCTTCTGAGACAGACTATCAGCAGTGATGAAACTGTTAGGAAATGAGAGTCACGTCCCCAGGCCAGCTGAAAAGGGCAGCAGACACAGAATTCAAAGGTAGATCTTCATCCAGGTTCTTCGTATTCCCTGTTATAGAGGGAAGTGATCTGAGGTCCAGTTTGCAGAACATTGCAACTAGACTGTGATATCTGGTATCCTTCCCCCATCCCCTGAAATACAGGCTAGTCATTTTCAAATTCTTTCCTTTTTTCAGTGTACTAAAACTTGTGTTATTTGCAGCCATATGTGATTTTATCCTAAACGTTGACACACAAAAAATCAGATTATATAATTCACACCCCTTAGAAAATAAGGCTTAAAAATATTTGATGTTGACCTGAGTATAAAGAAGAAACCATCACAACAGCACTAACCCACCATTGCAGAATGATGACAGCCTTTTTTCCTGTTTTTCTTTTTGTGGGGCAGGGATAATGTGGCTTATTATCATTATCTTTAAGCAAATGGTGAAGAAAAAGTACCGTTTTAAAACAAAAGGTCAAAATCTTGCATTTACCCATTTTTTTCAGCCCAAACTAAACAACATTGTTTACTCAGTTTTGCATCTAGTTTCAGTGAACCAAAAATCAGATTTCTGGTGAATTTGTGATTTGTGATGAATTTTGTGCAACTTTAGTAAACTTATTTTCAGATAAAGTTGACTTTCTTTTCTCCACCGATGTCGTTTGGTGAATAAAACTCGATACTCATCACAAAAGAAGTCAATCACAGTGCTTTCTGCTCATAATTAAAGAAGAAATTTCAAATCGATGTTCCCTTTCAGAAAGGTAAAAGATTCATAATATTTTGTTTTAGCAGTGTCTTTGACTAGTCACTCAGCAGCATTCCTCTGTTTTCCCAAATGTCACACTTTTGAACACCATTCTGGTTTCAGCTTACCAGGCTAAAATGAAAAGTTTAAAATTCTCTTTCATTTTTTCCACGCTCTTCTATTGAAAACAGGAAACATGTTTGGGAAGTCCTTTGGATTGCTTGGAAAACAATGATAAGGTCTTAGTGTCTCCAGTAACCTGTTGTAACAATTCCAACATGGTCATCTTCCTAAGAAGCAGGAAAATTTACAAGAATTATACAAATTGAAAAGGAAGGTATCGCTGAATACATAAAAAGCAAGTGTATGGGACAAGTTTGTTCTGCTGTTTGCATGAGCAATGACAGACTGCCCGTTGCTGGAGTTATCATGCAGCCATGTGTGCCACAGCTTACCCTATCCCACACGGACATTCCTCCCTTCCTGCTGTAGGTGAACTGTCGCCCGTGGAGGTGCAAGTCTTGCAAGCATAGCGTGTCAATGACGCAGGCTGAGGAGGTTGTTTGGCTAAAAAAAGAGCTAGGAGCAGGCAGTGGGGTAATCGTCTGTGCTCCCCCTCCTTCTCTATGTGATGAAAATTACAGCTTTTTCCTTGAGAATTTAGTTACTCTTCCCCTTTGCGAGGTGACAGAAAGTAGAAGATATTAAATCCGTTTCCTTCACCTTTGTCCCTTCTTCCATGTGGACTCTCACTAATGTCATTTAGTATCAGTATTTGCTTCAGATTAAATCAGTTTGAAGTTTTTAATGAACTTCATAGCTCTCCTTGCGGTTCGAGTGCTCTCAGCTACAACAGAATCATGCAAATCTGTGCAAGTGTTTTGTCAACAACCAGTCATTCAGCTTCCTGAAATATTTTAGCCATTTCTAAGTTTATTGTATATTACAGCCCCATGGGCACTGAGTATGTCACACTTTTAAGAAAACTGATATTAGGAATCTAGTTAAAAGGAAGTTTTCTTCATCAGTTAGCTTTATCACTAATGAAAGGAAATATTCTTCGAGGCATATCCAAGATAAAGTGACCTGAAATCTGTCTGTTGCCTTTCTAATATATATTCCTTTGCACATAAATATGTATTTGCAAATATAAGTCCCTCAGTCAGGCCTCTGTGTGCAACTTTACTATTTGGTAATAGAAATAAAAAGAAAAGAATATGAAAACAGAAATAAGAAAATATCCTATAGCATGTGACATTCACAGAACACTGTTCGTAGCTCACTGTCTGTTTCAGCAACCAACTCTCCGTCAAATCTTGAGGAAACATCTAAGGTGAAGTAGTGTATAGAATACCAAAATATTGCCTTTAGTAGGCTGGTAAAAGGCATAAATCTGAAAATGTGTGGGTTATTTTCTTGGAAGGAAGAGGACTAGATACTACTATATAATTGAATTGCTCTACAAACTGAAACCCAGATCTTACCTCTCCATAATGTGGCAATATGAAAAACCGAGATCAAGATCTATGCTTGAATCCTGTGTCTAGAGCTTTTTTTTATTTTATCGCAATTTGAAAATGCAAATATTTGTTTTGAGACTTAACATATGGAAGACAAAGGTGAAATGCCCATCCAATGCCATAGTTCATATTTGAAAGCAAATTAGAGCTTCAGTGACTTGGTTTTGATTTCAGCAGAAGCCTACTACACTTTGAGCATCAAATTCTGACCTTTTATTAATGCTCATATGCTAGTTTTTGAAAATAATTCTATTTATCTGGGGTCATGTAGCTATATTCCACAAATTTCATGTTGTAAACTGTTTATAAGGACTGGAGAGAGGCATTTTGAGAACTATTCTCTGCCCAAGCACACCTGCATTCCCAAAGCTTCAGTTAGCATCTTCATAGGCAAGCCATTGCTTTGTGCACAAAGTACTTCTGTTTAGCAAATAAGGGTTTGTGGTGACGTGAAGCTGTGGAAACAAAATAGTTGCCAATATTCTTCTGAGGAAGTGATTAAGGATCAATATGAAAGGACTGTCTTAAAGCTGTGCTTGCTGCCACTTTTTAATACTAGTTGATCTTGAGTTAATACCTAACATGGAGAAATCCCGCCTTGAATTGCAAAGCTCTGACAGGGATTTAGGACTCTATGAGAGACAGTGCAGAAAACTGATTCATGGTTAGCATCCTGAGTTGCCAGTAGTTTAAGAGTTGTCTTAGGTTAAACAAATATGAACAATAGACATGTCTCCTAGACAAGCAGGTTTATGTTAACTATGAGACTTAGCATGCATGCAGAAAGCAGTGATGAAGAGTGACAGCTGTAGAGAACCCGAGTGCTGCTGGATGTTAAATATTTCCTATTTCTAAATTAAACCATTTGTCATTTCCTCTACTTATCTATTGATTGTTGCTTACAAGCCCTCGTGCTGCATGTTCAAGGAAAGATCTCCAGAGTAAATGCGATAAGAATCTGAAGTACACAGCAGACAATGCTGAGTTCAGAAATACAGAGTAATGGCCCAATTCATGGTCAGTGGTCCTATTAAATTTGGCTCCTGTTGGTTTGAGTTAAGGAAAGCGTGAAAATACAGGCCTAAATCTGTGTCCCTTAAATTACCTCTGGCTTTGCTGCTTGCAATGAGACTCCAATGCTTGCTTAGATTTACATAGGCATTCACGTCTTCTTCTGAATGTGGTTTTCCTGGAAGGGATTGTTAATCAGAGTATGCAGAAACTGGATACCAGAATCCATAATCCTGATCCATCCTTTACTATAAATTATGCTGATTTATAAAATACTTAATCCTAGAGTGAGGGATGTCTGCATGCGGGTTTCTTTGTAGCCAGTGAACTGTGAATTGGCAAGATTAAGAGGAAGAATTGAGCTCCTCCCTTGTCTGCAAGGGTGGTTGGGCTGCTGGAACACACAAATGACTTTATACATCTGCTTTAACATTGATCAGTGGTTAGTAAACAAGGGGCTACATATAGGATGCGTTGTTCATGCACACCAAAATCATATCTCTCACAACCAGAGAGGACAACAGGGCACGAGCAGTGAGGGGTAGGAGTTGCTTTAAAACCGCCTGACTGTTCAAATGAAATCACCAGTGTAGGTGCAGCCCCACTGATCTTCCTTCTGAGTGGAGCAGAAGAAATCATGCATCATCAGTCCCCCTCCTTCATTTATCAGAACAAGAAACTATAAAGGCTGTGAAAAGACAAACCGTCCAAAAGTCCAAGAGTTTAGCCTTTTTGCTTGTGTGGTCATTTTCCAATATTCAGTGAAGTCAATGAAAGCTTGCAATTGGTGGCAGCAGGCCCCAGGTTTCAGGCTCAGTAAGAATGCATCTACCCATGCATAACTGATTCAAAGCAACTGTGCCACAGATGGGATACTAGTTTGGGGGAGTAGACATGTCTTCACAGTGTGACAACAGTGCAGGAGGACAGCAGAGGCCGGACAGTGGCTTTGGGGCCTCTGTTGCTTGCTGCAGACCTTCAGGTGTTGTGACTGCTCCTTTAGTTAGGCCACAGTGGTCAGGTTGGTTTCCAGTATGTCCTGTTTGTACTGTCTGGCCACATTACTTTCCACAACCCTTTCCCCTGGGCTTCTTCCCTAGTTCTATTCCCCTTATGATTTTAATATCTCTACCACTCACCCCTTCTAGTTCATAAGTTGACGGGCATGTTCCCCTTCCATCCAACTTCTCCCCTTTGATAAAGCTTTTCTGTTGGCTTCAGCAGTTTTGCAGTAAACATCTGTAGTTGGAGAGGGAGCATCCTTTCTGCCAGAAGTCGCAGACTTTCCGCTCCAATTGTGCTATAAGTCCCCTTTCTCAGCCTCTGGCCATACCTCCTCCTGTGCAATGTGGGGCTGGGGCTCTGGTCCCTGCAGAACTGTCAGTCTCTGGTGCAGCCTCAATGGTGCCACACAGTCTGCTCACCTGCCTCAGCTTCTTTCTCTGTCCGCTCAGCAGCTCAAGTAGGGTTTAACTTCCACTGTTGAGATCATCATTCCTCCAGCCCCAGCCTCCGGGAGACCCTGGCTCTCCCTGTAGCTGGAGATGTGCATGGGTACATCTGCTTTGAGTAGCTGTGTCCTGCTCTAGGGCTCTGACTTGCCAGAGGCGTCACTTGTGCTGCTTCCAGCTCTTTAAATAGTGCACAATTTATAGCTTCTGATTACAGTATGTCAGTAATGTGTGCATAACTGATGGAAAAAGGGATTCCAGAGGGTGCTATGTCTTACTATTCTTTGGATTTGTTTATTGTAGATACCGCTCTCATTCCTAGAATTATTGCTGTCATATTTAGTACTAAAATTGCATACTAAGTGGTAGAGCAATGTATTTTTACAATATTCAAAAATAACAGGGTACCAGACTTAGAAGATATCGATCTAAATATACCGAACTGCAATGTATCCCAGTGATTCAGTTCTTTAAATGTAGCTATTGCAATAGGACTGAATTCAGGCTGTGATGAGCTTAGAGAGAGGATGGAGGTTATATCAGTGTATAGTGAAAGATAGTCTTGTAGCTGAGGGGTTGATTTGACCTGTGAAGATGAAGACGTATTTCCCTGCTGTGCTAGAGATTATGAGTGCAAACTCAGACAAATCAATGTAGAACACCATTGACTTCAGTAGGCTAAGTTAGAAGGGCTAGTTCTGGACAAAGGATTTAAGCATTTTAAGCATATGCAGCAAGATACATTGCTCCTATTTCACCTATTAGTACCTATTCTGAGGGCTCTCATCCATCCCTTTTCCCTTGAAACCTCATCTTAACCTGCTGCTGAGACACTTTCTCTTCCTTTTTGCACGGGTATTTAGGTGCTGGGAAAAAGGCCTTAAGAAGCAGGATGTTTTCAAAATAGAAACCTTAGTGCTGAACCTGCAGGCACAGATCAATAGCTGTTGAAAACTCAGCTTACTGCCATATTTTGCTCATGTTTTTCCTCTCCACAGGTTCTCACAAAGTTCCCAGAAGTGTCAAAAGGAGGATAATATACTAAGCAAATCTCATTTTAGTTCTTTTACCTCATTCCCCTATCTGCTCCAATGCTCTTCTGGGGAGTAGGCTAAGTAATATTACCTTGGACTTTTTTGGAAACCAGCCTCGAAGAAAAGGATTGCAGGTCTGGCACAAGGAAATGTTTGCAATGCTGTTAGTGATTACTTTTATGAGATTGCTCCCTGGAATAGGTGACTCAGAGTTTGCGTTGGCTGTAGTTTTGGGATGAGACCTGAATTCTAAATTCTTATGAGGTAACATGAATTCATGAGCATGAGAAGGCGCCCATACACACACACAGAGTCTCAGGTGTTGGTCTTCCAGAGGACAGCACGTCCCTTTAACTGTCTTCACACAGGCTGTGTGCCCCATGGACCCCATTAGGGAGGGCTTTCTCTGTCTGTAAACCATTCTGCCTTTCTCTGAGGTTTTGGAGAGAGATGCTCTTTCTGTGTTGGATGCAATGGAAGTATATCAACTAACTAACTTTATTTTGATAGTGTGCCTCAGTATGAAATCCTTTGTGAAGGCTATGATTTCTTTCTCAAAGTGAGATCTGCCACACTTCCCTTTTCTGTGTACCTTTTGATTACAAATAGGGGAAGTTCAGCAAAATACTCTAAGCATCTTTGGCAGTTTTGAAGCTTGAAGAAACTCAGTACACATCCAGATAGCTAAAAGTTGTAACTGAACATTCAGTTTAATTCCGTAAAGCCTCTACATCCTTCAAGCCTCCTGAGGCAGCATAGTAAATACAAAGGCACTGTGGATAACACTGTTTGTTTCAAGCAGCTGTGAAATGAGTCCACTGTGTATAATACTAAACAATGCAAACAACCAGAACTGAGTATTACTGTTAAATAAGTTGTGTGGTTGCAAGCATCTGGTGTGCTGTGAGCTGTGACGGTTTTATAACACTCTTTTCTTACTTCATTTTTTCCACTTGTGTCTTACTGCATAATCTGAGTCCTGTGTGTGATTTGGCACTCTCTAGAACAGGGTGCTGTACCAGTTTGCATCATAGTTGTCATGATGGGGCTGGGGTCCTAATTTTGAGATCCCGTGTCATTACAGTAGTGAAAATTAATAGCCCAGTAGTACTCATATCCTGCTCCTGCTCCCATTGCTTTCCTCCCTGAAGAAGAAGCAGTCATGAGCTAAACGTCTTTATCGTTTGGACGAATAACAAATTGGCAATTTAATAGAATGACAAGCTATTTCCAGAAATAAAGCAATTAATTTAATTTATGCTCTTTGATTGTCTTTCAGGTCTGTGAGTACATTGGGCTGGTGAAATCAGAAAGTGACGCTGGAGCGTGGAGTTTGCCTTTGGGGATAAGGCGGACTCTTTCATTTTGCTTTATTTTCAAACATTCAGAGATTCTCTAGGGATTACTGGTTCATATTCTTATTGTGCATCCCTCAGTGTAAAATAAGAGCACTGGGGAAGCAAAGTGAGCCTTAGAGGCAGCTAAATATTTGAATGCCTCCTTCCCTTCACTGCCTACCTTATCCTGATGGGCAAATCCTGCTCCCCTGCTCTTCCCCAGGGAGGAGACGCCACCCCCTGGGAAAGCCTGGGGGCAAGGATGAGGGATGTGGGCAGTCCTGCTGGTCATAGGCTAGCAGACGAAGAGTGAGGCAAAGAGCTGCTTGACTGGACAAGAGTTCATACAAAATGACCTTCCCACATAATGGGATACAAATATTTCACTAGCTGGTTTTATCCCTCTGATCTGTACCTCTAGGAATTAAACAACTCCTCCTTTTTTGAAAGATGGGTATACACATGGACATGTCATGCCCAAGTGCAGTATTTGCCTAATTAGATGATTAGTAGCCAAGGGGGTGTGCAACATGTAGTTGATGTGTCTGTGATCATGTGGTTTATGCACAAAAATACAGCATCGGTTTTTCTGGAAATGCTTAGGCTTTTTCTTTCTTTTTCACATTTTATGAGATTGCTAGTACTCATCAGCCTCATCTGATTAGTCCAACGGCAGACTAGTTATTCCCTGCCAAAACAACACAAAAATACTACATTGCTATTCTTATGGGTGTTCTCGACATCAATGTGCAAAAGCTCGTACTTCTTTGGGACCCCTTATTTCTCATGTTTTCCATCTTTAGATTTTGCTTATGGATTTGATTATTGAAATTGGCTCCAAAAAGCTATCAGGAGATTAGCTGCGTATTTGAATGAAGATTAATTCACTAATTCTTTAATTAGTTTTCTTCAGTGCTTCCAATTGGAGAGGGTCCCTTATCACTAATGATTTCATCAGAGTACTGTATTACAAATGCCATATTTAATTAGCAAAGTAGCATTAATACTGATATCTGGTAAACTGTTACAATATTTCATAATAGTTCTAAATCTACATATAGTTACAAAAAAACTAGGAAGTCAGTAATCAGTATGATGGTGCAGCAATCTGTGTTGTGTATCTGTTCTTACAAAAGATGTAATTTGGTTAAATGATAATTTGAATTAGTTTATGGCTTCAAGTTCTCAGATGGCATAGATTAGTGAGAAACTGCAGGAGTTTGCACCAACAGAAAATTTGCTGATGATACGTCAAGAATGAAAATAATTCTGTAATGAAAATACTGTGAAAAGAGAAATGAAAACATGCTGCTTTTAAATTATCGACCGATAGTAATTGAAAATGACCATATCATAGTGAAAAAGATTTAAACTAAACAGTATTATTAACCATAGTTCAGAAATAGTAGATACTCGTATTAAATACATTAAATGTAGTAAATGAAAAACCACTTGCCATGTCTTTTGGTCAAATTAAAGCCAATCAGTTCTTTCACAAAGAAAAAAAAATGGAAGTCCAAGTTGTGATAAATGCCTACTGCAGAACTATTCTACTTCACTATCCCTGCAATCACTAGTATTGTCTCTTTCAGAGAAATATAAATTTTTTTTTGCTACATTGATTTTTGTCTGGGAACTACATGAGGAATCATTGAGATGAGTCAGAAAAAACAGTTCAAATACTGTTACATTAGTAAGAATAAAATTAATTTCTGAATATAGGCCATGTTTAACCACTCAGATGAACTTTTAAAAATATGTGTAGGATCTGAGCTGTGCTTTAGGAATAATATGCAGAATATTTTTTCTACTGTGCAGAACATTAGACATTTGAAAGTATTTCAGTTCTTCTGTAACCAAGAAAAAGTCACCTTTCTTAATACTTTCTGTAAAAAGGGAACACAGAAAGCCTATGTGCTGCTTCTGGCTTGTTCTGAATTCTCATAATCATACTCGGCAGCATTCTATTTTTCTCTCCTCTTAGCAGCTCAAGGATTTTTCAGTTAAAATAGGCAGGTTAAATTCACAAGCAAGAAAAAAAGTAGAAAAAAACACCAAAAACACAACTAAAAA
The DNA here is from genome assembly GCA_013398915.1 of Dromas ardeola. Taxonomy (NCBI): domain Eukaryota; kingdom Metazoa; phylum Chordata; class Aves; order Charadriiformes; family Dromadidae; genus Dromas; species Dromas ardeola. Next base: position 491,324 of record VYZM01010272.1, read on the forward strand.
ACCCACTCCAACTAACTTTTGCAATCTCCACGACTATTCATGTTCATAATATTAAATAGATGGAAAAGTGCTTGCAGATTTGAGGCCTAAAAATGCTCTTGGCTAAATTCTATTCAGCCTTCACAGATTTCACTGAACTCCTGCTGAGATTTGCTTCGATACTGAGCAAAGACATTAGGATTTGGCCCTTGTCATACAATCTTCTTTGTCAGAATACAAAGTGGCATTACGAATAACTACTTGCAAATAATCAGAATGCGAAAGCTAAAATAGGACTTCATTATAGCAGTTGTTCTCTAAAAGGAGAAGCTGAGCATATTCCTATAGAACTGACAGGACTGGAGGTTTTACCTTGCAGGCTCTCAGTTCAGACACAGGTTAGTCTGTGATTTCAAGGACTCAGAATAGAGATAGTGTTAATGAATGAAGCTCATTTTGGCATTATCAACAAGAAGTTCATTATTGCAGTAATTTTGCAAGTGTATTTCTTGGGACTTTTTATTGTTCAGTCAAACCAAAATTAAAATGAACTGACTTTTATTTCTGATTTCTCGTTTTTCCTGGTAGCAGAACAAAGACCTGGCGCCAGGTGGTTTTGGTCTAAGCCGAGCACTCTGCCGATGTAAGTTCAAGGCAGCCTGGTCTTGCAGCATCCCAAGCAGAGACTGCAGGCTTCATACCACAGCTCAGTCCCATCTGCAAGTGCATGTAAAGTCCAAGAGTTTTCTGTTACAATCTGTTCAACCAGAAAGTGCTGCTGTTCAGTACCATAACATATGTTCTCTTGTTTACTTCAAAATAAATATACCCAGAGCTTGACTGAAGCGGTGGCTCCTAGAACACTTGACAGATTCATGAAATGCTGCGGCTGACTCCAGAACGGATGTTGCTGTTCTCTGGAGTACAGCTGTCACTTAGTAGTGTTTGCCTTTCACTCTTCACAACTTCTTGACATAAAGCAACTTTCCGAAAGGCAGAGGTTGGACTTGAAGAGAAAAATAAAGACTAAGAAAGATGAAAGAAGGTTAGAAGTGGCTTACTAATTCTTGGTATGGTAGTTCAGCCTTATCCACCCTTATTAGCAAGCAAGAAAATAATTCCTTTATCTCATTGGGCTCCTGTAATTCTCCTGAGATGAAGCCAATTACAGATGAAACCGTATTGCTGAGTTTATATGCTAGAGGATTCTAATCTAATGTTTCACCTAATTAAATTCTAGCAGGATAAAAGAAAAGCACTGCTCCCTAGAGATAAGGGTGTGTGCGTATTCCAATATTCATGTATACTATGCACCACTGACTTTAAGACAAGGCTTGAAGTAACTGGGTAGAAGTTCTGATAAAGCTGTCTTCTATCTGGATATTCAAGAAGCCTTTCCCATCTCTGTGATCGAGTAATTGTCTCGCCTCTCTTGTCATAACCCTCACCATCCCAGTCTCAGCAAAGAAGAAATTCTGATTGAAGGAATTAGATAATTCTTTGAAATTAAATCAATAACATATACAGAGCAAATGTCCCACAGATATTCTCCAGATGACACAAATTCAAATGAGTAAGAAAGGCATCAATTATAAGCCAGGTTTTGGGTAGTCTTTCTTGAGACATCTCTTAAGACATTTACAGCTGATCCGCGTAAGGACATGGTGTCATTCCGTCTCATGCATGGCTCCCTATGCATAAGTGGGGAGAACTGGGAACATAGGTTTCACTGAAGAATACTGAGATGAGTTATGTGTCTTAGGGGGAAATGCCAAGTATTGGAGCCCTGCTCTGTAGTAAGAGGGAAACTAACACTGTTGATGGATCCAGAGTCATGGTCTTGAATGCTCCCCTGCTAGCAGGGGCTCACATCAGCTCTGTTTTGCAAAATCCTGCTCTTTCAAGCCTTCCACTGACTGCAGCGTGTTCATACACAGATGCCTTCGGATAATAGGGGACCCTTCCACTGGGATTATGAGTAATAACTGGTTAAAGATGGCATCATCGCAATTGTGCTGACGTTAGAGCAACCCAAACCTTTGTTCATACATGTTTGACAGTGAGGACAAGCATCAGTTATAAATATATAAACCCAGAAATGAAGTTTGCCATGCATTTGTGGTAGTTTGTGGTACACAGTTTATCTGTATATTTATCTATCTATAGAGTTCTATCTGTGACTCACATTTTATAGGCACATAACTATAGAGATAAGTAGTGTGCCACAAAATAATACAAATACATGGGAAACAACACATAGCTCCTACAGTTTTTTTCTGGTGTTATTTGACCACAAGTTAGCAGCACGCTCTTTACCTCCGCTCTTTATCTGATCTGACAGAGTGAAAAGAGCTGTTCACAAACCATTCAAATATTCACAGATACGTCTCACAAGTGTACTTGAAAGAATGTGCTACACTCAACACCATGCACTTGCACCTGTCATCCATGAGATGAAAGCAAACCTGAAGGCTGCCAATATCTTTATGTACAACTATTTGCCCAGCCGCTGTGACATGTCGTTCCGCTGTCTTATATCTTCTTCTTCTGCAGCAAACAGAGCTTGAAAGCACTATTTTCATAAAAACAGAGCATCTAGAAAAGGCTGCCCACTCATGCAGGCTGACTGAAGCATGAGTTTGTTGGCCACAGTTTATTGTTTATTGGCACACAGAGAGGGACCACTTGAATCTCAAGTAAAAATAGCAGTACTAAAAGGTGATTTGTATCTTAGAATTTTTTTCTTTGATGTTTTCATTTCCAAATTTCATGAAATATAAACAGAAATAGCTCGCTTTTTTTTTATGTATCACCAAGTGAGATCTCTTTTGATTGAGGTGAAGTTGGAAATCAACAGGAGGCAATGCCAATTTATTGGTTCAGGTGTTTTCAGCCGTTCTGTTTAAGTTCAGCATTATTGTTATGCTTTTCAAAGGATCCATTCTGACAAGGCACCACATGTTCAAGAAAGGAACAACAGCAAGAAAGTTTCATAAGAAAGGACAATTTTTTATTCTTTTTTAGCGAGAATGTTGTCTGTCAAACTTTGCTTTTCAGTCCTTGAAAATCCAGACACTGACATGTTTCTAGTACTCAATTGTCACATTCCAGAAACAGAATCACATCCAAAGGCCATATTTCCATAAGTGAAGCTCTCTGTAATAAATTTTTCCCTCAAGAATTGCTAGCAAACCGTTCTAAACTATAGCTGCCCCAATAAAGAGTGTCATAAGAAGGATGTAGGTGTATGACAACCAAACACTGGTCCTGGAGTCAGTCTTGCCAGCAGTTCTGTCTTGGACTCATTGACAGTTTAGTACCTAATGTTGCTCTTCTGTTGGACCTCAGCTTCCACACCTGAAAAATCAATGTAATAAGTTTTGCTGCATTTTCCGTAGTGTTTAATAGGAGTAATGAACTAAAACGTGAACCATGCCTAGATAGGTAGGACTAAACTTTCACGCGGGGGTTCTGGTACACACCTTGACCTCATGGCAATGGAGCCGCTTCTGTGTGCTGTGGTAAAGCGAGTGCCACGGAGTCCCCATTGCAGCTCCTTCGGCTGCTGTTTCTGCCATAGGAATGACTGGAGAGACAACAAATCCAGCCAAATGGCTGCAGAAGTTCCTCATAAATGGAGATTTGCAAACTTTTCTCTGTAACAATACAATATCCAACTGTATTTATCCCAGAGGAATGCAGAGATGCCTTTGAACTTAACTTTGATCCTGTCATTTTCACACCTTTGCACACTTTGTTCTCCCTGAGAAACTCAATGCCATCATTGCCACTGTGTCCTAGTTTTCAATGTTGCATATCCCACTGTGTCCACTAACGCATTGGAGCTGAAAATAGACACATGCATGAAACAGAAGGGTAAACTGTGTCACAAAGCATACAATGTATAATTGCAATGCAATGACTTTATCACTGTTAAATGGCAAAGAATAATTAAGAATGTTGCCAAGTCAAGCATTTCTTTGTATTTATTTGAATTATCTGTAAAATATTGAAATAATGGACGTCATGAATTAATAGGGAGAAATTTGGACTGCTGTTTGTTTATTAGAGCTTACTTCCTTCCACACTCCTAAAAATGTGATTGTAATGGAAATTGTTTCCACTAGGAACATAAGAGGCCAGGTGAAAGGAATGAATAAGAGCTCTGTTCAAAATAGCTCAAAAGGGTATTGGAAATCTTTGATAGAAATCCAGCTTCTGTGGTGTAGAGTCTTTTTAAGAAGTGAAATGAGCATTTCTACTGTAACCAACAAACAAATTATTGCTGAACCCTTTGACAATAGAGTCTGGTGATGCAATGCAATCATTTCTTTCATGTGATCTACAGGTAGCTCATTTGAGGGATTTAATCTCATAAAACTGCATTGTAGTTAATTGCTGTAATTTATTTTGTGTCTCCTAAATAACTGTGTGTACATGAGAATGTAAACGTATTTCTAGCCTGAATCAGACATAAATGATAATGGACTGTTCTGTTATTTCTCAAGTAGCTTGGGTATTTTTATCAAAATGCTTTTTCTACCTCATTATTTTGGTGGACAATGCCTATTTGTTGAAATGAAAAACCTACAGGAACATACAAATTTCAATAATTTTCTTATATGGAAAAGTTCATCAGGTTCAGGATCGACCAATTGCAAACAAAGAGAGAAGGGTAGAAAGACTACATGCCTTTGCTAAAATTGGGATGCGGGAGATTGTAAGGGTCTAATCTGAGTCAGACAGGGCAGGATGAAAATGAGTCACCTACACTTTATTGTGCGTGTACTAAACACATAGGTCTTGGACAGTCATGGCTAGTCCTCGTTGCTGAAGATCTCATGGTTTGTATGAGTTATGAAATATTAATTGAACCAATTGAGAGAGATAGATTGATTGTAAAGATTGGAGGAAGTAATGGTGCAGCACTGTAGCGTAGCAAAGCCCAATGTGAGACCTCAAATGGGAGAAAGGTGATTTTATTTTCAAACAAAATCAGTTTTACTCAGTCACACTTTTGTACCACATACACACAAGCCACAAGATATGTGTGCCCGAGTCATCTGTTCAGCATGCAGACACCACATTGTACCCAGGTGGTCTGTCCAGGCTTTCTTGCAGTTGCTTGGAGAACAAGGGATGGAAGTTGTTGAATCCACCTCTATTCTGCTGGGTGCTTCTTAGCTTGGAGACCCTTGCCAATATTGGGTCTGCCTGTTTGTACCTTTTAGAAGTGGACAGTGATTGTGATTTTTCATCTCTATCCTGTCCTACCTCTGTGAGTCATCAGGATTTGTACACTGCTTTTTGTCTCCTTTTATGGGTGTCTCCTACTCTGCTCACTATCTTCCCACCATCATCTCTAAATGCACTGAGTCTTTGCTTTAGTCTACCTGTAGGCTGCCTTTGTTTCAGGATGCCCCTTCTTTCTGTCTGTCCTTTGTTGCCTTGATACTGGCATCTTGGTGACCTGGTAATATACATGCCGTCAGCACATGCCATTCCTGTAACCCTTCTCCTGGGAGTTGTTCCTTCCAGTGCTTCCAAACCCAGATATTCCCAATCATTCTCTGTTCAAGTGATCTTAGCATTTCTATGACACATAATCCTTTTTCTGGTCAGTGTAAAAGGTGCTCAGGTTGTATGGTTACGTAGTGAAGAACAATGGCTGTAGGCAGGCTGCTTGCTCTGGAGCTCGTAGTCAATGTAGCTATAGCTGCGGCATTCACATTCACAAGAATGATAAGTGATTCATACTAAGAGAAAGAAAAATTCAGTAGTCGGATGCCTTGCCTTCCCCGGTTGCCTGTCTTAAGGATTTCCTCCTTCTGATTCAGCTAATGGTGTCACAGTCCAGGGAGTTAGCAACTTTGGATAGCAGGTAGCAGGAATTAAACATCACTGGAGTGATGTGCTAAACTGGTCTTTGTTGCCCTAACAGTGGAATTGTATACAGCCTCATGTGACTGTATTTCTAACCATACAGTTGACACAGTTTTTTGGGGCTATTCTCTTGGACCAAGTCTTTGACTTGGACAGGCTCTAGTTTAATGTTGTCGGGATTATTTGATTGCAGATATTGGTTTGGAATGTACTAAAGCACCCTGAAGTATCAAGCAAGGGCAATGCTTGCAATGCTTGTTCCTGTTGTTCCCCAGTAGATGCTCTTTTGCAGTTTCATCAAAGCCGTGAGCTGCTGTTCTTGTGCCCAATGTAGAAATTCATAGATTATGTAGAAAGAGACATTTAAAGGTACTAATTTATATCACCCTAAAATAAACATTTAAAACAGAATGTGAATGAATCATGTTCTACAAGTGCCTGTTTGTCTCGACTGAGTGTGAAGGAAAAGATGGATGTATAGCTCCGGTACAGCCATCTTCATGGGAGCTGACTCTCACCTGGAAGTGGCAGTGTTTCTAACATTGCCTTTTTGAAAGAACATCAACATGAAAGGACCAGATTTTGCATGTATGATTCAGAGAGGAGCATTTAATATTCCTGGGTCCATCTCTTACCTTCAGGCATCCTTTGCGAGTGTCTTTGCAGAGAGAAGGAAGGGAAAATGCCAAGCGGCACAGAACATGCTCTTATAAATATAATATTCACAAGAGATCAGGCACAAACTTATTAGCATAATCATTTGAGCATAACCACTTTGTGCTCCAAGTGTTAAATTGCTCAGAAGTGTTACGTGCTAGAAAATAACAGCTACAAAAAAAGCAGCATCATTTCTTTTTTGTAGGATATTCTACTTTTCCTCAGAGACAAATGAACATTTTTGCACCTGCTCTTTTGGTAAAGTATAAAGAAACACAATACAGCTTGCTTTATTTACTTACTAGTGTAATTTATATCTGGCCAGTTCTGGGAAAGGGTTTTGTTGAAGGGAATTGTGCTCCTTCTAATATCTGATTTCTCTGGATGCGTCTGAAGTACCATAACAAAAGAAATGCTGGCCAGATCCCAGTACTTTTGCTCTTGCTGAGCTGATCTTTATCCCTTGAATGGTGACACTGAAATCAATTTGTCTGCTTGGGAAGTAAAAGGCTCTTTAGCATGAGTCACAGGGTCACAATTCGGACTGAGGATCAGGTTTATTATGTTGATTAATGATCTTCATTAAGCATTAGATTAAACTTGCACACTTATCTCTGGATAAGGACAGCATCACAGGTGTCTCACAATAGAAGCTTTGGGATGCAACAGTGATTCATACTAACTGTACCCACCAGCCTCTTCTGTTTGCTCTTGAGAAGGAATTTGTTGCAACCCTGCATGCGAGTACTTTTTCCTCCCATCTTGGTCAGGACACTGCTGCTGCCAGTGTTAAAAAAAGGTAGAGGTGTAGGATTTCAGAGGCAGCATTAAAAATCAAAGCAAATGAAAATACATTTAGAAGAGCAAGGGATATAAAATCTTAGTAGTATTAGACCCTCATATTTCTGCCAAAATCAATTGCTGCCACAGAGGTTTTCCGGCTGCTGAGATAATGGAGTCTGCTGTGATAGCCAACTTTTGACGCTAATTTGCATTTCATTGCTGTTACACATTGCTAGGCTATTCCATTTGCCAAGATTTTGCTTGCTATGAAACCAATGCACTGAATTCCTGTGCCAATTGCATTTCTGATTCCGGTGCCACATAGCAATAAGGGATGGATAATGTAAAGTCACCATTATTTTATAAGTAGGAGTAGGTGAATTCCCAGGCATTTGTCTTGAAAAGGATTTAGGATAGGATACGTACCGTTGCTATGATATAGTAACCAAGATGATGAACGAGCATAGTTTACATTTTTATTCTGGAAAAAACCTATTTAAGCCATTTCCTTTTCTTGGCTAGGAAAATTCTCCAGTGTATAATGAATGGATTACAACATGCTTAACATTTCAGGGGGAATGCAGAAATTACGCTGTGAAACATCAATCTCCATGTAGAGATTAATTTCAGAGTTTGTAATTAAACCCCAAAGAAGATTTTTGCTGACTGCTCATCATACTTTCATCAATCCGGACATGCATATTCTTAGATATAGTTAGGGTTTAATTAAGGGACCAAGCACTCTATAGGTTGCGTGCGTTAGCCTAGCTGTTTTTCTCCCGAGATGAAAAAGTGGATCTCTATGTGCAGTGGTACTGCCATGTATGGGATTAACTCCCGCTTACCTATGTTAAAGGATGAGTGTCTGTCCTGTTATATTTCAAATTGTTCACATCCTGTGTCTCCAAGATTCTGTGAGGTACTGCAGGACTCGTACTTTATTAAAGGTTGTAGCATTGATTTGTTTAAAAAGGCTTTGGCTTTGAACGGTGATAGCTTCTGAACAGTGCAGTTTGGTTGGACATATATACTGGCAGGAAATTAAATAAAGCACGTCGGTGTATTTCATAAACCCACTGAAGCAAGATTTTTGTGCTGGTGATTCACTTTAGCCTGGATGTACAGAAAAAAAATAGTTATCCGATTTATAAATGTATAACTACATTTATAAACAAAATGATCTTGAGGGCTCTGATGGATGAATTAGAAAGAAATGTTAGCGAGAAAAAGCGTAAATTTGTTTTACAACTTAGTAAGAAATGAATGATGTGAGGGACTCTTCTTCATCTCTCTTCGATCTGCTGCCAGGAGGAAATCCTCTCTTTCTTGTTCTGGATCCCCTGTGTGTGAGAGGCTCTCCATCCCACCACAGCTACAGCAGTGCCACACCACGCGGTGGGCAGCCCAGGGTGGTCTCACTGTTTGCATTCACTTCCCTGGCATGGCCAGTGCACTTTTACTCCCCTTATACAGCTCTTTTCTGGAACTACTTGGTGTGGGAAGCAGCATTGATCAGCTACTTCCATATAGGCATGAACTTAACACATGCACAGATGCACTGTCCTTAGATGCTGGCCCTGGTCTTCTCCATTTCATGATTCAGGAAGAAACCAGATCAGGAGGCAAATTTTCTAGATGAGGAAAAGGAGAAGTTAGCCAGTTGGTCCTCAAAAGAACTTGATTATCATCTTGTCCTTGAGGCCCCTCATGATGTGCATCTCATTCTCCTCCACTTGTAAAGCAGATGATCTGGACTGTTATTTCTCTTGCCAGCAGTGGGAATGACTGCATGTTAGATATTGAGTCATTCTCAAATACTCCACCCACAGGAGACAAAACAATTTTTAGTCAAGATTAGTAATTCACAATTTGCTGCACTAGCTCAGATCCGTGTTTCCACTAGTCTGGTGGCTTGTCTGCAGCTTTTACCAGCAGTAGATGTTTCCTGCAGGTTGCCATCCTGCAGGAGAGCAGTTAAATGTGGACCAGAGACATAGAGAAAAACTTGTGCTGTTTTTGTTCATATCGTGTCCAAAAGGGTAGGAGTCTTGCTAACATCCATGCCTTGTCCTGCAAGTTGTACCACAACTTCTGCATGCAGAATGTAAAACGGATCATTTCCTCTCAGATTAGCCCCAAACCAGTCTCTTTTCACAGCCTTTCCCTCTGCCTTTTCCAGCCTCACCAAACAAAAAGGTTTTGCACTGTTTGAGAAGATTAAATCAAATGAGACCAGGAGATTCACTAGACACCTAACTAAAATACATCCAGATCATCTGAGTAGCACAACAGGAAGAAGTTTTACTTAGTCTCCTAATAGCATCACCGTTCCTTGCAAGTACATTTGTGTTTATACCTCTGTTGGTTCCACATTACATACGAAGTATTATCTAAAAGGATGGATAGCTGTATGTGTACCATTGTGAACACTTAATAGTTTGCAGATAGAAGTATAACCACTTTTAACTGTATTTTTATAAGTCAGTTAGAAAAATTGATCTAAAAAGTAAAAATGATCTACATACAAAATTAGAATAAAGAGAAAGCAATGTTTGATTTCTTTCTTGGGAACCAAGACTCCTGTGATGTTACTGACGGGGTCTGTCCTCTGTTGATAACTTTTGAATTGGTTTCTCTGTTTTTCCCAAACTGGACATGTCTCAAGGGTCAGTAGATTTCCTTACAAGTTTTATGAAAATAGGTGGACATGTAGATGATGCAAATCCAGTATGGGTGTCCTGTGAGTCTCTTGACTGAGAAGAAAACTACCAGGCTGAGTTCTTTGTTACACGACAGGCAATCTGCATAGGGCATAATAAATGTCGCTGCATCAAAATATCTGTGTTCACACTTTGAGATCAGTCTTAGGACATAAAGTCTTTAAGAAAGAAAACTTCATTAATTCTTGCACTTCAACAACATACTGTTTACGGTTTTCTCCTTCTGGGTATACTTTCAAGGGGTAGAATAAGGACTATTTTCCCCTGAAATTTAAACTGCTTTTGTCAATTTGGCTAAATTAGCTAAACAAAAATTTGCATGTAAACACACTACAAAAAATCATTACATTTGACTGTTAAAAAATTAGGTTTTGTTCCCCTTTGGAAAAAAAAAAAAGTGAGCCTGCTGTGTCTCTCACTTGGTTTATGCTTATTCGACCGTTTGACTTTTTTCTCTCAGATGTATATTTATTAGTGAAATGAATAACTTGTAAAGAGTATGCAGTAATATCTTTCCAAGGATGGATGGAAACCAGATTTTCCAAGAGTTTCTTACATTGCCTAAAACATAGCAATGCTATTTGTAACAGATGTTTAGTTAAGTAAAAGCTGAATATTTAATGACAATTTCAACATACTTTGGTCTTAGTTTTAGATCTGTTGTTAAAATTCACAGCACTTTGTATCCTGTCCTCTATTTTCCCATTCTGAACAGGTGATTTGTAAATGTACAAGAACAGATCAGAAATATACCACCTTTCCTACCGTCATTCCCTCCTCAATCAAAACCTCTAGCTAGCACTGTGCCCCAATATCACTCCTATCCTGAAGTACCTTATTGCTTTCCTTGGGTAAAGAGGAGAATTGTGAAAACTTGAAGGCTGTTGGAATGTGAAGGTGCATCCTTCATCATATATCCATCCTCAGTCCCGACCCTGCAAGTTCCTCTCTTCTTTCCTTGTGGTTCTGAGTAATGAAGGACATTCTGTTCTTGTTTTTCTATGAAAAATGTATTAACACCTCTCTACAGAATACAGAAAGCTGCAGTTCAGGTCTTCAACTTTCAAAGTTTTACCTTGCTTCAGTTCCCTGCACAAATAAGAAAGGGATTATACTTGTCTTGACACTCATTCCTAAATCTGTAGACATCAGGGACACCATAGACCTGAACCATTTCTTCTCATTCTGACATAAAACAAGTGGGAATTAAATGTTTGAGTGTTAATTCTACAGCAGTGCTATGCTTGCAGAGGCATAAAATTATCCCACATAGTTACATCCTGAGTGCAGAAAACAGTACAGCCAGCTAGAATCTGGCCCCCTCTTCATACCTTTTGTGTCTCTAACTGCATCAAGGGTGGTAGGATATACAGATTTTATATGACACTTACGGACAACAAGAAAGGTGGAAAAATGGTATAGAGAAATTGAAAAGGAAGTTTGCAAGATCCTGTTACAACTTCTGTTCTTACTGTTTGCCCTCCTTGGGTGTACCTATTTGTGATACCAGTATGGCATACTACTGGAGTAGCCTATTTTAAGAACTTGTAAATAAAAGTATGTGTGGCCTGATACACGGGGAAAGAAGGAATGGTATATTCTTTGTTGTGAAATATCTGTTGCCGTAGACGGAGAAGGCATTCTCCTGTTAGCATTCATAACTTCAGAGAACATATAATATACTTAAGTCCCACGTATTTTGTGCAAGAATGCATTTTTTATAATAATTACACAAGCTGCCTGACATATTTTCATGCATCGCAAAGCAAATGTTTCTCTCCGGAAGTACCTAAATAGTGTTAAAAAGATGCTAATTCCAATAATCGAATTCCTCAAATGATTTTAGTGACCAGAATCACTAGGCAGTCTGCTGTACGTAAGCAAGATGTATATCCCTGTCTGACCATCTTTGCCAGGCTGTTTTTTAAAAGTGCAGTTGTTCTTAGGATTACTTCAAATACAAAAATAACTCTTTTGTTTTATTTTCAAGGGAAAGCAAGAACTTTACATGGCTTCATTAAAAAAACAAGCCTGAAGGCAGAAATGACAGTCTGTACATACGAATTTAGAAAGCAGTTATATAAGCTCAGATGAATTTACTTTAACTACCAGTACTGATAGAGTATGTGTAACATTATTATTTGATGGAACTGTATCAGTAGAGGATTGCATTAATTTTCACAGTACTACCTCATTCCCATTTTAGAATTTGTTTTCAATCTCAAGGTTGGTTGGGAAGTTTTCCTGTTATTTTCTGCTAACTTACCTTGAAGTAAGGTGTGACATCCTGTTCAAGTCATAGATAGTAGACTGAGCAAAGTCCTTAAATTTGTATCCAGGAAAGCAAAAAGAAACAGCATATCTTCTGTTGTGGCATTAGAAATCGTAACTGTTCTTTTTGATATTACACTGTCACAATCCACAGGGGTTTTCATCCTGTCTCTTCAGAATAAAAGGTTATTTCCATATTTGATACCAAACTCTGTCGAGCTGCCAATATCTGAGTTTGGCTTCTGAAACAAAATTTCTGTAAGCAGCCCAATACAAGGATTCCCATAGACTCATCTGACTGTATGAGAAACTTGTATCCCCGGAGACAGTTTAGTCCATGATTTCAGCAATCTACAGGAACTAAACTCTTGTTTTGGCTTTAGATCCTCTGTTGGGCTTTGTTGGAGCTTCCATTTGTGCGATGTGTGGAAGGAGTTCGGAGGGGGAAAGACAAACTTCTGGCAGAGTGCAGTGGTAACAAGTCTGTACGGAGATTTTGTTCAAGTCTGTAAAACTTTTAATTAACCAGGGTGGTTAGCTTTCTCCCCAGCCCTCATTATTAAATGTGATCCAAGCAAGGTATGGTTGTTTGTGTCCACTGCGTTGTGCGCCCCAGCTCGGTAATGCAATTAGCAGGGAGAAGTTTTAGTGAGAAATCCATGATAAGTAAAAGTGTTGGTCTTTTTGTCAGCTTTGCTCACTGCGGGAGCCTGCCCTTCTCTTTGCAGCATTCTTTTTCTCTCTCTGCTCCAAACTCCTTTTCCTTGAAATCAATACCAAATGTTGACTTTGTTTGAATGGCACCATTGGCCCACATTAAGGCCAAAGTTAAATTAGAAAAAATAATTCTTACAACTTCAAAGTTGATAGTAATTAAACAGTTGCTACATTTCATTTACAGTTTATGGGCCAGATGTTTATTCCTGTTTAATCAGCAGTATGTAATATTATTAATGACTGAGACATGGAATTAAGTCCTGAAACAGCACTAAGAAATTAATCTACTTCAAAATATTTTTAAATCAAAAATTAGTTTAATTAAGTGCATACATTGTTTCATATTGAAATAAATAGAACAGTAATTTCTCCCAGAAAATTGACAGTATTTCAGATATTTTACATGTTTCTCAGTCTTTATTCCACATCCACAAATTTGGAGTCAGAAGTTCAGCAGCCCGCAGCATTGTTCATCTGTTATGAATGGTGCCTTGCAATGTTCAAAATCCCAAACTGAGTCAGCTTGAAGAACCTGATGTTAAAAATGAAGTTGCCAAACAATCTTGCCCAAAACTGTTACTTCTATAATTAAAATGTCATATGAGATATTTGTTTAGCTATAAACGTCTGCTTGAACCACTGACCTCTCCTGGCACAAGAACTCCCAGTGAGACCCTATTGTACGTAGTACTGACAGTATCACTTATCTTGTAGTGGTTGATAACTCGAACAGAAAGACTTGCTGCCTTCCAAAGAGTGAGTCCTACCAAATAAGCATTTTTTCCCAAGAGCTGTCACTGCAACTATTTGAAAAGGGACTCAGCATTTAATAAAGGTGTAGCACTGGGGAGTTCTGCTAAGAAGGAACTCTGCATTGCTGAGTATCCAGCATCCAGTGCAGCTCCAAAATAATATCATCACTTCATTGTCTTTCCTTTGAAAATAAAAGCTGAAATGCAAATGTAGCATAATGGGAGTTAAAATTACAGCACTAAATATTCATCATAGATTTTCAACATATCCAAACAGAAGTTTCCTAGAAAAATTTCAAGGTCCCTTAATAGGCAAATGGTTTTTGTAGTCACTTTTGTGTATCTGCTGGTAACTCCTTAACTATCTCACCAGAGAAAAAAATTTGATGGCTTTCTGACCAATAGCTATAGAAAGAAATTAAAGTAAGATGCACCTTGTAGAAACATACAATAAGCAGACCCTTTAATTAACTATATCCACAACAGAAAGGAAAAGACTGATCAAATACACATATGTAAGGTTAATAGAGATTGGCTTCTACCACTAACTGGTTTCTAATTTACTGTGTTTAATAGTCTATTGTGTTTCTAAGATACCAAAATACAATGAGATTGCTGCAAGGAAAATAACGCCTGTAGAATGAATTATTTATCTGGAAATACTACAAAAGTCAAGTCGCGCAACTGTAGGTGCTGCAGGACTACAGGAATTGGAGCTCTCAGCTGACCCGTAGAGCTGTGCGTAAACATGGCAGATGTGCCAGAAGGTAACACCAGTTCACACGCAAACTGAGCGCCAGTCCCATACCTTCAGTGTTGTTCAATTCAGAGGAATTGCCCTAAATGGAGAAGGAAATATATGAAGTCCAAATAAAACTGGTAGCTTTTAACTGAAGCATTTGATAAGTTGGATCAGCACTAACATTAAATGAGTCTATTCATTAAATAACTTGCTCACATTGTCTCTGCTCACGAGTATAATGCAGGACTGCTTGATCACATCTAGAGTAATACTATATGCAGTCATAACTACCTGAAAAAAATAAGCCTTGGTCATGCAGGAATTGTAAGGTGTGAGACCTGTACTTCCTGAAATCAAAGGGAAATGTTCTCCTCCAATTTCAAAGGGATCAAATTCAGCTATTTTCATCTGAAAAACAAATAGCTTCATTTGTGTATTACCTCAAAATTATTGAACATTGCACAAGTTACAGTGCAGGAACAAAAACTTAAAAGCTAGTCTTTAATGGAAGCCTTTAGCGGTCTCTAAATTTTCTTTCACATGTTTTTGCTTAGCATTTATTTACCTTTGTAAGAATTGGGTATTTTAATGATGGACAAAAAAAATCTAAAGGATTTCATGCAGGCATTTTCATCAATTCCTAGGGCCAAATTGTATTGTGATGCTTAGAAGTTCAGAGTGTAGTAATCCCAGCTGAACTAGATAGAGTCTTTGTCTTTCTTGTACTTTACAGAAAAGAAAAATAAAAAATAGTATCATTACTATGTTTCAAGAGATGTAAAAAAGTCCTAAAATTCCAACCCTAATCTTTATTTTCATGTAAGCTTTGCTTTATGTCTTTTGTTTTAATCAACAGTGTTTGCCTAGAAACAAACATTTTCTAGTCTTCCAGCTAAACTGTGTTAGTCAAGATTTGCTTAGCATACATGATATTTTTGTAGCTTAAATGGTAGCCTGATTTTAAAATGATTTAAAATGAAAAAGGAAGTGTAAAACCAGTTAATTTTTTTACAAAATCAAATGGTTAATTTTGTTATGAAACCTAGTTTAGGACTAATACTCTCCTTACAACTCAGGGACTGAAATATGATTGCGTGGGGTTTACATTCAGAGCTTTGGCACATCCTCACCTTTCTAATGTACTAGGGGCTTCCACTAGGAGCTCTTTTGAAAAGTCAGGACCACTGATCACACCACCTTGCTTTCTATACCAAGACAAAACACGGAAGATTTACTTCATATGCAACAGAGTGCATTTGATTAAATGTCCTGCAGAATTGTACGGAGGCTTTACCACCCTGGTACACAGACAGGTGACCACTCTCAACCCATCTCTGATCTTTTGGTGGGCAAAGAATATAAGCAGGGAAGTGTCTCACCCAATAATGGCAGTGAACAGCATGCAACGCACCCACAACCAGGCAGTATCCTTTGAGCTCAGGTAAGAGACATCAGATGTCATCAGAAGACGCAGCACCTTCATGTGATGGAGCCTGCCTAACTGTTCAGGGTGTAGATGGCCTTCATCTACTGGTATGTGGCTGCTGCCCCCAGAAGGTTTATGGCTGCATAGAGAGAAAGGGATAGCACTCATAGTGTGGGTCCTGGTGGACTAGGGGTCGCTCACTTCAGTAAGCTAACATAGGATACAGCAGTGTTGTGTACAATGCCTACATCTCCTGAAATATGACCATTATAAAACGGATTAATCCTGTATATTCCTCTTGAAGACAGGAACATTGGCGGTATCAGGATACCAATCTGCATTGCATCTTTTTTGGATGAGTCATCAGCTTAAGGTGTTTGTTCAGTATCTGTTACCAGAAACCCTGGCGGTGGCTGTGACCTGGTGTCAAGAGCTCCAAGCCTCTGGCTTCCTATCATCATCTTCCATGGCTTATGCACCTGAATTTCCCTGTGGAAGTCTGGTGTGTTATTTGGCTTTAACCCCATCTTTCTGGTTAAACAAAAGCAGCTCTTACCAAGGATTCTCATTTATGTGTGAAACTCCCCTCCCAACTTTTGCAGTTTGTCAGCCAGAATGCACTGCCGATCAGAGTAGACTGCAGAGGTGACAGAGGTGTCTTCACAGATGCATAGTTCATCCTCACACCATCAGATGTTTGTAGATGGGGAAAAAAAACACCCTACAACTCCATTGACATGGATATACTAGAGTGAGTCCAGCAGAGTGCCATGAAGATGACTAATAGACTGGAGCACCTCTCATATGAGGAGAGGGTGAGAAAGCTGGAACTGGAGAAGAGAAGGCCTGAGGGGATTTTTTTCAGTGTGGATAAATTCCTGATGGACAGAGTACAGGTGATGGAGCCAGGCTGTTCTTGGTGCCCAGTGAGACAACTTGGGGATGTTTTTTTTTGTTGTGAAGCTTACAGATCTTGTTCTAGATGAAGTGACACATGCTTTTTATCTGATTCAATGAAAAGTCCAATAGGGACATACCCTGAAGTTTTCCAGAGTGCTCAAATTTGACTGCTCATTTCTACTAAAGGAACTGTGGAAAAGTTTAATTGCATTTAATAGAGCTAATCCTGATTTATATCAGAAAAGGGAGCAGATGTAGTTCATCGATCTCTAAAGAAACATTGCCCGAAGAAAGATTGCAAGTTTTAGCCACCTCAGTAGCTATTTGTGTCATATTTATATGTGCAATTATATATTTTGTTGATAATTTTATTCTTTGATAATTGCATGTTCTGTACATAGCCATTGACTTGAAAACCCAGTAAAACCTGATAGTTACACTGTTACATAGTTACTAGTAAAGAACAATGAGAATTTGATTCCTGCAAAAAATTAATCTTCTCGTTCCTCGCCTCCTTCTCCAGTTACTGACAATCTGCAGCTGCTTCAGCTGGGAGGCAAAATGCATCATTGATTAATAAGAGATGTCTTAAAATCTTGATTGTGCGAGAGACTACTTGTCTCTCGAGCACCTTGTTTGGTTCCTCAGTACCTGACGGGACAGAACCTTATTCTGGATGAGGAACTGACTGAAGGGCTTCTCAGGGATATGACAGAAATGTGACATTTCTTCATCTTCCACCCAGATCTATTTTGGTATATAACCAAAAGCTCTAGTACACAGTAATTCTGGGTTGCAGACCATGCACTAGGCCCCACCAGATCATAAGTGACCTTTTTGAGCTTTTTTTTTAAACAATGCATTTTATTGTATTTACACATTCGGTCACCTAAGATAGTTCTTCAAAAATTGTGCGTAAGGTCTCATGGCATACAAATTTCCCCTTACTTCACCAAGGCAGAAATTGACTGGACAGTTTTGCAGGGCCTTGATAAAATTGAAGGAAACTGGACTGTCATCTCTCCTCCTTCTACAAAAAGTTACACTATTGCTAATCAAATGTAAGATTAGAGGCATTGCTATTGGCCTGAAGTCTTCTTGGCATTTGCCCAGAGGGATCACCAAAGTTCCCAGCTGGAAGTGATCTCTTTCAGCTGTGCGTCCTGTTAAACACGGAGTCCATCAAACACACCCGTACTGCTGCTTGCACGATCAACAGCACGACCTCCAATGCATAAGCTTACTGCATCATCTGAATGACTTCAGCTGTTGGGCACCAGAGCCCCATTTAAATAGCATTTTAAAATTTTATTTAAAGCTAGGCTTGCTCTTAGATGCTGTGCTAAACAGGGATTGACTGTAGTGGATGTCAAAGATATGTAGGTATTTCAGACCTCTACTGAATCATGTTCAAAGCAAGAGTATGAGTGTAGACTCTCCCTTGTGGTATTGCAAAAATGTCCTGCAGACATTTTCAGCAGTATTTCTGACCTGTTTTGTGGTTGCGGAGGAAGTGTAGCTTGAAGGGAAAGTAACTTTGCTCAGCTAAGATCCAGTGAGACAAAAGGAAGAGTGTTTCCTGCAAACAAGACCCAAATATAGCACAAAGGAGAACGATGTGCATTCTCACTATCTGGAAAGAGCAATTGATGGAGAGCAATCTCAGACACCTCCAGCACAGATTTTCTAGTACTCAGTGAGACATTTTTTGCTGTGGCTTGAAATAAATGAAAGAGCTTTGTCAAATCTTTTCATTGTGACGGCCTTCTCTTATGCAATGATATTATGCTTGTTTTCCTGACTGGAAGCTAATGACCTAACCTAAATATGTTGTAGGCACTTGATTTTTAGAGTTGTCAAATAGCTGGGTTTGAAAGTAGGTCACAACAGACAAATATCACAGTGGACAATCTGTCCTTTTCCTTGTAACTTTTGCCAAATACCACTCCACTAAAATCTGTACTATTACAATAATGGAAGTAGTGTAGTAGTCTTGTAGAAATAGTCTTAAGGTAGCAGTCTGTAGAAGTAGTCTTAAGGTGTTTTATGCTGCCTTTAAAGACAAAGGTAATGTTTGTAGTTCATTTCATGCACGGATTTTTTTTTTCTCATGTATTTTCTACTTTTCCTGGCAGAATTCAGGTCATATTCTTTCATGAAAATAAGGTCAGGTTTGTGCTGCTAATGATCGAAGACTAAGTTAATGATCCAGGTACAGTTGTCACAACTTTTGACCCAACATCTGGTTTCTGTTGGGCAAAGTAACACCAAGAAAAGAACAGGACTCCCGATCTGTCGATTAGCTAGACTGGTATTGGCAGTGCTGTGCTAAAAGATGGTTTTACTGGACATAGATCGTATCACACCCCACAAGAAGGAGATGGTATGAAACCGTATTATGCTAGTGGGGAAATCAGTTGATTATTTTATTTTGGACCATTTTTTTAACCCCTGTGACAAATAAGGAAGCTAATGGTAGAATTACTGAATACAGAAGAATGGCTGGGCAAGAGTTCTGCTTAAAAATTCAAGGAACAGCATGATTTTTCAGATGCTCTCCCATTACTGGTAACAGCATGGTAACAGCAGGTTGATGAAGTAATGATTGTCATAGTGAAGACACTCAAAACCAGCAAAATCTGTAAATTTGCTCAAATGTCTTTTAGCACTGCCCATGGTATGATTACATTGGAGTACAAGTGGAGTTTCAGGCATTCAGGACTGGCCAAGAACCACCAAAAGTGAAAGGTTGTTATTTTGTAGCATTTGTTGTAAATTAAAAAATACATCAAGGTATTCAGCAACACGTACCATTCCCATATGCAGTGGTATATATTGCAATGTGTAATTGCATGTTGATGATGGCGATACAGCAGGCGTCTAAATGCAGCCCACTGGGAGGGACATTTCTGAAGGAGTTGTGCCTAAACTAGACTGCCCAAGAGGGAAGCGTAGACTTAGTCATTCCTTGCACAGCACTGTTAGAACCGTACAATGTGAATGCTTTTAATTCTTTCAGAACTCGCTTTCCAAAGCAGGCTTTGGGGATTTTTTCATTTGATTGAGATTTTTTTTTTTTTTGCTATTGGGGTTTTTGCAGTTTCTTTTTGACTGTTTTCAAAAGGATTGTGGAATTCCTCATTGATTGCAACTGAACCTGGATTACTGACTCCATTCATTAAGAGAGGAAGTAAAGTTGAATGTGATCCGTGGAGTAGAAATGTATAACCAGAGCTCAATAAGCCTAGCCTAACTCTATAAGAAAGGACTGGGGATTTTGTAGACATAGTACAGCCAGCTAGATATGCTGTAAACTTTTGAAATAAATTCCACATGGGTGTTTTACACAATCAATACGGAAAGCAATTAGCACAATATTCACTGTCAATAAATTAATATAACGTTGCACCAGATTTTCCATTCTCATATGCTGTGGAGCTCTGTGCTGTCAGTATATGACTGCATTATGAGTGTATTTAAAGAAGGTGGCAATAGTATCTTCTGGAAAAAATTGCAGCCGGAAAAGGAGATAAAGGAGTTTGGGAAAGTGCTAAATATAGGGAAGGGAACTATGACTACAAGGTCTGGAAGAAGAGATTTTAGGACATACAGCTATGGAAAAGCAAGTTCTGCTACTCGCGTCTTTGCTGCGAGCTATACTCTTAAATAGGAATAGTCAAGATGTTTTTCCACAGCTGAAATATCAGCTTATTCGGCAAGACTCAGTCTACAAAAATGTTGCTTTTGTAGACCCCTCCAAAACAAGACCATCCATTCACTATAAGATCCAGGCTACAGAGGTATGCAAACATACAACTCTATTTTCCAGTCCCAATTTTGCTCCTGAGCTCATTTGTTGCTTAACAGTGATGTCTTCCTCTATCAAAGCATTGCTTTTTGTATTCCTTGATTAAGGCATTGCTTTTTCTTTTCCTTGTAGTTCTGTGAAACACCTGCTCAAATGGGATCAATGAATGAAGCTAAAAAAGTGTTATTACCTTGCGTGTATTGATATCTAATGAGTTAATAAAAAACCCCAACAATTAAAATATGAATGATATTTTTCTCTTAACAGGGAAAAAAACATCCAGACGCTGTTTGCAGTCCACAAATTAAATATGTGGCTTTTACATTGCATTTTTGCTTGTGTATGTGTAATGCATGAGCCATATGATAGGGAAAACTAAATCTTACTCCAAGACACCAGTGAGAGTTGGGCCTCTCGTTACCTTGGTGAAGATGGCCATCTAGGTACAGTGCAGAAGATTCCAAATGCAGCCATAATTAGAAATAGTTAGATTAGGAAAAATATTCTTTAGGTGCTTTTCAAACTGGTGGTGCCTGAAAAACATCCTTTATAGAAAGGTCAAGCGCTTCATCAGGATGAATACTTGGCAAGCTTTAAGCAAAAGCTACAAGTTGCTTATAAGCAAATATAAGCAATCTTTGCATCACTGGAAGGACAAATGAACACCAGAAGGGCAAAATACTTCAAGACACAACCTCTACAGATCCCATAAGAGACAGGCCGTGTTAAATTCCCTACATCTTGAGATTTTGTACAGCCCTGCAGAAGCTTACACACAGACACTTGGATTCAGCAAGACAGTTGGGATGTCAAGCAAGGTCAGCCCTAGCTGCAGTTGAATGGACTATGCTGACTTCTTTCCAAAGCCATTAGAAATCTTTTCTGAATCTCAGTGCTCATCCAAATAGGCTTCCCTTTTGTCCTCTATCTGCTATATAAAGTACTTTCCATATGAAGACACTTTGTCTGGCAATGTGATTTATGGAAGAGACCGTCTGTTATTTTTCCATATGAAGCTTTTGATCATGGATGGATATTTGAAGTTATTAACAGCACAGAGTGGCTTAAGTTTCAGGTCTTTTTACTCGTTGCCAGTGAAATAAATACTGAAGTTGGCAACCTATGGTGTAACAGGAAAAATCTTGCTGAGAATTACAGACTACTTCCAGGTTTTTATTTTGAAAAGCCTTACAAATAGGCTGCTATATTGGAGGGATTTCTTTTCCGGTTCGACTTTAAAATTTGTGGTCCAGATTATCCTTTGTCTCTGCAGCTGGAGTAGGAAGATTTGGGGCAACCCTGAGCCTAGCTGTTGCAAAAGTGTCCAAGAGCTCTATAGGGTAAACTGAAGAACAGCCCCATGGCACCTACTGTGCTCAGAAAAGCAAAACTGACTCTATATTTTCAGCTGACTCAAAACTTGAAGGCTTGTCCTCATTAGTGACTTCAGCTGACATTTTAGGGTTGGTTCTGAATTCCGTGGGTAATAGAACTAGAAATTCAGTTCAGCAGCCCCAGGGAAATAAAACCCTGCTAAAGACAGGCTTTAGCCAGTGTATATCAAGATTTTACCAAAAGCAAACCTTGGCATAAGGAAGCATTCAGAGTTGGTTTTGGCAGCTTAAGAAATACATTATCTCATAAGTGATCATAGACGGGCTTTGACCACCTTGCTTGAGATTTGCAATGGCCCCAGAGGCTTTCAGTCCTAACAACGGAGCAGGTGGGAGCCAGGCCACATGGTGCTTCACCCACAGCATGGGGTGGCCGGTCGGCCCTGGCTAACAAGATGCTTCAGACCAAGTCCTCGTCCCCACCAGTGCCCTGCCCAGGATAAAATTAGGCTACACATTATCTGTCTAACTGGAATCTCATGTACAAAATGATGCATGAAAGGAGAGCAAAATCAGAGAAATACAGTTTAAATAATCAAAGCAAGTGGGACAGTGACAATGCGAACAGGCCAATAAAAAGATGTGTATTGCATTTATCAGGTTCTGAGGAGCCACTTTTGCCAACACTGGTGATAACAAATTATTCCCAAGCTATGTAATTTTCCTTTTCAAGATGTGTAGATTAGCTCCCTAGGGCTGTCTCAGAGCTCCATTTGGCGTGTATAATGGAAGAAGGAAAACCCAGGGCTCACAGAAGAGCAGTTCTGCTGCTTTGTGTCTATATTGCAGTTTCTGCTGAAGGCAGTGAGAACCTTGGCACTTTGGAGTATCCAGCACCAAGATTGCCCCCAGCACAGTGGGCAGCAAGAGCAAGTGTCAGTCTGTAATCTGAGAGGCAGCCCAAATTCTCATTGCTGTCATCATATTGCAGGATAGGAAGAGATCTTCAATAAGTGCAGCTCAGTACAAGCAGAGCTTCACTAACTCCTCAAGAACTTACTCGTAGTAGCTCATCCTACCAGAAAGATGCAGCCAAAGACCTACAGATCCAAAGCCTGTGCACTTCAGCATCTTCCTGTCTGGCAAGGTTGTGGTGAAAGGGCTTGTTTCTCTGTTGTACTGGGTTCCTCCTGCTTCACCATTTTTTTCTTTTTGGGTACATTACATCCATCTCTGATCTGCCAGAAAATAAAGCCTTCTTCCATGGACCTGAATAATTGGGTGCCAATAAGACTTCCATAATAGGTGGTTGGCCATTGACATTCACATGTATTTAGGATCTGTGTGAGTTCTTTGCTGAGACTCTGAACCCCACAAGGGGTTATGCTAATTCTTCTGCTTATTAATATTTATAAGCAGCATAATTGGTCACCAGAGCTGCTGTATGCATGGCATAGGGGCTGGCAGCTGATTTCCCTGAAAGGTCAAGGCTGATGTTAGTAGCAAGCAATGACAGGCCTTTCAATTCACAGGGCACGTGCACACGTTTCAGCCACCACCTACCTTAGCCATCTCCTGGCCTCGCTTTCTTGTGAATACCTCGTGTCTCACCTGGACACACCTATCCCTCTGAGACACCTGGATGAACCCTAGACTCCAGGCTGCAAGCCTGGAATGATGTTTGGGACAAAGAACCAAGGCTTTTTATAAAATTTGGTAGGAATATGCGAGTGACTTACACCAGTAATGGCTCGTCTTGCTGTTCAGGTGATTCCCATTTCCTAACCTGTATTCCTTGTTATGCCACTAATTTACAGAAGAAAAGAGGAACCATAAAGAAAACACTAATGTTCTCTCTGCAAGTCTCTGCAAAGACCCATTCCCCTGTGTATTCTAACCTAAGCACATGTGTCCACTATGAACCTTGCCTGCCTATTTATCATTGAAAGTAAATCTCTTCATGTATGTTATTCTGTAAGTCTTCCACAGAACTTTAATTTCAGTGGCTAATAGCTACCTCTTGGTAAAATATCAGTTCATAGTAATTTACCATATGTAAATTGCCCTACTGAACTTCTGTAATGAGTATGTAATGCCATAGTGAGCAATGTGTGGATGCTGCCCTAACTGAAACTGGCAATTTAGATTGTTATATTCAATCTAACCCTTTGTAGTAATGGTGTTGTAATTCCCAACAAGGACAACACAGTATCCAGGCAGTACAGCTGTGATGTTTAATTGATCTGTAATAACTGACGGAGGTAGTTTTCTTTTTACTGACTTACCTGTGTTTTCTTATATCTGCATCCTTCATTAAACCATTATACCTGCATTCACCATTACATCAGTTGTAAAAATAGTCTAAAATGCAATGACAGCTTTGGGTCACTTTTCTATTTGTTGTAGTGTAGGTGTGGTAACAGAAATACCAAGTGTTGCGGTGGATATAGTAGTTTAAGAGCGTAGGTAAAGCAAGATTTACCAGCAGAGGTAATAACTCTCTCAGTAGACCAACTGGTGTATCTGTAAAGTTAGCCAAGACCTCAGACACACAAAACCTTCTTCAGAGACTGTCACAAGAGGGCTTGCGTGCCCCAGAGCTTGTCTCTCTCTATTAAGGCATTTAAAATACCCTGTTAGATACAGCCCTTCCAGATCAACGGTGACATATTCTGACTTCAAATCATAATCAGGATTTCTATTCATTATTAGCAGAGCTGCTATAAAATTAGAACCAGACTCAAGAAAGAAGTGTTAGCATTTCAACATAGGCTCATTTTCGTAAGGGCGGAAATGAAACCTACATCCAGCTGTAGCATGAGCTATTCTGCTTCCAAATGGGAACAAAATGCTTTAAATGTGTGTCATGTGCATTTGATTTATAACAAGCCACTCGCAGGATTTTTCACACTTTATATGATTTATATAAAAAACAGTGACATAATAAGAAAGTATAATATTTTTCTTGCTTTTCTGCCCACCCCATAAAATATTCACTTGCTTCAAATAATTTATAGGAATGTATAGTTACAAAAAAAGGACCAGTGGGAGTTTGCCTGGGGAAGGATTGAATGGAAAACTGAGAAGGAACTGGCCACAAGTAAATATTAAATAACTATTTTTCTTTCCAGTATATGCTGCAGCTGAATGACAAATTTTAACAAAAATCTCAATATATTAAATCAAAACAGTATTGATCCGAGAGGAAAGAATGTCACATCCAACTAGATGAAGATTCTTCCAATGTGATACAGAAAGAATTTGGGAATGGGAAAAAGGAACACATTTATGTTCAGCCTCTGTCCTGCAGTTTTTCTTGCTTCTCCCTAACTCTTCATGCGTGCTTCCAAAGTCCATCCATAACTGTCTTGTCATTATATTCTTGTGCCACTGAACTCAAATACTTGTTAGAATATTTTTAAATGCATTGACTGGCATGTACTGTTCATAAGACCCAGGCTGTACGTGCAGCACAGTCAGGATGCAGGTCCAGTTAAAGTCATAAGGCAACCATGGAGGTGGCTTTTTCCTTAACTCACAGAGTTTTGACTGAAGCTGGTATAATATATTTCAGTTTATTTAGCAATGTTTATTTAGCTCTACCCCTTAGAATTCTCATTGTAAGTTATACTAATGTTATTAATGTTAGCCACAAAGATTATTTTGCAGGTGATAAGGACTGTGAAAACTTTTTTCTCTGAAAAAAAAATAATTATAGATACAGATTCATTCCAAACATCTGCTTTAATTTTGCAGGCTATGCAAAAGATAATAACCTGACATAAATTCATGCGACTCCTTTGAAGACTTTGCTCTACGGCAGGGTAGTATTCATCCCAAGCTTCTGGATGTGTTCAAGCTGCAGTGTCATCAAGATTAGATAATTGCATACTTGCTCATTTTACAAGCACTGCTGCAAAGCCCTCCAAAAATTGCAAGCACTTTTGAAAAGACCTTTCACAGCTGTGCCTAAAAGGCTAAAATTATACTGTGCTACTATGTGAGATGCTAAACCACAGCTTCACAGTGTAGCAGAATGGCAAGGAAGTGTTCCGCTTTGAGGAATGTTCAGTGATGAACTTGGCATTCCTGCAGTGTGGTTCTTCCATCTATCGCATAGTAGACCACTAGCCAAAGCTGCTTCATTTAATCCCATTATTCAGGCGCTTTTAGAATAGCAGGAATACTCTGCTGTAGATTTTACTACTTTGCTTTGTTACACAGCTTTCTGCTTTGTAATTCTACAATATTGGCTTTTTTTCCTTTTCTTTTTTTTTGAACAAAGATGGTTCTTTGGGGGATAACTTCATGTCCAGCTTAAACGAAACACACATTCCTAAGCTTACAAAATCGGGTCATATACATTGTTCGGACAACTATTCCTGGGTAAATCAGAATGATTTTACCAATTTCAGGAAGTGCAACAAGGTACGGGGAGTCCTGTAGAGGCTAAACTCCAGACGGGCTTGGAACACCTCTCTTCAAATACTCCTCTTAACATGTTGAGCTAAAATACCTTATGTTTTATGCCATCCTAGAGTACACTTGAAAAAGGTAAAAGCTAAAGCTTTTGAAAGAAATGACACAATCCAGTCTTTGTATTTCAAATTTTGGCTACCAACAGAACACTGAAATACCTTGCTAACCCCTTCCTGGAATTTTCTTTGCTTTTACTTGCTTTTAAACCTCATAAAACCCCTTGCCTAACAGCCAGGAGGGGGATTAGGGGTGGCTTCCTAAGTACTGAAAAAGTAGTAAATTTTTTGCCTACAAATATGTGGTAGAAATCACCCCTCAACAATTGGAGGATGAAGAAATACCATACACAGATCTACGTATAATACTAATGGGATTCATTTAACATCAGGGACCTAGAAGTTCAGTTCCAGTGCACAGCTGGCTGCCTGGGTAATGGAAACCTCCCAAGGGCCCTTCACCCCAGGTGCCCCTGGCAGGTGAAAGGAATCAGCTCCTCTAACTCCTTTAATGCTTTACTGTCTTTTATTTCATAAAAAAGTTCAGCCTTTTCTGAAAACCTTCTGGATAATTTGGCTTGTGTATTATTAGAGACCCAGGTAAATAATTCTCATTCAAAGCACATTTCCTGTATTTTTTATTCTTTCAAAGTATACTTATCGCTCTCATATTGCCCAGTCTAATAACAACCATTTTCAGCTTTCACTATAGCGTGTATGATCACATTGGCTGCTCAAATATGTAGTGTAGGGTCTTTTCAAAACTTTGTAAACACAGGCAAGTTTGTAGCTACTTTCTGTTTCTTTCTGGTTTTGTCCAGTTTATTGTCAAGGATTTGGTTAAAGGGAAGGCTAAGGTAAAATAGCCCTTCTTGTTGACTGGTTTTCAATGGGAAAATGAAGCATCAAACATTACAGCTCCCATGTAATTCAAATGAATTGATAAAGTAGATTTATTTGGTCACTTGATCTGTGTCGCTCTGAAATTGCCTATTTGCCATGGCTAATATTTTCAATTTGTTAACATAGCACAAACTCAGCTCTACAAGACGCAGTTCACCATCTCCACCAGGAAAGCTAATGGAAATTAATGGTGATCTGCTTGAGTAACAACTGAGTAGTCATCACAAAACTGAGCATTTGGCTCCCTGGTAGTGAAATTATCTCCAAGACTACCGAAAGGAATGAGATAAGATCCAGCAAGTGACCTAGATGCCTGCAATTTTCGTGTAGCAATGCCTCTTGGTACCTGACACCTGAAACTGAGAATTTGGAACCAATATTTCTCAGGAGATTTTCATATGAAAATTTCAGGAGGTTAGCCAAAGGATTAAGGAGCTGTGTAAAGGTAACCAATGAGGAATACAGGAATGCAAGACACTAGATATGTCTTCTGCCTTGCCTCATCTTCTTGGTCACTTGACTAGAGGCTGTAGGAAGGCACGTCACTCCACCTGGGACTGATGGTCACCAGTTTTCTGGCTTATTAGGAAGAACTCAGCAGAGCTCACCATTTCCCTTGGAAATGTGGTTGACAGAAGACCCTGGTGCCAGTTAAACCATTTGCAAACCATTGCAGGCTAATGGCTAGAGATGTGCTTGGGAAATATGAGGGTCTCTATTCCACTCTCACACATGGGGATCACACACATGGCATTCCTCTGCTGGAAAGGGATATAGCTACAATGCTGGTCTGTGTAGGACCTGGGATTATGGAAGTGTGATGTACAGCTCACTCCTGGCCCAAAGCAGTAACCTAAATTAGGAACCCAGGGGTAAAATGTCTAGCTGGGAATGAGAGGACAATTTTAATACTTTCCCCCAAACTATCTGCACATTTGGCAATGCAAACAGACCTGCATTCTCCTCCTTGGATCCAAATTCCCTAAACGCTCAGCAGCGAGTTCTGCTGGCTTGCCAGTGTCTTGCCCAGGTGCCTCTTCCCTGTGTTCCCCCTCCAGTGTTAAGGCAGGCAGAGCGGGTTGGTGCCCTTCTGTGCTGAGTGGCAAGGCACTCCCTAGGAGGGTCTGCAAGCCTCTCCGCTAGTTAGGAAATCCTAGAGACCCTGGGGCTGGAGATGGGTACACAGCTATTCACGCTGAGGAAGCTGCACGGGGTGAAAAGGAAGCCCTCTAAGGAACTTGCAGCCAAATGAGCAGGTGGCAAGTGAATTTTCAAAGTTTCTGGGGGTAAAACACCAACTGAGAAAGAGATTCTTTTGTGTCACACTTCTGTACTTAGCCAGAAGTCCTGGTTTGTGCTGTTAGAACCATTTCTTCCTTCAAAGGTATGTCAGCACTATTGTGAAAGATAGTATTGCAGAATTATCAGACCAGAATAATTAAATGAGAAGTTTTTTCCAGTTCTTTCTCCAAAAAGGCCTTTCTTTCTTATCCTTTCTTTAGACCTCAGCAAAGAAGTGTTGCTCTACTGCGCTCTTTTGAATCTTGCCCCTTATACCCTCCTTTCTGACTAAATTTGACCCACCTTGTTGGCCTGGTGCAGGGAGGGTTGTCCCACCTTCTGGGTAACCCTATGGTATTTGTAATTGAAGCCCTGTTCAGCTTAGTACTGCAACTGTAGAAATCAGGACAGAGCCAAAGAGATGTCATTACTAAGTAGGATGCTGTGTGTGTCCTCAGATGAGCTTCAGGACTAAACCCAAGGTGTCAATGGTATTACTATAATAGCTGAAGCAGGAGGAATATCTGAGCACATAATGAGCTATGCTACATTTACAAAGAAAGAGCGAGCAATATTCTAGTTTTAAAAACAGATTGGGATTTCATACGTAACTATTACAAGCAACAGAGGATGAAGAATTAATACCATACTGGGCTTTAGCAATGTGCTTGTGATTAATCACTAAATATGGATGTTCTAAAACTTAAATATGTGAAGCACATTTTCTTATCATAACACTGAGCAAAGACATTGATGGACTTACGAAAAAAGGATAAATGGTATAGAGAGAGGATTCAGGACAGTACCGACGCTCTGCACGAGGTTGCTTTGGGCTACCCAGCTGCCCTTCAGCTGTAAGCAGGCTGGCCGTGGGCAGTAGTTTCAGTTGGTGTAAAAAAGTGATAGTTTTAGCACGAGAGACCCAAATCCCGGGTCACTTGAGTGTGCTGCTTTGCACATCCCAGCTTGCCTGTCATGTCACACCTGAACCTGGATCGCTGGAGATGGGGACAGAGCCATGGAGATGCTGATCTGTTCCTCCTCCCGGAGGTTGACGTGGTCCGTCTCTCAGGGCTCGCCTTTCTGTGAATCTTTCTACTTCCCTGTTGTTTCTGACCTGCCCATTGACCAACACTTTTCGCCTGCATGTACCTTTTCATTTCAGTGCAGTCATCATCCTTGATCCAATACTTGTTAACCCAAGTGTGCTGCAGTGCTATGGGTCATTCTTATGGTTAAAGTAGAGAAAAGTCACTTCTTAGTCAGGGGCTTTATACGAGGATTGTTAAAATATTGTTGTTCAACAATTGTTGAACACTGTAGAAGACTCCTGTGAAAGAGGAAGAAAAAAGAGGCACTGGATTTTATGTAGCATGTCAACCATTCCTGTGGTTAGATCTGGCTAGAAGAAGTAAGACTAGAAATATCAAGACTATATAAGATTTAGCGTGGGAAATGATTCTTACTCATTTAATTGTATGTAGTATCATATGTCACAGTCATCACAGTTAACAGAGGGGAAAATAATGTGTTAAATATTTTACAGATGGCTTTTTTTAATTAGGAGAGACAGGAGCAAGAAACATTTTAAATAGCTCTTTCTGTACATAATAACAAATGTTCACAAAATCTCACAATGATAAGATTTACCTGCAGTTACAGCTATAACCCAACATAGTGCTGCAAACACTCCCAGCACAAAGTACAGCAGAAGTAGATGTATTGCAGGTAACTTCAATTGCTATTGATTTTGCGTATGCTTTCTTGGTCACAATGTTGTGTTGATCTCTGTGCCATTCGTCGAGAGTGATGTGTATTTTAAAACTGTCCACAGTTTGTAAGGCAAAGTCCTTCCTTTGCCTGCTTTTTACCAAATCTCTATAGATGTGGCAGAAGTAATGAGGCTATCAAGAAGAATAGAGGCACCTACCAGACTTGCTTTACACCACACTACAGAACGCTTTACAATATGGTTCATAACTGCATGAAGACACATATTCATGTTTGTATGTCTGCTCATTGCACAGCTGACCAAGCCCCATTGTTTATATGCTCATTATTCTTTTTGGTAGTTTTGGACCAATACACACTGCAGTGAATAGTCTCGAGAAGATGTAGACAATTCCAGGCATTTTCCTCTGATCTAGCTGTCCAATTTTTGCTTCAGTTGAGTCGCCTGTCATTGCTGATCAAATACGAATCTGTGGCTGACAGTGTAATTACGTATTATTTCTGTGTCATTTGCCTGTCCCGTTACCTCTGGAACACCAGAATGGTTCTGCCAAGGCTCAGACAGTAATAAGGCTACTTCTTATTAGAGAAAAATCCTCTGAATCCTCTTTTCCATCACTTTGTGTTATATGTAATCTCAGTGACACATGGTGGCAACACTCCCACTTGGATCTGGCAAGAGATTACATCCACATGTGCTACGTTGAAGTGGAAGTGCCATGTTGGAGTGGAAGTGCCACACCTTTAGTACTTTTTAAGATTACATATTTCTGGTCTAGGTAAGGACAGCTACAGCTGATCTTATATTTTTCTTCCCCTCTGAAAATCAGTGACTTTCCAGGCCATTTCAAGATGAGAAAAGCTGTTACAGTGCTGTTGCAGAGACCAGTGTTACACAAGTGATTGTGTGGCTCGCTACATGTAAAGTAGACTAAGCATCCAAGCCTGTGTGCCCTTTTTCCATTAAATTCCTGGGTTTCACATATGTAGAGTGCTCACAGGATTGTTTGCCCGGGTAGAAAACACCTCATTCTTAGTTTTTAAGCTGTCTGAAAAATCAAGTTGTGTGAGTGCGCACTCTCTTATTATGGCAGAAGGTGATCTCTAGGCATGTGTCCACGAGACATCAGAAGGCAAAGAGTTTTGCTTGAGTTTGCTTGAACTCCCACAGCTGCAAAGTAATATGAAGATACAAGGTGACCCCTGGATATTTTTCCCAGAAAGGCCAGATAGGTGTTGTTTTAGGAAAAAAAGAAACCCAAAAGCTGCGAATTCAGCTCCTTCCAAGCCTGCAGAGGCTGTGCTCTGCCTCTCCAGTACTTCGTGTGGCTGAAGCAGTCATTCTTGACAGCCTGAGGGTTACTCTGCCGCACCTCTATCCACAGTCCAGTGGAGCTTGCTGCATTAGGGAGCATGAAATTCAATGATGGTATTCCCAGTTTCTCTCTCTTTTCCTGCCACGCTTGCTTGTTGACCTAGCTGGAGATTACCCAACCCCTGGCTTTCTCTAGACCCATAAATATGCCTTCTGAGCTGCCATTAGGCGTATCTGCAAAACAGATCTTTGTGGGGTTTTTAGATATTTTTTTAAATATCCAGATAATTTTTAAAATGTCCAGCTTCTTCGTAGGTCTGCAGCCATATGTGTAGGTTAGAAGCAGGTGAATCAGGACAACCAAGGAAAAGACACAGAGCTTAACCCAGATCTGCTGCTGCCAATGTAGTAACAGGGAGCCATACCCCACATCAGCTGAACTTACCACCAGAGATCCACAGAGGAGACCAAATTAAAAGCATACGCGTCTCCAGTGAAATCAAACACGAGGCACACACAAGGCTGGGGGCACACACACATGCAGAGTCCACTTTAAGTCTAAAAATAAGCATTTACACAAAGACAAGAAACTTATCTAACAGATAAAGTCTAATACTGCTTTGTTTTTGTTGTTTAATTGCCAGAAGGGTCAGCTACAGCGTGTCTCTCCAGGAAGACTCCACAATGAAAAAGACAGCCCACAGTTGCTTCTTACTGATCATCCTTCTAACTGTAAGTACGAGAAAACTGAACTGCTCATGACACCTGCCAAATTTAAACTTGTGGTGGTGTTCAGAAAAATAAGTACTGAGTTATATTTGTTGTACTGCACAGGTGAAGGAATGAGTTCCCTTACAGATAAATTTCAAAATAAGGTTAATAATGTTTCTAAACAAGATATCTCATAAAAGTTTGAACTTGAAACCATTGTTTCTTGGTGAAACAGAACTGCAAGTGTGAAGAAGGTGACGCATGTGATTTTTCATTTCTGTGTTTTACAGGCTACAACATATCAGTGACATGGAAACTTACGTGTTTGAAAACATCTTTAATGTTGTTGTGTGAGACTTTGACTTAAATAATTGTGGATTTTCACTGTTTATAGTTACTCTGCTATTAGGAAAGCAACTCAAATGGAAAACAACAGTATAAAGTTTATTTATTCAGTTCAAATGCTATTTTCACCTGTTTATTTCAATATATGCAACACAGCTGAGTAACTGTTGTCTAAATATGTAGCAAATTCATTTCTACCTGCCTAAATACCTCTTATGTAAGTTGAATACTTTATCTGATCTCTACTTGTGAAACCTCAAATTATTATCAATTACCATAAAATTGTAGACATTGCAGGTAGTCAGAAATGAGAATATTGCCCAGAGCCTCAGTTACAGAACGGTCAGAATATGTCTGAACGATGCTAGTGGGAGCAAGCAGCTCTACCTTGGTGTGGTACAAGCAACTCGCACACTGGATGCCACCTTAATCCCCAATTAACTGTTGATCTCTGTCTTCCTGAAGAAAGCTTTGATTCTTACTGTGTTTTGTTGATTAGCTCTTCACGCCCCTCTGCTTCTCATCTTCTCTTCCAACACCTAAATGTGGAACATCTGTGCACATCTCCCCATCAACTCCCATCTTTTCTGGCTATATGTTGTAGAAATGGGGCTAGAAGACACATTGGGGAGGGAACAAAGTAGAGACTGCTCTCCCTGGCTTGTTAGGTTGGTTGTCCCCCTCCTCTTCTTCCAGCCTAGCATAACTTGCCCACGGTGCTGTTTGGCACTTAAATTTATATGGATAAAAGGGACAGAAGGAAAGTAGAGAACAGTAATAGAATGATGGATAGAAGGAGGTAAAAGAAAACAATTAAATGAGATCATGGAGAACCCAGGACAACAACAAAGAACACCTCACTGGTAAAATGCTGAATTCATTGTTCAGGATTAGGACCCTCAACCAAAGAAGAGCTGGAGAGCAGGAGAAAGAACATTTCTGCTAACTCGGTCTCAAAAGAATGTGTTAATGATTTGAGGAATCATCCTTGTGCTTGGCAGAAGTCTTCTGCCTTGAGGTATATTGGAGATTTCTGATATTTGTCACCTTTTGTGGCTGTTACACATAGCTCTGCAAGGGATGCACGTAGCACTGGGAAATCACTCATGGCCACAGATCTCTCTGACAAAATGGCCTGACAGAGACCAGCTTCCTTCTGGGTTTGAATGCCAGCTGATCTGCATAACCTGACAGGGGCCTTGGCAAAGAATAGCGAGTCTTCCTAGAACAAGCCAATGTCAACTGAAGGAACAGTTCCAGATTATTTTTCTACCCCAGTCAAGTGACAGGACTGAAATATTCTGATAACTAAAATTGTCAACAGCATTTCTGAGCGTCTGAGGTGCTCTGACCTACAGCATGGATTTGTAGGTCAACCCTGAAGGACTGGGCTGATCCTTGCCCTGTTGTCCACAAATCTTCACCCATGATAGCATGTGTGCAACATTAGTTCTGTGGTCATTCCTGCAGTACTCTAGGGCTAGGATTTCTTTAAGAAACTCTGCAGTGAGATCTGGATCCCCTTCCTTTTAGATATCTTTACACCAGAGGGCTCTCCAGCTTCTGTCGTCGACAGCTAACAAGCACAAATTTCCTTACATTTTCACTGTTCCAATCTCTGTATTCCTTACTTCTGCACTGCAGTGGCTATACTGTGATCTACTTAGACACCTCCTAGATTTATTTATCTACCGGTAAGGGAGAAGCCACGGTCATAGAAGTAGACCATGAACAAGCTCTGTTTCCTTGATGACACTTGCCAGAACACTGCTGTTAGATCAAATATGAAAAATATTTGTCATCAGTCATTTTCCAAAAAACTTCCCCACCTGTAGCTAGTAGAAAACATTCATTTTTTACATTTTTTATTTTGGTGGTCTTTAATGAGGAGAGGGCATCTTTCTTTCTCTTCCAAAACGACTGTTCCCACTCTGTTGGTTCTTCTAATCACTCCTCTGTTCCCAGAGCCATTAGCCCCTGGGACTTACATGTCAGCCACTGTCTGAGGCTGAGGAAGATATAGTAATTAAAGTGATTTGTGACACAGGGATGATCTCCCATTCCCGTTCTCTAACTACCCCACAAACCATCCTCCAGCTCTTTCGTCTTTGATGGCTTTGATTGTTTACTGTCGTGCTCTCATCTGTGTCCTGCACTCCCAGCTGGTGACTGCAAGCTGTTGCAAAGCAACACAACCTGTTGATATCCTTGCTTTCCCCTCTGGGCTCCAGGCTCTGTGTTTATGCCATTTGTCCCACTGTAGGTGCCAGATTCATCCCATATCTCTCCTTGAATGTTTTGTCCTAGACCCTAGTTACAAGGTGTCCATAGACCCCGCCCTCCCCACAGTCTCCAGCCTTTAAACCTGTCACCAAGGGATTTTGGTACCTTCTGATAGAATCCCTCTCTCTTACATATGTAATTTTTTGCATAGAATGAATAGCACTTTACTCCTCTGTGTACAGATCCATAATAACTCGCCTTTGCCAAACAAAAACTAAAGCACCAATTCCTCCAAAACCTAATTTAGAAATAAAACTAACTCCTTATTGTCTTCCTCTTTGATGACTTCCCTTGCTTCTGGATGCGCAATAATGACAGTGCTTGCAGCATCACCAGATAGTCCTCTACAATTCAAAGTGAATTCCATTAGAAGATTTAACTGTTCATTATTTCTTAGTTAACTTTATTCCTGATGATCTCTACTTTTTGGTACTTATTGAGAGCCACAGAATGTGACTGAGAATTGTTTCCTCAAGTACGTGAGCCCCTGTGTGATGGAGCAATT
Organism: Dromas ardeola; assembly: GCA_013398915.1. Taxonomy (NCBI): domain Eukaryota; kingdom Metazoa; phylum Chordata; class Aves; order Charadriiformes; family Dromadidae; genus Dromas; species Dromas ardeola. Next base: position 526,845 of record VYZM01010272.1, read on the forward strand.
AGTTCATCTCTTCAGTGCACATTTCTCTCTGGAGCGTCAGCACAGTGTGTCCAGGGGCACGGACACGGAATGAGGAGGAGGAAACAAGCTTGGGTCTCTTTCCTGTATGACTGATCAATTTTGCAAGACATTGAGAAAAGAGTTTTATTCTCTGCACGATTTTGTCAAGTAAGAATTGTTGTCTAGTGCCTACAAATGGTAGTTTGGTCTTACCCTGTAAAAGAGGATGGATGGAGTAGTTTTTCTCACATACTCCAATTTTGTTGTCCTGAGCCACCACAAAGTGCACAAATGGACAAAGTGGATGCTGCAGCTGAAGACCACACTATTATTCAATTACGTCCATTAGACCAAGTTCATATTTTAAAATAAATTCATTTTGAGTAAAAAACAAACTGTACAAGTTCATTAAGTCCAAATTTGTCAAATTGTTACGAAGCCTCAGTCACTAAACTATACACATTCTGGTACATTGTGTCAGCTCCTTAAAGGCTTGTGAATAATTCCCATTCACAAAACATGGAAAATAAATTCTGTGAAAGCCTAAATGTAATTTTCGGTAACTGCACCAACTGGTGTGTTTTGGAACACAGTTGCAGTAGGTTCAAGTCTCCGGAAGCCAATTAGTAAAGCGTTTACCGCTGTTATGGTGGCACTGCTCGTGGTGTACCCATTTGATCCTCACATCTGGGAGTGCAATACACAGCCATGTGCTCCCGTGGGCTCCTGCCACCTCCCCAGCTCAGCGGCTCTCACCACAAGTCTCTAAAACCTGTGTCTGTGTGGGCACCATAAACACACTGGCTCTTCCAGCATCTGGTCCACAGCAGGTCGCACCCTTTGGTGGGCCAGAAGAGATGCTGAAGATCCATGACAGCCTTCCTTGGCACACTTCATCATGCGTGCTGTCTGGCACTGCTGGGAGGCCAGAGGCTTCTCCAAACACTCGGGATATACCTCTCGGATGGTCCGGGTGGTTAGTGGAGCTGCATCTGCCATGTGCATCAGACCATTGACTCCATGTGCTTGTGGGTGACACCGGTGCTCATGGTCTCCTTGCCCTCTCCTCTCAGATCAGCACAGACAGTTTCATCACCCGAGACCATACCTTTGAAAGCTGTTGTTCTGAAGTGCGCTTTTCCCTGTGTAACTATGGGTTGCTTCAAGCTGTAAGGAAGTGGACTTGCAAGTTCTGGAGCTCTTCTCATACAAAGAAAACTCAGGAAAGCAAGCTGCTGCTGGTTTAAGGTGGTGAGAACTGGTGTGAGAATTTGAGACTCAAGCTGCTCATGGTTTTCCAAGCAGGAGAGGAATGCCATATTCTGTTCTATTCACCCCAGTTTCAGGGGTGATCAGGACTTTTTGTCTCCATCTTTGCTTTTTAAAAAAATAAGAATGTTGCTATGCAGCTGATAGACCTAAAGAGGCCTCTTGCAAGATGATAATCAGAGCTGCAAGCAAAAATCCATGAAATATTCTGCATTCTTCCTTTAAGCCCGCAGTTTGCATCAGCCTACTCTGGGAGTAAAGCTTCGGTGTAAATCTTGCAGCAATGGAAAAGAACTGTAAGATTCATGAGTTGCTTTTCATTACAAGTTCCTTGTCTTCATCTGCTGTGGCTGATAATCTCGTGCCTTTTTAAACAGCTGCCAAAATCTGCAGTGTAAGTCATATGGGATCTCACTGTGAGATAATTTCCATCCTGCTTCAACAGCAATTGAGTGTGGGAAAATTTTAACATTCAGTGGTTAAGTAAAACATATCATGTCAAGGTACATCCCCAGAGAAATTTTCTGCAGTTTCCTAGCATATTTGTGATGGATAAGAAACATTTGTTATATTTACTGAGTACCATGCACTAATGACCTTCCTAAGGCATCACAGCTGCTTTCTTCTCTGTCCTAATGCTAGGAGCCGTGAAAAGTAGTTCAAACGTAATTAAGGTATGAGAGGGGCTCTACAACCAGTCTAAATCATGCTGAGCTCTCGCTCAAAGATGTGATGTATTGAAGGACAGGAGTTTAGTGACCCACAAAGTGGTGACTACACATAGCAGTTTTAAAAGAAATGTACCAAATGAATGTTTGAGCTATTGAAATCAATAACAAACACTTAGAGCATCCAGAATTTGAAATATATTTTGACCGAGCTCAACGATAAATGTTGCAAAATTACTGTATTTAATGGAAAGAGGAAAAAAAAAAAACAAAGCAAAAAAAGTTACAGATGCCTTCTTTTCCTAAATGTCGTGTGAAGTCAACAGTTCGTATACTTCAATCTCCTTGATGGTGGAAGAAAAATATTTGGGGATGCTTGTTCGTCGTGTCCAAAACTTTGTGTGAAAAAAAAAAAAGAAGGAATTCTATGCTCGCTTTATCTGGATTCTCTCTTGCAGAAATGGGCACAGTCTTGCACAGGTTAATGGCAGGTGTCTCTCTTACAGAAGCCGGGGCACTATTTGTTCATTTTGATATAGTTTAATAATGAGGCCAAATTGCTTTCTCTAGATTCCTTTATTAATTCTAGGTATAAGGTGAACTTCAGCATTCCCAGCGGCCTGTTTTATTTCTTTGTAATGATAATTAATTTTCTTGTAACAGTCATTTGTCACGTGGTGGCTTGGTGGTCGTATGTATGACGTCATTTACTTGGACTTTTAGGAGTGACATCATATGTACGGCTGCTAAACTGCTGCATGGGACATCACTTAAACAGTTTTCTTCTGAAGAAATCATACCAAACATTTTCAGGCTATGAACACATCCTGATTATTAAGTTGTGAATTATTTATTTCTCTTTAATAAAGAATATTTATAAATGAATGAGGCATTCCTTTATTTTATCAACATCATTTGTATTTCCATCTGAAGTAACTGATGGATGGGAAGGGTTTTTAACGTGCAGTAATGGACTCTGAACATTCAAAATTTGTTCAATACTGTAGGTAGTAACCAGGGGAAAATGTTTATTCTTGGCTTTTTTATGGTGAAAACTTGTGTTTTAAAACTTAATTCCTAAAACACCTAAATATAATCATGGGAACATAGTAGCAAGAGTGATTTTTAATCATTTGTTCTGTGAGAACATGCACACAGACTTGTGGGACATTTCCAGCCTCTCCCATTAGCATGCTACACACTAAGCTTTTACCCCCATGTAGCCATGCCCAGGCTTCTGCTGCCTCTGGTAAGAAGACAGTGACCCAGAGATTTCTTTCTGCCCCATTTGCTCTTTCCTGACCCCTATGGTAAGGAGCGCAAGAAAAATGAAACAATAATATCTGACATCACACACCGTACCAAGATTTTTGTCTGACTGAGCCCCCGGAATATAAGGCTGGATCATCAGCCCACTGAACTGACTTGAGGGACATCATGCTTTAGGCTCCGAGTCCCAGAGTGGTGGTGGACAGGTAATTCTCCTACACATGGTAGAAAACACCAGCACTGCAAAGAGGTGTGACTGCTCAACCTCCAGCAAGCCACTAGATTTATTTTTCCTTAGCCTGCTAAAATGGTCATCTGATTTTAAGGGAGAAGAAAATATTGTTCAAACTTCCATGGCCGGCTTTTCAAATCTAGGCAAACAGAAATGAATAATAGCAGTCAAAGGGAAGCGCACATTTAAAGGGCACATCACAGATGAACAATACCAGTAACACACCTACGTGTAATCCCTTAATTGCATTTCATGTGCAATGCACTTCGATTACATCAGAAGTGCCTGGAAAGATTTGTGCGCGACAGACTTTGAATATCTGAGTCTTTGTGCTTGGTAATAAGAAAAAAAAAATTAGATAATTTAAGAGACAGCTGTAATCTAATATTATTCCAGTCTTCCTCCAAACATGCTTTAGATTTACTGTAGGCCATTAAGTGATTTCCACCGATGAAGTAATTTCCATTGGGCTTTAGGGACACAGTCTCATTCACTTTTTTAACCTTTCTGAGTGAGTTGCTGGCCCAGATGTGGGCAACAGGAATTTTGCTGGCAATTTCAGCTGTGCCGTGATTGCCTTGCTCAGAGGCAGCAGAATGGGCAGTCCTCCTGGTTACATGGTTGAACACTTTAAGTAATTTTGTGCACAGTCCGAGATGTTTATCTTATCCACCACCACAGGAACTCTCTGCCTCCAAATATTGAAGTATTCTCATTAACCTGTACCCAACATGAGCTGACTTCTTCAGGAATTGGATTAGTCCCTTACACACCGCAAGTTATGAAACTGACCTTTAAGAGTAAGGTGTCTTCGGTCTCTGAATTGTATCTTACCCCTCAAAATCATCATCCCTAGTTACAAACTGTTACATCTTCACTAGTTAGAAGAGGTAAATAGAGCATTCCTTTTCTAATGGCATATTGTACCTTTGATTTCAGCTTATATATTTCTGTAATGTGCAATCTTCCACCCCCAGCTTTCTTTGATGATACTGTTACTCCTCTCTCGAATGCAAACAACTTGGAACTGAGGTATTGTTCAAAACTAGAAAGAAAGAAATAAGCATGGAGTATCTATGAATCACTTCAGAGGAGTACTGAAGCCTGTGGCGATACACGGACACAAAGGGCTAAGACAGACCTGAGGGTATCTGAAGGACCTTATCTGCACTATCCTGCACTTCTTGCTGGATTTAGGGCATTGCTTGTTTGTTTTTTAAATGATCCTCATAGACTCCAGCTACTCCCTTTAATCTTCTCTCAAGTGAGGGATCTGTAATATGTTTGGCTTTGCTTCTGTATTTCCTGTTCTGGCTTCCTAAATGCTTAATTTTTCACTTGGATGGCCAGATGAAATGTTCCAAATGGCTTCACTGTCCAAGTATATCTATATGTGTGTGTGTATATACATGCATAAAATTTATATAAAATTGTATCTGCCAGAAAATATCTTCTTTCTTATTCCTTCCATTTTATTTCAAGTACCTATTCCAGTGCAATGAGATAAACTGCCTTCACTGTCCTCCAGTCTTCAGACAGTATCTAGATACAGTTCAAAATGAAAATGTTAGTATCAAAAACGATTAGGTTAAATTAGAAAAAAATAATTGGATGTATGGGTATAAAAAGATTAAACTGAGATGGTTTGGCACAGAAGTATCAGGATAAAGTAATGACATTTTTTTTCTCAACTAAGTCAGACATACTGTGCTTTTGCTGTGTATTTTACCAAGGTGTTTTAGCTGTGCAAATGGAAAAGAAAGTAATACATTAATGAGATACAATTGCTTGTGATGTTCAATAAAAAATAAAAAGGGAAGCAACAATTTAAGAAGTAAGCTGATATTTGAACTTTCAAACCTGTCATGTTTTCAGTTTGAACAACTACAAATGGTTGCTTAAAGATCTGCATACTAATATTTGGTGGTAAAAAATTCAAGTCTGTGTGTTTGTGAGAGTCTTTAGTTTTGAAGCAGCCTCTAAATGACTCTGTGTGTGTTTCTGATGGCTTTAGTATGGTTTAGTGTAGGGAAAAATAGAGGGTCATACAAGGAAAGTGCCACAGCATCATTGCTTTTGCTTGGGGAAGCAGAGGGGCTAATCCTTTCCTATCATCTTCATGCAGAGAAGTGTCCTGATACCAGATTAAGTCAGAAGAGAATTAATTAAAGCTCCACACTCTAATTTCCACCTGGCTCTAAGACCTGGGCTGTGCAACAGTGGATGGATGGATGGATGGATGGATGGATGGATGGATGGATGGATGGAAAAAAAGATACTGATCTCTCTGAGATTTTTGCCTTCCAGGGGCAATGATCCTTCCCTTTGCCCTGCAGGCAGCTCAGAGTGGGAGAAGTCAGAAGATGCCACTTGATCAAAGAGGACCTTGTTATTCAGACTCTCAAATTTAGGTACTTAACTAAGCACTAAGGCCAGGTACGGAAGTTTAAACTCTCTGCCCTCTGTTTCTATGACCTTGACAGTTGAAGGAGATCAAAGCAGATGGCATAAAGCGTGATATAATCAGTTTCAAGACTGTGGCACTGAGGTATTTTGTCTAGGCAGTCTAGGGAGAAATCAGCACAAACGAGCAGAAGTACATGGGTGTAACTTTGGGAAGATACAAAATTTTTTTGCAGATCGATAAGCTAAATGAAAAGGTTTTGAAGACTTTATTAAGTATTTAATGGTCCTCTGTTTTGCCAAAAAAAAAGAGCATGATTAAAATTCTGATTTTATAGCGAGGTAAAGTAGTAAAAATTCAGCATTTACTTTGCAAGCAGTATAAAGCCTATCATAATGCTAAACACATGTGCAAATAAAAGGCCTTTGAAGAATGCATACAGAGTTTTCTGATCCACACTTTTTTATTTTATCCTCCTGCTTTATTCACTTGTACTAACAGTTTTTCCTTTCTGTACAGAGAATGGTTCCAAGTCTTTCTTCTACGGTAAATTATACCGATCCTACATTAGAGCCTGTAGTAACTGAAAATTCAGTCATACGACAGAAGATAATAGATTCGCAGTTCAGATGCTATGAGAGGATGAACAGAGCTCCTCCATATAAGAAGAAAGGTAAAAAAGATTTTAAAAACTCTGTATATTGCCACGCTTGCTTATATGGCTACGAAGAAACATTTTCTTCTGTATACTAACCCGTAGTCTTCCTTGGGGTGCAGTAGTCAAATTCACACTTACTTAGCATCCTCTTAAGGGCAAAGAAAGCAAAAAGCCTGGAGCGAGTCCAGGGAGTGGAAAGCTCTTCCTTCCTCCCCGTGCAGATGATACACCCCTCATCTGTTTATGGCTCAGTGCTTTGCTGCTTGAATATCTCTTGTTCTTGCTTAGGGAATGGCATTCTCCAGAACCTTTCAGCAAGCTCACACAAAGACCTGGTTGTAAATGGTGATGTCTTAAATATAAATGTCACTCTGTTTGCTTCGCTCGCTGTTTCGTTTTTCGGTCATTTGTGTATTGACTGATAGTTGTCATGCGCTGTATCAATACAGATGTTCCAGGTGTTCTATATTCAGCAGTACCACTAGCAAAAAGAGGTTTATAAGGCACTGAGGACACATCTTTACTGAATGCAAGGCACATATTAAGATTAATAAAAAGGGAAATGACAAATAATAGTGGTGCCAACAATGGCACCAATGAATGAAGGGGCATTTATGGTTGGGACTGAGTGTTCTGGTCACTGTTTCTCACAGAAAATACGGAGGAAGTTCTGAGGAGGCTAGAGAAAAAGTATTGGAGGCATTGTGGGGATTTATGCAAGTAAAGAACAGACATAGTGAGGACACAGTTTAAAGAGAAAATATTTTAAAAAATCGTGGTTAAAAAACCCTGAACTAATAAATGGGGTGAAGATAATGTGGGATTTTTTTGTAATACAAGAACAAAGACATTTCTACAGTTCTTTACCACGCAGATTTTACTGGACTCTGTAGGACTCAAAGAATAATTAGATGTTAAGATACTCGGATCTTGATGCAGAAATGTTTTGGAATGGATATCGAGACTCCCATTGCTTCAAATGGGTTTTTATTCAGGCCAATAATCGGAAAAACCCACAAGTATTTAAACAGGGTTATGGGATAGAAAGCATAAACAAGCCTTTAGTTGCTGGACTTGAGGGAGCAAAAAACTTACTGACTCCTTAGATTATTCTTTTAGTCTCCAGCTCTATAAATATGTAATATTTGCATCCATTGATAGTTCCACCGGATTCACCTCTCTCATGTAACAAGTTGCAAAGGGCTGAAGTGTTTTCCCAGCATAATCTGGGAATTCATATGTCATGAGACAATGCAGTGTTCTCAAGGGCAGTGTTGTCCCAGGAGGAGAGCAGTGGCAGACCTGCAGCCATTGGACACAACACAGCAGTTCCTGCATTCCTTTGACTGGCAGCTAGATTTAAGTGATGCCATTGGGGACTGTTATGTTCATAGCAACATGCACTTAATTCATTTATAACCCAGAATGAAGGTAGTGGGTGACTAAGGAATGACGCCAATGCTACTGAAGTTACATTTCCAACTGAATTGCAGGATCCTCACCAGCCCTCCAGCATTTACACTTCATAAGGGTTTGGAAGGGAACAAGAGTATAAGTCTCTTGGTTGCAAATTTTGAAGGGAGGATGGGATCAAATGGGAAATTCCCTTAATGCAAAGGACAACCATAGGGGTGTCTCCTGGGAGGAAAAGCCCAACACACGAGCTGAAGGGGTATAATGGGTATGCATTTTCAGCACAAACAGTTGTGGAGTTGCCAGGAAAACCCAGTGTCTGGTACAACTTTACAGAGCCAGACAAGATGTGTCTAATTTTTCCCTGGCATCTCTGCAGTCCCTGATGTAGCTCATTTGTAGACTGACACAAAGGTAGTTTAAATCCTTCATAATGCTGGGTCTGAAAGATGATGGCAATGAACTGCAGAGCACTGCATAGTATCTCAGGCTCAGGAGCCAGAGAGATGGTATAACACAGGTGAGCTGTGGCAGCATTACAAGTGGCCATGTGTCAGCAGAACCAAAGTAACGGGCTGTGTACGCACACTTATCTTGCCCATTTCAAGGTAGAATTGATTGCCTTAAATCCCAAAGAAATAACTAAATGCGGAGCTTAGGCACACGGGAACACCTGACCATCCCTCCAGGACAGCACAGCACTCCTACACTCCCTGGACATCCAAAAATGTAATATTTTTAGCTGGTGATACAACAATATGGTGTTCAACTCTTCTGTTTTATTACTTACACTGTTTTATTTCCTGCAGCACTTAGGAAACATATTTATGTATGTGTATGTATATCTATATATGTGTGTGCATACATATATCTATTTATTGATGTACGTGTACATATATATCCTTTTACCTCGAAAAACACATTCCACAATGTATAGATAACATCAGTCATTTTTTTTTCTTTGTCAGGCAAGGCAAAGGATTTAAAGCTAGAAATTCCTACCAACCCCATTCTGCAGTGTCTTGCAGATACAAGCTCAAGTTGCAAACATTTTCTGCTCTCCGTTTGCTTTGATATTACAAAATGATTCCTAAAGCTCTTTCAATTACATCTCAAAACTAGAGAAGAACTTGAGAATGCCTGAAGGAAAGATTAAAAACTGCTGATATGTGAACAAGTGGCATTAGCACATTTAACTTGGCAATGGAAAAATACATGTGCATAAAATCTTAGCTAATGAAGAAACAGTGTTCATAAAAATATCTTTTTGCTATACACATAATCTGGAAACAATTGATTTCAAAAGTTTTATGCTTTCAATTTTTATTCCACAACTATTTTGACTGAAAAACAGTTATTGGTGCAAATTTGAACAATTTGGATGTCTTGTTACAGCTTTCTTGCTTCAGTAAGAAAGCTTATCTGTGGATAATTTCAAAAGCACCAGAAGCAATTAGCTGCCCATATTCTATTAACTTTCAATGGTTATTAGGCACCTTCAGTACGATTCTTTCAAAAACAACCTTCATGGTCATGCCAGCAATTCTGAAACTCCCTTGGGACCACAGCAAGAAAGGCAAGATGTATATTCTCACTGTATTTCCCTTTAACCTGATGGTCATGGTGATAAATACCTTTTCCCCAACACAAACTGATTTTAAATGGGAAATAACTAAGAAGTATCGGGAATAAATCTACAGTAAGTCAGGAAAACGTGTTATAGCAAGCAGTCTTATAACACAATTTCTGTGGACCATAGTATGTAGCATCTCTGTAACACAAATCAAGAATGAGCTGTCTTCTGGCTCCCTAGTATGGCCTTCGTTTCTGGGGCTGGGAACGCTGCTTGCAGGGGACACAGCGTCAACAGTGCTGCCTTCCCAGAAGGGGCTTGATGAGGACAGGATCACAACATTCCTACCCAGACAACATCTGCAGGCAGGGTTTGCCTGTTACAAATCGGTCTCACACCTCGCGTCACTGGGTCTGTAGTTATCTGGCTGGTCTCTTGTGTTGAGCAATGCAACAACCTTAGCAGGGACCTGTCTCTGCAAACATTGCCTTTAGCTAGGATGTCCCTGCAAGCCCTTCCTACCTTTACATTTCAAAGACTTGATTTTCAGACCTGCTGAACAACAGAAGATGAAATGGAAAGTGCGTGTCTATAAGGTCTTTGGACAACTGAGGCCCCCCTGACCACTAATGTACACATTTACAGCCGAGGATGGAAGGAGGATCAAGAAGAGTAATTTGTAGGGTCAGACCCTACGTTCAAAGTTGAGTTCAACAGGCTTAAAAACATTACTTTCCAGTAAAATTAACACCACTAACTTCAGATCAGCAATAATAAGTACCTTGCAGCACCTGAATCATAGAATCATAGAACGATTTGGGTCGGAAGGGACCTTAAAGATCCCCTAGTCCCAACCCCCCTGCCATGGGCAGGGACACCTTCCACCAGACCAGGTTGCTCAAAGCCCCATCCAGCCTGGCCTTGAACGCTTCCAGGGATGGGGCATCCACAGCTTCTCTGGGCAACCTGTTCCAGTGTCTCACCACCCTCACAGTAAAGAATTTCTTCCTTATATCTAGTCTAAATCTACACAATTTCAGCTTAAAACCATTACCACTCATCCTATCACTACACTCGCTGATAGAGAGTCCCTCTCCAGCTTTCCTGTAGGCCCCCTTCAAGTACTGGAATGCCACTCAAAGTGTAGCAACAACGAGGGGTTTTATTGCAAAAAGGAAATTGTCTGCAGACAGCAATATTCCTTGGGAGGCTAGAGCAGAGCAGGTTCAGGAGTGACTGTGTGTGAATTAACTACTGCATTCCTCTTAAATGCCCAGGTCTGTTCTGCAACCGAACATGGGATGGCTGGTTGTGCTGGGACGACACACCTGCTGGAAGAATCACTGCTCAGAATTGTCCGGATTATTTTCCAGACTTTGATCCAACTGGTACGGTATTTCTTTCTATCATCTTATCTTTCAAAGGAAGTCTTTGAAACATACATGCCATTGAGTGGACGCATGTTTCCAGTGGCATTTTTGCAGCATTGCAAAATCTCAGAGAGTTTGGCTGAAATTAAAATATATCAAGCTTTTGGGTTGCCTAATTTATATATTTACATTTTTAAAATATTTTATATGCATTTATATTTTTGTAAATATAACCCATGGATTTTTGGAACCTAATTTATGGAAATGTTAACTACTTAGTTATGATATAAAAAAATTTTTAACGCCTCATTCTAAGTTTTTATAATGAAAAGAAAATGCTAATGTGTGTGACGTATCAGCATGTTCTATGTTCAGTTTTTATTGGACAATATCGTTTTATGGAAGAAGATGAGCAGAAATAATGTTCTTTCAGTCTCCAAGTTTCAGTTCTTCATTGAATTCTTCATACAAATACTAGCAGCCACGCAGACTGAGAGAAGTAATTCAAGAATGCTTAAAGGGACAAATGAAAGGAAAAATCAAGGACAGAAATATTGCTAAATAGATATGAGGAAATACTGGACACAAGTATGACTCCACAAAGAGTGTTGTTTGAAGAAAGACACAGTTGTGTGTTCCACACTCAAGACATGTTGCTTATAGGTGGTGCTTGATGCCACAGAGAGCTAAATCCACAGTGTACCAATTGCAGTTAAAAACTATGAAACTAAACATTTTGGGGAGGAGGGCATATAAATATAAAAATTTTCAACAAGTTCAAATCAAAATGTGTGTGCCCAACTGGAAAATAAGGAAACAGATTGTTGCATAGCTGTGAATTAATTATGCAGCACCATGAGCTGGAACTGTTGATTTTGTTGAGCTTGTTGCCTATTTAGAAACAGAAGAGTTTCCAGGGTGGATCAGACCCAGTGTGCATTTTGCTGAATCCCGTTTGCAGTAGCAGCCAGATTGATCGATATTTCTGTTCTTTATAAAACAAGCTATCCACGTGAGAGAATTCACCCAGCAAGTGGGAAACTTCCAGTGTCAGCCTCAGTCTAAAGGGATTCGAACCTGCATCCCAACTGTGATGGAGGAACCTCCCCCTTTCCAGTGGAAGTAGGCATTGGACAGGATGGATTGAAGGATTTGTGTGTCTGCAAAGTGAGATTTTGTGGCAGTGTGACTGTCCACCTCTTGTGGGAATACTCTGAGATCTACCCCGCAAATCTTTACAGCAGTTTACAACCCCAAGACACACAATGAGCACCGAATCACAAAGTCTTGTCTTTTGTGACCTTTTTTGCTTTCTGTCACACTTAGTCTTGACCTCTTTTCTGTACAGTGTCATAGCTTTCAAGGAGGAGTTTGCAGCAGGGCCATGCTCATGGCTAATTGTTGGAGCACCTAGGGGGAAACAGGCTGAGGAGCTGAGACTGTCAACTGAGGGGTGCCTTTGACCTAGGTCTCCCTTTCTGTGGACAAGTGCTCAAACCATTAGGCTATTTGCACAAAAGATGCCAGAAGAGCATTTTGAAAGAGTTGGCCAAACTTGGTTCACTTCCCAGACAGAGGTGCCCATGTTCAGGAGAGAGCCTGAGGCTCTGGATCCTGAGGTTGCACAAGCCTTTTCCTACATGCATGTTAAAGATGCCTCTTGGATGGCGTCTGTACCTTCCGCTTTGGCCCCCATTTTGTTCATGATATCCTCCCCATGTGGCAATAGCCACTTTGATGAATAAGACAATTTACTACAAGGCTTCTGCTTTCCCTGCTTCCATGGCTTCCATAGAAAAAAAAAAATGTGGCACAACAGTCTTAGTTTATGTATACCATGTGCTGTTCAGCTAATACCTGCAAAAGTGGGTGCTGGGCAGCCCTGTGATCACAGAATTCTCCCCATGACTCGAGGTCCTCATCCCTCAGTGCATGGGGGTGATGACAGAGCCGCTCTCCTGCTCGCCCCCAAGCCACCTATGCCCAGATTTTCCACTTGTCTCCAGCACTCTTCAAAGTAACACTTGAGCCCATCCATGGAGAAGCACCTCACTACACTTATTAATGCTTGTTAATGCCAAAGTCTGTAGCTCGTTGGGCTGATTGCAAATCACTCCTTAATGAACAGATGTGTGCTGCAGAGTCTGGCCCAGAGTGTGTGCATACTGTGGTTGTTCTTTCTGCCACGCTTTAAAACTTGCAGATTTGGGAATATTTTAGTATTCCTATTCTCTGTACAGAGCCACAGGGGGAAAAGCCTCCTGCAGTAATTTATTTCCTGCTGTTCTTTCTGCTGTCCTGTTTAGGAGCAATACCTGTGGTCTCCTGGACTCAGTATTTTCCCCTGGCACATCTCTTTTCTCCTTGTCGGCACCTCTGTCAGCCCCTTTGCCTGCATCCCAGTCAGTTGACGCTGTTTTCCCTGGCTCGGTGGCAGCTCAGCATCTCCTGGTTGAGCCAGAGCCGCTTTCCTAGAGTAGCTGTTGAGTTCCCCAGCATGTATTACAGCTGCAGCATCAAACCAGCGGGTAGCCAGCCTTTGCTTTACAGGTGGCTGATTGTCACGCTGGAAATTAATAAAGTAGGAGGGAGACAAGAAATCATGGGGGTGACTAGAAGTCTTTCAACTGCTAATGGAAGTGGCTGTCACTTAGAGGTGGCCAAAAGCACAGGTTCAGCTGTCCTGAGAATTCTGTCAGGTTTTGTGTCACAAGTCATTATTTCCTTTGGTAACTTATGCCTGTTAAACAAAATGCAGCTAGATTTTCTGCTGAGAAACAGAAAATTCATCCTAAAGAACAATGATTTTACAAGATGAAAACTGCAGTGTCTGTCAGATTTGCTTCCCATTAGGTCTCCATGACATCAAACCACCTCAGCATGTATTTTAAGCATGCAAGTAACCCCATGGACTTCTGAAACAAGTATTTCACGCTGTGCTGCTTTGGGCTGCGCTGAGGTCTGCAGAAGCACTGTGTATCAGCTCACTGATGGCTATAGCTTTGAGTCCTGGAATAAAATTATGTCATACAGCTTTCTTTTTGTGCTTTGATACTTAGGTCATTCATAACTGGAAAAGTGAAACATTATCTACCAGCACAGGATCATCCTGTGGGTGCTTTATACGAGCTCTCTATATCTGAACCCCCAACAGCATTGATGACAAGAAGAAATTGCTAGAGTATGTTAGAAAGTAAATAAGGCAAAATCATATTCTGGAGAAAAGGGCCCAGAAGCAAAATGATGGAGAACACGCTCAGTGCTCTGATCATTTTGTGTCTGACAACTTCGTGATTAACTACCATATGTAGTCCCACATATTTCACTGAACTTGTATCAGGTCATACTAGGCAGAAATCTGTGCTCTGAAAGAGGAAGGACCACTGTGATAATATATCCTGTTCAGTTAGCTAGAGCTTCCCATCCTTCTTTCCCCACCTGTGAAAGGAAATGAGGATCTCAAAGCTAACAGACAAACAGAAACCCTTCTCTACAAGGTGCGACAACTTTGTCCTTTTCAATAAACAACTCTTGCCTCTTGTAGCAATCTCTTTCTCACAATGACCGTCACACGCAATGTGATAACGCATAAAAACAAATCAATTTGTTTGGAAAACATACCGAGACCTACTGCTTTAACTCCAGTGACAGCAGGAAATTCATTGTCTCATCCCCTCCTGACTGCGGAGGTCTGAGCAGGACTGAGTTATATACTCCCCTATTCAGGCAGCATGCACAGTTTCTCTTGAAATTTATTTCATATTCATATTTTATCCAGGTTAATCTTTGTTGTAATCCCTTTGAAATGGTTCCAGGTCATGCTGAAATTGCTAGGAATTGAATTTGATAGGAATGTAGTACATAATTCATGCTGGTAATATTCTTGCTAATAAAAAGAAGGGAAATATATTGTGGATGTAATGGCCTTCTAGCAAGGCAGATTTACTGGGGGCAGTAGCAGGAGCAGAGCATTGCCCTGTGCCGTCCATAGGCTGTTAGGTTGGTGGCAGGGGAATGTTATATTAATCACCTTCCTCTCCCTGCATGGTGCCTTTGGTCAGGATGAATTTGGTGCAGTCACATATAGCGATGGAGCTGAACGTGCAAGTTGTGCTGTGGCAGCCGTACCTTTTCGTTTCACTTCTGCTCCTTTTCCTCTTTAGCAAAGAGCAGCGGTTAAGAGCAGTAGCCACCCCAGCAGGGAGCAAGCCCGGCCCAACTTTGTCATCCAAGGCTGCTTTTAGCAAAACTCCACTCAGTTCTCCACTTCATAGGGTTTCTGTCTTTGGTTCCCTTTTGTAAACCACTTACTCATAACTCTTCACGTGGCTCCAAGAGCAAAGTTTCTACAAATGCAATTTGAAAACAGATCCATATGTATCCATGAGCAATTGCCTCAGAGGATGATTAATATGTTGTTACCTCTTACGACTGAGGAACATGGAAGCACAGCCTTGCCTTCCTGCCCTAACACTGACTAGAGGGAGTGAGGTTCCCTGGCCCTGGAGCGTGGAGGAGGCAGAGGCACTGCAGTATTTGTGCTCTCTGCAGCCCTCTTCTTGTGCCATACTGCCGTCTCTGAATTGCTTTATCTTTCTTACAAAATATCTTTAGAGAAATGAGGATAAACGCTCCATGCAGGAGAAGGAGGAACAGATTGAAGAGCTCTTGCAGACCCTTTTGGATTTACCAGCTGTGAAGCCTGTGGCCACAAGGGACTGGATTTGAGGGACACAGGCACAGCCTTCTCACAGCTGGCAACATGCACATAGCATTCAGCTGGGGAGGTTGCCAAGCTGACAAGAGCAGTCATTGCAGATTAGAAATCACGGCCTTCCACAAACCAGAGAGGGAGAGAGACCTTCTGGGTCGCAGCAGCACCTGCAGCTCCTTCCACCTCCCTGACTCCGGGCAGGCGGGCAGGCCACTTTCTCAGGCATCCCCTAACTCAAGCACCTTCCCAAACGAGGTCTCCTCTCCTGCATACCCTGTCCGTCATGTGCTCCTTCCCACCCGTCACTGTGTCTCAGCAGGGCGACGTGCCTGCGCTCACAGCGGGCAAGGAGCAGCATCCTGGGTGGGCAGGAGCCCCAGGGACCTGCTGGAGCACCCTGAGCAGCGCAGGGAGGGCTGGGCCTGGGAGAGCCCTTCTCTTGCTGCCACAAAATGCAAATTTCCTGACTCTGCCTAAAATTCCATCTCTGAGTTTCTGCTGGCCCTATTTTCCTGTCTTGAAGTGATATCATTTAGACAATGATAAATAAACCAAATCTGAACTCGTTGTCCATCTGCTTCTTTTCCCCCTACCCTTCTCTGTATTTCTGTCCTGCTTTACAGCTGTATTTTAAAAATTCTTATCCCCACAGTGCGCAATATAACTCTATTATACAGATTCCAGTTCTGCTGACTGAGGCATTCTGATGATAGTGATAATTCTTCACTTATTAGGACACTGGAATTGAAGTTTTCTAGGATCACTATTGTACTATGTCAGATTATTTTTTCGGTTTTGAAAAAAAATTTTCTAGAATATTTTACTGAGGATGTAAGTAAATCAGATGTGCTACATCAGCTATTCCCTCATCTGCAAAACTAAGCACTACACAGGTCTATCCAAACAATGGCAAAGAATCCAATGTCTGGTATGTGCTGAGCATGCACTGCAACAGAGGAAAACTTCTTTCTACTTCCAGCTTATAACTCAACAATAAATAAAAAAAATGGTGTTGACTCTTTCAACGTCTGCTAGCCATAGAGTTGCTCTAATTGTAAAAAACCTGATTGATAGAGCTATCTAGTTAGTTCCAGAGTTATTGGGTTGAGATATTTGTTACATATAAATGACTGAGGTTTTTTTCATGAAAATATGAATCATAAAAGCACTACTGGTAGCACAAACAATACCACATGCAAAACTATTACTACTGGTTAATCTTTTTAGACGCTTCACTACTCCCATGAAACTGCCCTTGTGGATGAGATTTCTCTCATCCATTTTGTGCAGACAGCTCTTGAAGTTTCTTTCTAAGCGAACTACAGAGAGCCTGCACGACTGCCTATGAATTGCACAACTTTAAGGTTGCTAAAGTCAGGTAAGACGAATCCCACCCAGTGTCACTGTTCCTCCACTTTGAATAATGTGGTGCCCAGGTGGTGCCTTTCCCAAACTGACAGGGTACAGACAGAGCTTAAACAATTAGCGTTTACATAGCATTTGAATAATCTTAAAGCCTACACTTCCATTTTGCCTTGCTAGTGTTGCCTTACCCCTCCTTACACATTGTGTATTTCTTTAGAGATTAATAGATTCCTCTAGATAGCATAAAAAACAACGCGTGCCCAGGTTCATAGTCCCACACCTCCTACTGGGCCTCTGTGGAATAACTTGCAGCAGACCAGTGGTTGGGTTACAGACTCACAGCTTTATTTCTGTATAAAAGCATAGATTGAGAAGAAATGTTTGACCTGTTTGAGTCACTGGGGTGGGCAGTAGGGAGGCTTATCCCCCGCTCCCATATTCTGACAACATCCCAGCAAGAAATCCGTGGGCCACAGATGCTTCCAAACTAGGATCGGTTGTGTTTGTCTGGCTTCAAGGAAAAGTATGAGGCAACAGGTTTGTCTCTAATTTACAGAGGCCACATTAAACTTCGGCAGAGTGCCTACCTAGGCACTAAAGTACAGAGATGATAGATGATATTAACATTATACTCTATAGCATCTGTGTACTCTGCAGAGTGCATGGGATAGTAGGTATGTTGTTTGTACACTGTGTTCTGTGGTAGCATAACCATTAATCTTTTATCTACGACTGAAAACTTTTTCCAGCTTTAGATAACATCTGGCAGCAAGTACAATGGGAACATTGCTACACAGGCAGTCTGAGATTATCTCCAAGCTGCTGCAGTGATGGAAGGCTGAGATAACATGTACTGTTCCTTTTGGTGTTGTTGATGCACGTATTGATTTTCAACAAGTCCCCCAAAACGATGATTTGAGGCTCTCAGTAATTTTGAAAATATGCTGTGTTCTGGAGGATTGTTGGGGTTTTTTTTTGTTTTTGTTTTTTTTTTTTTTTCAATGGCACGATATAAAGTGTATTTCTAGTCAGAGGAAAACAGCTCAGTCTATACAATCCTTACTGCGGCAATATGATCAATTGCTTTTTTTAGGGTGTATAGAGGAAATACGTATCTTCCAAATTAACAGAATCATTAATCATCAGAGATGAAAATGAAATGAAAAATGTGTATGTTCCAATGGTAATTGGCACTGTAAAAGCGTATTGACTGGAAATGCTGATAAACTATGTATAAAGCAAATAAAACTGTAAAGATAGAATAGGCAAAGGGAAGTCAAGGTAGGCTTTTCAGACTATTTTAAAAGTCAGACTTGAAAAACTGTGTTTTTCATAAATAAACAGCTGTGTCACTATCTAAGAAAACATCAAATATGTTAAGTTTCTGATCATACCCTTCCTTTGTTACTCGGGCAAACTTTCCAGTGACTCCCATGTGGCTAATGCTTGAGGGAAGGCCAAAGGAACTCGTCCAAAACTTGACAGGTGATTAGCAGTGACTGTCTGCGCCTTGGCGTCCAGGGTTTCCCAGACAGAAATGTGAGCGTGGCCGGGAGGACACAGGCACAGCACACATCTGCAGCTCCAGGCATCCCTCTGAGCCGTACGGAGGCTGAAGCCCCGACCGTCCCCCGCCACGGTAAAAGGGTGCGTGCGAAGGAGCACGAGCCTGGCGAGCAATACGTACGGCAGGGCTTTCGGGAAGGACGCCAGGGCCACCTGCGGCGCGGGAACCAGAACCAGAGATGCACGTGGAGAGGCCAAACACACATCAGATTATTTAAACAGAGAACTCCGCAGCCATTTTAAATTAAACTGGACACTTGGGACCCACGCCAAAACGTTGGTGGGACCACATCTCCCAGTGTCTGCAGGCTTTGCAGCCTCAGAGGAAAGCGAACGGTGGTCCCGCTCACCGCTGGCAGGGTTTAGCTGGCACAGGGGATGGGCAGGACTCTGCCACCCTCTGCCCTTTCTCTGCCCAGTTTTTTTAACTAGTTATTTCCCTTGATACCTGAAACCCTGCACACTTCCTTCAGGTTCGGCATCAGGGCCTGACGTTACTTTGTCTTCCATAAACATCTTTCAACACCCTTTGTAAATGAATTATTTTCACATAACATAACTAATTGCATCTGCATGAAGGCTGTTTCTATATACTTTACTGCATTCATTCAAGACAAAAGGAGACAGATAAACAACAAGTATACCATCAGATAAATCTCTGAGAAAAAAAAAAAAACAACAGATAAAATGTATATTAATTGCATAGGTTGAAAATCCTTCGGGTTTTGTTACACATTTTATTTCAAACATAAAAATTCTTTTTAATGGATTTTTAAATGTGTAATATGCATATGCTAAAATAACTATTATTGCAATTTATCATCAGAGAGGGCTTCAAAATACTGTGATGAAACTGGGAACTGGTTCCGCCATCCTGAGAGCAACCGAACATGGTCCAACTATACCCTGTGCAACTCTTTCACCTCTGAAAAACTGAAGGTATGCTCCAGTTAAAAAGGCAGTGATTATTTGGGAATGGTTTTGAGCTGGGCTAGCAGTAAGACACATATGAGAGAGGTCAGAATAGTCCTCATCTTTTAGCTTTATTTGTTGCACAAGAATTTAAGTGCGTTGTCCTTGTGATTTCAGGTTATTAAAATTACTTGATGAGTGGTCCAGCCTAAATATAGGTTTGCTACAGGGTGGATAATTTAGTAGCAATTCATGCAACAAGTTTTGCACTATTTTTCAAATGCATTTTTTAATTCCCATAATTTTCCCTGATTGACCAACAGTTATAAAATGATCCTTTAGAATTTCAATTTTGTTTTCTGTAACAAGTGTCTTTCAAGCTGTTGATGACTTCTCTGCAGGGCTAGAAATATTAAGTTAATATTATTTTTCTTAAACAAAGAATATCACCCTGTACTCGCTCCCTTTGAAAAGAAATATTTATGAAGGTACCATTAATCCAGAAAATCCTACAAGCCTGAACACATTTAACTTTAACAGTTAGACTGAAGTAATTGAGACTATTTAAAATAATGAATTAAGCATTTGCATCAATATTTCCAAAATCAGGTTGCTAAGCTGAAAGGAGAGAGCTAAATATAAAAGCACCAAAAGAAACAAGGAGAGGGAAATCTGAGAAAAGCCTGAAAAAATTAAGTTAGGGAAGCTCATGAAAATAAATATTTCTCAAATGTGAGTGGAGCTCCAGGAAAATCTGATTACAGATTTGTGACAGAATAATTTGTGACTATTTGGAATTGTGGAAGGAAAAGAGTCAAAAACTGATTTGATTTGGGGTTTGTGTTGGAGGATCTCTTTTTATGCAGCCAAAAACCAGTATGTGGTTATATTTAGTAGTGATCCAGCCCAAAAGGGACTTGGAAAAGTCTACTAGACTAGGCAGGAGGTGAATTCTAGAAGTTTTTGCAGCATGAGGAACCATCATGGTAAAATAGGACTCACCTATCTGACAAAGAGAGAATAATAGTAACAATCTGAGCTCACAGAGGCATTAAATGGAAGCACCATAAAAATATAATTTTTCCAGATGTTGGCCCATGTAGGGAGGCAAAAAATGTAGTTCTGTTACCTATTATCCATGCCTTCCAGAAGAACAGTTTTGAACATCATTCAAGCAAAGTGCAGATAGAGCAAAGGAAAATTATACGTACGTTGAGATTCTTCTGAAAAAAAAAAATGGAAAATGCAAAAGGAGTCTATCTTTACAGAAATGCCCGGTTAGATTATGACCTTTAATCCAAGTCTTCAAAAACAGCAGTATGCTTCATTTGTAGACTGTTTCCACGTACCTATGGATAATATAATTAACTGAGTAGGAGGTATTCCTATTAGAGAATTCTCTTTCTTCAAGTGAAGAATTCTAGGGGGACAAAAAAGAACATTTAAATGTTTCTTTTAGGAGTTTTCTAAGCCCAGGGTGAAAAAAATCTACATAAGCTAAAAATTTGATCAGTCAGCATGTTTTAAGTCCTATATGTCAGGAGGGACATGACAGATTGCCATTTCAAAGAGTGCAGAAATTGATAAGATAGTGCATTATTTGCTTGAAGGTAACTGGAAGTACCAATATGCTGTACTTCTGAAGCAGGTCACTTGAAAAAAACATATTGCAGCCAGTTCTTAAAAATGCAGTGGTAGACCATATGCTTTGTTAGTTGACGGTTCAGTCATAGAATCATAGAATCATAGGGTTGGAAGGGACCTCTGGAGATCATCTAGTCCAACCCCCCTGCCAGAGTAGGGTCACCTTAAAGCAGGTTGCACAGGAACGCGTCCAGGCGGGTTTTGAATGTCTCCAGAGATGGAGACTCCACCACCTCTCTGGGCAGCCTGTTCCAGGGCTCTGCCACCCTCAAAGTAAAGAAGTTCCTCCTCATGTTTAGGTGGAACTTCCTATAGTTCATTCTGATCTGTCTTCATTGTTATATTTGGAAAGCTTTTTTGAGCAGTTACCATAGTAAGTTTACAGGAAGTAATCAAAAATGCTAATGCTGAGTCTCAGATATACAGTTAAACTGATTTAGCAGTTGTACGCCGAAAGGTAGATAGTTTGAATAACCAAGAGTCCTCTGGTGTGCACACAGACTTGCATGTAGCTTTCTGGAAGCCTTTCCTACTTCTAGCTCTTTCAGGGTAAGGGTTGTATACAGAACAGGCAGCAAAACAACATATTTTTGAACAGTTCATCTGTAAATTAAATTCAGGCAGAAAAATTACATCAATCTAATATAATGAAAAAACATAGCAATGACTGAGTATGAAGCGGAAGAAATGTCACGTGCACACAGCTAAAAACCTCTCCCACTACTCTGTTCAGAAAGTTGCCTCATCTTCTCTGCACTCTGGTCTTCTCACTCTGGGGTTGCTGGTGCTCCCAGAAAAAGTTGTCAGAAAAAGCATTTGTGCTCACTAGCAATGATGTGGTCACACTTTGTGAAGGAAAAGTAGGGGACCTAGGGTATTTGCAGTTAATATGCATAAACTCCTGTAACTTGGTGAATGATATTTACACTCAGATCATGTCTGTTCTACATGTTCAGGATGGTGTAAATGTGACTTTGGTTTAAATCTGAATTAGGCTGCCGCCACTTAAGTTAATGAAAGGAGGAGCTGATTCCAAAATTGTCAAATGACTGAAGAACAAACTAAATAAGATGATGTGCACCTTTCCTAAGAGGAATGGCTTTGTTTTCTGAATTTTATTCGTATTTGTTTTCAAATGAAAGTCTAAAATTACTTGGAAACACCAAAAAAAATGTGAGTGGCAAAACTTACAGAAAGCAATTCATCTAATCGTTGAAAAAGGGAAAATTGCTTATGCATAACAAAAGAAAAATGAATGAATTAGAGCTGAAAAGAAAATAAACCCAGCAGAAGAACTAAGGCCCCCTGTCTAGTCTTTACTGTATTAGGGCTTTCAGAAAAGAAGGCAATGGTGAAGCCTGGCATGCCATTTAGCCTCCTGCAGTCTTCTGAGAGCTGGGTGATGCTTAAGAGCTTGGCTGAGACCAAAGTATGACATTTAAATACTGCAGCATTCTGCAGCCCAAGTGCTGTCCTGCGATTTTGTTTCACTATTGGCATACAAAACATGGATAAGCTAATCTTAGATTTCACTGATATTAGTCAAAGTGAAAGCCCAATTATCTGTTCGTGCATACTGGCTTCACAGCATTGTAAGACCACATAGTTGTCCAATAGCAAGGTTCACACCAGTGTGAACCAGAATTTGTCTCAGGGTGTGTTGTTCTAGTGTGGCAGGAGTTGAGGATAAGTTTCATCTCGTCTGCTGCTTTCATGACTCTGTAGGCCTTGATCATAAGCCCACTCGGACTTCTGCAAAGGGGAGAACCCCAAAATTTGTACCCACTTGTCATAACACAGCTACTCTGCTTCAGTTATTTTAGTTGCCTTCTTCGCACCTTTTGTAGCTCTGCTGTGTCCATAAGGTGTGGAAACTAGAAACACACATGCATTTAAGATGTGCATTGTAAATTTTAAACAGAGGCACAGTGATGTTCTACCTTCAATGCCTTTGCTGATGATATCCAATGTTTTGTTGACTTTTTGACTGTCGTTGCACAGTAAGCCAATGATTCAGAGAACTGTCCAGAATGACTCCAAGATCTCCACCCTGAGTTCAGTTTCCAGTTCTGAGTTCAGCATTGTGTAGGCAGGGTTTAGATTGTTTGTCCCTTTCTTCTGTAAAAAGCTCATATGGCATCTTCTTTTCCCCTTGGTTATGTGAGGCCCTTCTGGAGTCCCTCACAATTATCTGAAAGACGTATGTATCACCTGGAAACTTAGAGATTTCTCTGTATCAGGTCACTGATGAATATGTTGAACAAAAAGTGAGCCCCATACCAGTCCCAAGGGCAGCTAACCACTGACTTATCTCCAAAAGTGACCATTAAGCTTTTGTTCCCTGTTATTTAAGCTACTTTCAAACCATAAAAGCTTTCTACCAATCCTACAGCAACTTATTTTCTTTAATAATTTTTTTGTGTGTGTGGAAATTTGTCATAGGCTTTTTGAAAATCCAAATGTTTTATGTCTGCTGTGCTCTCCTAGAGCTTGGGAAACTTAGTGACGCATAGTGTGAACAAGGATCTTACCACTTACTTTAGTGCAACAGAAACAGATCAACTCATGTAAGAAACACTTATCTCATCTTTAGACCATGAGTCATGCTATTTAATGGATTGCTTATATTTAAAGTGTATTGAAAAATAACCTTTGAAAGAAAAGAAATACAAAACGGGAGGTTTATGTGGTAGATTCTTCCTCAATGAGAAAAAAAAATGGAGTGCCTGCAAATTGTTCACGTTTGCCTTTTCTTTTTGTTAAATTGCAGATGGCGTTCATACTTTATTATATGGCGATCGTTGGCCATGCTTTGTCTATAACATCCCTGTTGATTTCCTTGGCAATTTTCTTCTATTTCAAGTAAGTGTTTCTTACAGACACTCTCCCTTCTTTCCCTGAGGGATCTCATGTGGTAACCAAAGAAAAGCTTGGAAGGGGACATGGCAGTGAGAAACAGCTCTTCTGAGTGCCTTTTTATATATTCCTAGTTAAAAAGTCTCAGCACAGGGTCTTTTCACCAATGGGATATCTCCCAGTGGTGTGTAGCTAAGATCATGCTATTAGATTTATCAAGACTTGAGTAGGTGCTTACAGGAGTCAGCGCTAAGTGTGAATCTGACACTAGTGTGTAGCCTGACATCATCATTAAAAGGCAAAACAATGATGGACTGTATCAGAACTTTAAAGGAGACTAAATTGGCATTCACTGAAAGCATTGCAGCTGCTGCATGGCAGCTTAACTAGAGCATTTAAATCTTGTCCTTCGGTGAATCTGTCTGCACGCTATTTATTATAATATGTCTGCAGTGAAGGAGTCAAGGGAGCTCAGATTTGCTGTCAGACATGTAGTCACAGCTTCAGTCACAGTCAGTAGTGAAGGGCTGCCTGGGAACAACCTTTGGTTTTCAGCTCAGGGAAACGGTAAGCACTAGAAGACATCAAAGGCACTGGGGAAAATTTTCAAGAATAAATGATGGACAAGATCCTGAGCTGTTGTACATCCAGAACTATGATGACTTGCATAAGCTATATTCTTCTAGCTCTTAAGCAATCTTTTTAAGGTATTTCACTTTCGCAACATTACTATAGAGTCCAAACTTCCCATACTGATAGCACACTTGGAATTCAGGGTCGTGATGTCCATTCAAAGATACTTTGATGAAACAGAATGATGCATCCAGTATAATGACCCAAGTGGGATGGTATCTTACTGATTTCAGCAAAGGTGCATCAATTACTTGTAATCAGATAGCCAGACCATCAGTAGAGTATATCTGGAGATAACTGCAAGTTAATCTAAAAGGCCAGGTAAAGTTTTCCAACTTTATCTGCATAAAGGTTTCCAAGGATACAAGTGAGTATTCCCCACACTGCACACTGGGAATCAAAGTAAGAGTAATATAAGAAACAATTACAAATGCTTCTGAATAAATAACACACACAATTACAACCAGATGGACTTTTATTGCCAAAAAACTTACCTCATTCAAGAATACAGAAAATCCCCAAGCGCTTCAAAGAATGTAGTATTCTTTGAGCAATCAAGAATACAAAGAAAATGGGACACAAAAAAACCCTTTTTTTTCTTCAAAAACCTCTTTACTGATTTTAAGAAAGAATAGTTGCACAACAATGGCAACCTGTAGTAATTACAAGTCCATCACTGTTGTCATTCTAAGAGTATACTGTTTCAAGATTGTAATTTAGCCTTCAAGAAATTATTTCAAGCTAAAAATATGCTAGAACACAAATAGGCCTGTGTGAGAGTATTAGTAAGCTTCTTTCTACATGAATGTCAACAGATTGGAACCCTTGACAAGCATCCAAAATACATTTTTTTTTCTTTATCACTATCCTCATAGAAAGATAAATTATATTCTTTTGTTTATTCATCAATTTATTTCAGCAGTTCAAAGACATATTTTCAATCCAGAAGTGTAAACTACTTCTAGGGATTAATTATCTTTCCAATAGACAGATAAAGAGCATGACTTTTGTGTACAGGTCAGAATTTATCATTTGTTTTTATTTGGTTGATGTTTCTAGAAAAATGAAAGCCAAAAATAAGCCCAACACAAATTTAACAAATACATTAAATGCATTTTTTCAGATCTTAGTGACAAAAATAGTAACTGTGAATTATGAGCAGGTTCTAAATTAATACCTTCCTGCTCATGCCAAATCATGAATTTATATATGTCTTATTTTCAAAACGACCAGGATTCATTCTCTGTAGAGCCTTTATTTTCCAAAGCAGTTTTTCACACTGAAATTTCCAAGTCTAAAAAGGGAAAAATTGTTCATATTTTCTATTCCTTTATCTTGCAGCCTTAAATTAAAAATAAAGGGTATTTCTGTAAACATTCAACTATTCCTTTTTGTCACCTGTAAGGCCAAGGAATCATAATGAAGTACACCCAGTGCCTTTTCTTTCATGACCATTTAGTTTTAAACATTTGCTATGGCTCTTTTAGTACAGATTTTTTATGTGTCTAAACTAACTGGCATTTCTTAAGTGTCTTGAAATGGTTAGATTTAATGTTTTGCACTGTAAGTGAAAAACTTCAATACAATGTGACGAACTTTACATGCTGGATCGTGAGATATCATCAACGTCATTATCTGAATTTCTGACGTGTTTTTTTGGCCACCAATACACATATGAAGATTTGTAGACTCAATCAGTACATAGCAAACACAAAACTCCAGCTTACACATTCATAGTAATTGCATAAATCTGGGGGTAAAAAGAACCTCTCACTGAACTGCCACCTCTAGTGCACAAGGGATGGTTGCCTTGCTCTAAATATCTGCAGGGGAAGGTGCTCCACAAAACCCCAGATACCTTGTGCCAGTGCTTAAATCAGTTCTGGCCTTAGAGGCCCCGTGCTATTTAATATAAATCTTACACAAGGCACCTTAGCCTATTTCTGGTCCCAATTTTGATCTGTACATACTGCGTATCTATGAAAACGTTCAGGTTGTGTGCCTTCCAGTAGTAATTTTCTTAGTAACATTATGCAAAGCTTCTCCCCTGGTTATTTCATCTGGTGCTGGTCCCTGGAAAGGTACACCGCGGATGAGGGTGTCCGCATAGGCTGGAAAAGGGTATGCTTAGTAAATTGAGAGGCCAGAAGAAGCTGGCATAAATTTTAGGGCTATACAGTAAGATGTCTGTGCCTCAACTGTCAGACAGGAAGGGTAGTAAAAGAACAAGCCCTCAACGTTACCACCACCAAGCGTGAGTCTAGGAAACAAAGGAAAATGAAACGGTTGGACTTTGCATAGACTATAAGAATCCGTAAGATTACAAGCTCAAAATAGGTGTATCCAAAATACGGGCTGTGAATGCTGCTAACTTCCAGAGCAGCAGTTTGATGAGTGACTGTGATAACATGCAGTAATCAGACAGAGAGATAGCTAGAAACTCTGCCCAATAAACTAATGAATTACCTTCCCATCTATGTAAAGATAAAGGGCACAAAACCAGAGCCACAGTAATGCTTTGAGGAAACTGGGAAGAGCACAATTTAATCTGATTTGGAGTCCTATACTGAGGCTTCAGAGTTCTTTGGGACAGTAAAGATGGGTTCTGGTTAAATTGGCTACCCTAAATGGACCAAGAAGGTGATTCCTTGCAGCAAGCAAGGCGGGATCAGGCTGTCTGACTCACTCTTAGCTCTGAGTCACAGACAATGCACAATCCTGACCGGTCCCAGACCGTGCTGAAAGACTCATCTTTGCAGCAGCCTTCCAGATAGTAACACACCTCCTCCTCTCTTTCCTCCTCCACTTCTCCTTCCCCTTCCATGACTAATCCATGACACAAAGGTTACAGGAGGAAGTAGAGAAAGGAATTAAAACAAAGCGCTGCAAAACGGGGGGACAAAGAGGAAACCGAGCTATGATCATGACAAAGTGAGAATAAAGCTGTATGGGAGCAGGGTTCATGTTACCTTCAGTTTTCTATCAACTGGCTATGACAGCTATAGATTATTTGACCTTCAATAGAAGGCAAGCTGTCAATCAGACAGTCAGTCAGATGGCAAGAGATGGTTTTGGGGCCATATAATAGCCTTTGACTGTAGAGACAGCAACAAAGAGCTTGCAGAGGTTGCCGTTTCCCACATATAAGTCTTTCCTGGCAGAGACTTATTTTTCCTTCAGTTTTGGGTATCAAGATTCATAACGATCTGGCATCACAGATGTTGCAGTACTTTCAGAAAGGAATACTCAATCAGTAGTGATGAGCATCACTAAGCAATACTAGCTCATAACAGGAGACAGGGTATTCTTAAAATAGAGCGTCTGTCATGGTTTAACCCCAGCTGGCAACTAAACGGGGGGGAGAATCATAAGGGTAAAAGTGAGAACACTCATAGGTTGAGATAAAGACAGTTTAACAGGTAAAGCAGAAGCCACACACGCGAGCAAAGCAAAACAAGGAATTAATTCACTAGTTCCCATCGTCAGGCAGGTGTTCAGCCACCTCCAGGAAAGCAGGGCTCCATCACACGTAACGGTTACTTGGGAAGACAACATACCATCACTCTGAACATCCCCCCCTTCCTTCTTCTTCTCCCAGCTTTATATTGCTGAGCATGACGTCATATGGTATGGAATATCCCTTTGGTTAGTTGAGGTCAGCTGTCCCGGCTGTGTCGCCTCCCAACTTTTAATGCACTCCCAGCCTGCTCCCTGGCAGGGCGGTGTGAGGAGCAGAAAAGGCCTTTACTCTGTGTAAGTACTGCTTAGCAATAGCTAAAACACCGTGTATTATCAACACTGTTTTCAGCACAAATCCAGAACATAAACTCATGCTAGCTACTATGAAGAAAATTAACTCTATCCCAGCCAAAATCAGCACAGTGTCTAACAGTTACATGCATCATCATATTATTGCAATATTTTTATAATTGCAAACTGAGACCCCCATTGTCTTACACAATAAAACACAAAAGAAAAAGGGGACTCTTGGCTCCAAATCACTTCCAATTGAATTATTAAAACAGACATTTGTATAAAGGCAGATGGAGAGCACAACAGGTCATGATTTGCCAGAATAATAGATGGTATGTTGTGAATGCACCTGCAGTGTAATTGTTGCCAAGGCTTTTACAGGGAGTTGAAGAAGGAGAATAAGTGGAAGGATAGGTAAGGGAGAGCATGGTAGAAAGCATGAAATTAACTTGAAAACTAAACAAGTGGGTAGGAGGTAGAAAATAACTGGCTCGGTGTGAAAATCAGTATTCTCGATATTCATGAATGAGAAGAAATTACAGATTCACAGCACAGATCTATGAAGAAAATAATGCTAAAGGCTCCTTGGAAGTCAAAATATCCTAGATGCAATAGGAAGTGGAGATAAGAACTCAAAAGTAAGGGTGATTCTGTGAGTAGATAGGAGGACCTGTCTCTGTCAAAGGAAATGTAGGAGACATAGGATAAGTATGAAACACAGGGGAACCACAAGAAGCACAAGAGACTCTGAAACTCTGAGACACAATTGACAGCGGCATAATGATACAAAAACCTCACAAGTTTTAGACCTGGGTAACTGGCTTAGTGATGCCTTCTTGCATACTGATTAATGAAGCAGAGAAGGGAGCATACAGAAAGGTGGGTGGAGAGTGACAAGGAGCCTTCAAAAACACCACAAAGGAATGATTAAGAAATCAGGAAGAGGGCCAGAAAGAGAGCTAAGAGACGTCATAGAAGGAGAAGATTACAGATGATTGTCAAAACCAGCAGAGAAGATGAATCAAGTAAAGGTTTTAGTTTTGCCAGAATGTTCTCCTCTTGGTGTGGACTGACTCAGGCAGTTGCTGACGCCATTTTGACAGCAAACACTGAAGGTCAAATTAAAAAGTGAGGGTATGGAAGCGTATGCTTAATGATCCAGATTGGTCTTTAATATGAAAGCTGGAGTCAAGGAAAAAAGGTGGGGAGTACTGAGAGGAAAGTAGGGGAGCAATTCAGCAGTAAAACTAAGAGAGGAAGGCAGGCAGGGAAAGGAATCTTGGATAGCGGATGAAGGCAACATGCAGTGAAGGATAGTCCAATTTAATAGAGGAGTGGGACTGGCAAAAGGCAAGTGGAGGAGTGAGGAAGGTCAGGAATGGGAGTGGAGGCACATGTACCTAGAAGAGATTATCAGAAAAGACTGTCTCTGTGTACCAGTAGCCATGTAGAGAGGCAGGTGGAGAGACAAGGGTCTGCATCTCTGGGGCCAGGAGCTGAAGACACTGCTCTAAGTAATAGGGAAATTTTTATTTCTTGGAAACAGGAATGGCATCACACCAGTCCTGTTCCCAGGACTGCAAGAGACAGAGGCAGATGGGCACATGATAGTGTCCCAGGAGAAGTGGGGTCAGTAGCACAGGCAAAGTATAGTGATGGGGAATAGGGAGAAAGGAAGAATCAGGACTGGATAAATACCACCAGAGTTTAGGAGCAGAAAAGGAACGTTAGACTGAATTTGTAATGGCAGCAAATACACATGGAGTAAGCACAAGAACACAGTGTAGGAAAAATAGCTCCAAAGAAGGGTCTGTTTGGTCCAACTGAAAGTGTGCCTATCCCAATATGTGGTCCTCAATGGTTGCCAATAGCTGATGCTAAAGGAAGACTATAAAATCAGACAAGTGTAAAGAGATACTCTCATTCCTAGCCCCCAGGACCTGCATCTCATGGACATCCTGAACCAAAGAAGGTGTCTTGGTAAATAAGGAGGTCAATAAAGGTGATGAGGACTTTAGGATGATGATGACGACCATAACCCAAAACACAACCTCAAGCTAAAGGAAGAATTCCATCCAATGACTCAGAAAATAGGTGTAAGGAGAAAATAGGTGTAAGGAGAACTAAGAATAAGTGGGAGGTGACCAAGGAGCTAAAAAAGGAAAATCAATAAATAAACAAACAAGCAAAATAAGCAGAAAAATAATTCAGTTAGTTAGATTAACTGTGTTTTTAAAGAAAGTACATTCTGTGTTAACCTCCATGTGCAGAGCATCAGAAAGTCACAGCCTGTGCTCCGTTCCAGACTGCAAAAGACTCCTAGTGCCGAGGAGGAGGCTTACCTCAGTGTGATACTTGCTTTTAGCTGTTTTTTTCCTACCAGTTTTGCCTGCTTGCTCTCAGTGGTCACTGAATATAGACATCACAGCATTATCTAACAACTCCATAATTGCCTTTCCGCAATCACCTCCTGCCAGCCCCAGGCTGTGCTCCGGGACATGCAGGGGTGTTGTTTTCTGCATCAGGAGTAGCCAAGGAGGTGGCATCAGGATTTGGGCATGAATTAGAAAGACGGTCTGAAACTGCAGTCGTGATTTGGTTGCACAAGAATTCTACAAAATTCTCTTGTGAAATTCTGTCTACCCACAATAGCAGAAATCCTGCCCTCCTCAAAATCAGTCATTCAGAAAAGACTGCTGCTCCTTCTGAGCAGGAAAACAACTTCTTCTAGTTTGGGATCTCAGTGGGAGTGAGAAACATGCAGGATACCAACCCAAATCCCCCTGTAATTTAAGGGGATTCCTGCCCAAAGTTCCTATCCTGTCTCACCACTAATTCCTAAAGTAGCACATAATTTTAATCGGAATATTTGAGAAATTGAGACTCCAGGGAACAGTTACTTACAAGGCAATATTCTTGATGTTCATTACTTGTATCATGCGCATCTAATAATTCTCAGAGTTCTGCTTCACCACTTAATATCTCAATTACCATGAAATAAAGAAAGGCACCAAGGGCTGAGAACGTAGCTGGATGGCTTTTTACAACATGGTTTAAAAAGCATGTGGTGGTAAACAGGTGTAAAAACAAAACCCCAAATTTGTCAGAGGTTATGGCTGCAATGCAAAGCATGTATTTTCCAATTACGCCTTGCCAAAAGGCATTCTTGAGAGACTGTTGCCAGAAAGAGCTTGTTAAAGTGACATCAGAAGAAAAACACTAATTTACGACCTGTGCTACATATTTTTCAGGAGCCTCAGCTGTCAAAGGATAACACTGCATAAGAATTTGTTTTTTTCTTACGTGCTGAACTCCGTGTTTACAATTGCCCACCTCATTGCTGTTGTGCCTAACCCGGGTCTTGTAAAAAGGGATCCTGTAAGTACTGCATGACTCCTCTCCATCTTAACACCCCAGTAAAATTACTATGGCCACGCTGAAACCAGGCGTTCCCATTCACCAGTTAATGACAACCATCCGGTAAAACACGCATGGAGGGTGCAGATTCTGAGAATTTCACTCAAGCTTGCTGAGATCTTTCACCGAGCAATAAAAATCTTTGAATCTGGTACAAGAGGGAGAAGCCTTAGACTTCCTCCGGCCAGCCTGTCCGTACAAACATGTATCAGATCCCCACCGCTCTCAGCACTAACTGTGTGACGTTTCTCAGCAAAGCCCCCAAAGGGACAGATGCCCTTGGTGGCCGCCTGTCCTTTCTCACAGGCACACGCTAGGGAGGGGCAGGGAGGGAGAGGGATACAGCATTTTTTTCAAAATCCCCCCCAAAAGATCTGTTTGCTGCATTATGGGGTTTTTTTGGGGAGGCGGTACGTCAAAGCAATAGCTTGCTTCACTGCATTTAGGTAGTGATAGAAATTGTGCCAGCCCCTCAGCTGATAAATATGTATGCCAGATCTCTGTCACCCGGTTCTGACCTTGCTCTCTAACAGAGCAATCGCATTGTGCTTGCCATCGTTACCGCAGCCCTAGCTGATGTGAAATTGATGCAAGCCTGGGAATTTCTCAAGTTATGTCACAACACGGATCAGCTTGTCTTTTAATACGATCGTTCAGTTACGATTCAACCATTTATCCGCTGCTAATTTTGTGAAAGCAATTAAACATTAGCACCTGATATTATCTGATCACATGTGTGTCTCAAATGTGTGCTGGTTAAGTAAGCTAATTAAAGCAGGAAATATATAGACTAAAGGAAACATCACCAGTCCCAGGGACCATCTGGAGATTAAAAAATAGAAGAACAGAAGAATAATTAAAAAGTCACACATTTTTTCTTTCCTTACTGCGTAGCATCATATGTATGTAGCCTGTGCAGGAGATGCAATGAAAATACACTTGATATTTGAAGCTAAAAAGCTGGCAGATTATATCAGGCGCCTAAATTGAAGTAAGATCTTTACCTCAGGGTTAAGAATGATACTTTCTGACAGCAGAAGTAAATTATCTGAAGTGAAGAGCTTTAAACTAGAAGTTGAGGCTGCAGAGAGGACTCTCATGCTCTAAGATTTCATTAAAAAACTGTATCTAGTGCCTTTGGGCTGAATCTTCATTTGAAGTGAAATCTTGGCCCTAGTGAAGTCAATGACAAAGCTCTCAGAGGCTTCGGTAGAGCCATGTAGGCACAGGACAGGTCCCGGCACGCTGAGCATCACCCGATGAAACCCCAACCTCTGTTGCTACGCAACAGACAGTATAAAAATGACATAAGTGGTTACCTTTGGAGGCTGTGGAGCTCCAGAGCAGTGAGGAGGTTCATGTATGCCGCCAGCTTTCAGGTCTCCAGACGAAATATGAAGAGGACCCTTAGTGCTGAATACAGTCACAGAAATCACCCAAGTGGTGTCCTTCCACTGGTGTTACCGAATATAGCTGTGTTAGCAAACCTGGCCTCAACTAATTAGCTAAGCACATGCGTTGATGAACAAAGCCCTTGTTTTGCACTCCCTTCTTCCAGACCAAATCTGCGTGTCTTTGACTCAGCAGTGAACTGCAGCCTAGAGGCGAGGTACAAAACTTGGGTCCAGAAGACTCGGGGTCTCCCATTTTTGTTCTGCAGTCAAGTATGGGATGAGGGTACGCTCACTGCTGGATCTTGCCTCAAATTCTATATTTTCCTTCCTTAAAAAAAACATCAGAAAAAAAGGAGGTGAGGTGACCTGTTAATATATTTGAAGTCTCCCAACATTACTAGAAAGTGTATTTTTTTTATTTTAGTAACATAATAAACTTGTAAATACATGATTGGGAAAAGAAAATTAAGAGCCAGGGGCAAGTTTTTAACATGTGATGCAATTACATGTAGTCACCATATGAGTATATGAAGACTTAAAGGATTTATGTTAAAAATCTACTTATTCCACCAGGTAGATTCCCATCATATTTTTATTTTAATGCCGATTAACAGAGTAAATGAAGGCTTTATAGCTTGGGTTTTTTTCTATCCCTACCGCACCCTCTGGTTTATTAAGTCCATTTTAAGATGACTACCGACTTCCTGTAGTTTGCTGCATTTATCCACTTTCCACCTGTGCATCTTCTGAGCTTGACAGGCTCGTGTGTATGTGGCTTCTACCTCCAATATATACAGAAATACTGAAACAGTCACAGATACCCCTTATGTAATGGCCATATACAGAGATGAAGCTGGTGGTATTTATTCTGCAAAATAATAAATGCATTTCCATGCCAATAGCTCCAGCTTTTTTTTTTCCTGCCTAAAGTTTCACAATAGATATTAAATATACAATGCCATGGGAAAATACTTACAGTGAATACATATTTATGAGGATATCAACAAATCCATATAATTTTGAAAGAAGAAGTAAGGTTCTGTTAAATAACAAAGAGAAAAGACAGGATGGGCAAGAGAGGAAATTCATCCCTAACACCAAGACACCCACATTCTCCCTGTGATCCAGACACAAAAGATGTGAGACAATCCAAAGCATCATTTACATGAGAGGCCGTAGCGCATCCTTATTCGCATATAGTTTGCTGCAGAGTTAAACCCTTTAATGATCATTCTGCTTGTTTAAAATGGTAAGTCAAGCCACTGTTCCATTATATCTTAATTTGCTGTTTTACATCATTTTTTCCTGCTTTCTTGTTATATAATTTTATATCTCCCTCTCTCTCTCTTTCTCTTGGATTTATCTGGATCTGAAATGATGGAAGAGAAAGATGCGTGCCCAAGTGGCCATACAAGGAGGGATGAAATAATGAAAAAGGTTCAGGGACACTTGAACAACAATAAACAGGACACATGCATGAACACTTACTTACATATACTGAAAAATGTTACGTGAGCTAATTTTTTGAATGCTGTATCTAAAGTAGCATCTGCATTAATTACACTATTACTGGAACGGATTTTATAGGAAGGGGTATCTTCTGTCACCTTCTTAAATGAGACTGACCCACAGAAGAAGGGTGATCTGTGAACAGCACATTATGTTCTCCATTAAAAACCCTGGAAATACGAATAAAACTCTTGCTGCCTAATCTATTAATACAGTCTTGCACAACACCTCTGTATTTTTCATTTTTTTATATTTCACAAGACTAGTAATTTTAATACTCAATACTGATGGGCGTAAAGGAAGATACAGCTAATGACTGGAGGGATAGCTCTGCTAATGAGAAAATGAATAATTGAGCAGCTCCATGGGCACCAATATAAATATGTTTGTAGATGGGACTAAGTTTGGTCACAAATCAGTAATGGCTCAGTAATTAGAACCTCTTCCAGAAAAGCTTTAAGAGATCTTACTGTAGTTTTATCGTTTTCCTGTTCTACTGGAGATATCTGTTCTCTTCTTTCTCCAGGCTCTTCTGTAGCCTCTTCACCTTTCATGTTTCACCCGTGCTTCTGGCATTGTATGGTGTGAAAGTTTTGATTTCACTTGCAGTTTTATAGAGTCCTCCACTGGTAGCTCCTGGGAAGCCTCTGTGGGCCCTCATGCTTGGCCATGGTGTACCAGACAGTAAGGACCCAGCATCCGTTCAGGCAGGCTCCAGTCTCACTGTCAAGTCCCAGCTCTCTGCCACACACCTTATCTATGCCTTAATGTCTAAATAATCTGTACCCCCTCTTACATGGTTATAGCAGCAGAGGTGGTAAGGGAGAACCCAAAGCAATCCATGCTTTATTACAAGCACCGTGATCTCATTTTCTCAGCAAGGACAGGTTGGGTGTGGGCTGGGCTGAGCCTGGCAGAACCCTTTCCACTCTCCATATGCGTTGAGTATGCTCTCGTTGAGGTGGAAAATATCTTTGACATGGGATGTGACATGTTGAAGCCTGTTCTTGCTTCCTTGTGTAGATGTAGAGGTACTTTAAAGATCCTGAGCTAGTTTACCACTCTAACTGGTGGTGCAGCATGCGTTCTGTGTCTCTGACAGGAGCACGTACTCCCTTCCCCTTCCCAAGCATTTCACTGAAGTTGCTTTCACAGTAGGCATGAGGTGGGATGACAAAGGGCACTCACGTTAACTGTGCTGCCTGAAACCCACCTCCTAGCAGGAAGCAGGCCTTCAGGAGAAACCACTAAGCTGCTTCCCACTCAGCATTATTAGTGAGACCAAGAGAAAGTGAGAAGGAGATCACAAAAGCTGGTGTCCACTAGCATTACAGTCTTTCAAGCAAGGCCATGGCAGTAGTAATATTGAAAAAACCTAGTGTCCTCATGGACACTAGAACACTATAAATAATCTCACCATTGACAAATTCAAGTGAAAACTATGACTTCCCAAGTGTATTAGGTTTTCCTCCCTATCACAGTAAAACAGTAGAAATAAAACATTGATCTGTATGGGAAGATGAGGAGTGTCTAAAGGGTAGTTACTGTGATTAATGGGGTTACGATACTGGCGACTTCCCCTACTCTCAAAGGAATAGAGAGGGAATGAGAGGCAAGAAAACAAAGGAGATTCACAGCATTTCAAGAACAGTGTTAATTTTAAGACTTTTTACCATATAAATGTTACCTTTCATTTCCAGTTGCTTTCAGTTCCTTCTGATGTAGCCTGGCAGAGCTTGGGGGGTTTTAGAACATATTTTTCTCAAATAAGAGGCTCATAGCTGGTACCAGTAAAGACAAATGGCAAAACTGCTGCCCCATGTGACTTATGTTTGCTTCAGTAGTCCCAGCAGTCCCCATGGTGCAGCCCACCTTGGAAGCAGCAAAGGTGGAGCTCCACAAAGGAAAAGGGCGCTTTGATCCTCTAAGTTGTTTCATGTGTTATGCTCAGAATAGAGCTTCAGGAGGCTCCATTCTTGTTAAATCAATTTTATTCTTTATTAACGTAACTATTTCCAGAGCTTTCCTGTCACTCTTAAAGCATCTCCAAAGTCTTTCATCTTAGTACATCTGTTCCTCCATCCTGCTTCCACTAGTTTACTTACAGGGACCTCTGCAGCCAGTTTAGCCCCAAAGAGATGACTCAAACATCTTCTAGAGTATCATCTGGATGGAAAAGGAATCAAGGACCAAAATTCTAACAGAATTACTGGCCAATGCCTAGCGCTCATGTCTCTTGTGTCTTCTAGTGTGTATTCTACACTAGGAGAGGGTCGGTGTTCTTGTGAAAGCTGTAATTATCTTGCCTAGGAGCCCTTTGTCTAATAAAGGGTAAAACTGACTGTTTAAAACATTGCCCTTCTTCTGCCTCAGGTATAGGAATGAGGCTTGGTGAGACCTGACCCAGTGTGTATTTGTGAATTTACAAATTATGCAATTTTTGTGCATTTGCAGATTATATAGTTGGCCTGGAGAGAATAAAATGTATTACTTGCTTTTGTGTAAGTCAAAGAGCCCCAAAGTCAGCCGCCAGTTACACCCATGCCAAGCTCTATTGAAGTCAGAGTTTTTCCACGAGTTTTGTGTCTCACCACACCATATTCAGTGATGAAATTCTGTCATTTTTTGTTGAAAGTAAAACAGGGAGCAAGAGTACCTGTTGTGGGCGAGTGAACCAAACACTTTATCATTTACGAGCAAAGGACTGAGGCTGTGCCCCAGAAAAATTTTTGTTATCTACAAAAAAATACCCAAATCCCATTTGTTTTCGTTTTCCTGAGCAGGTTGATGAAGACAAGCTCAGGTCTCCCATCCCTCCGGTTTCCCCTGTGGCAGATATTTGAGTGGCACAAGTTCTTTCCTGACATAGCAAATGCTATACCAGGACAGGAGACTCACAAACTCTTTTGAAGCAGGAACCAGTGTAGTCACTAACATCTTTCTAAGATCCATGTAACTTTTTTTTTATTATTATTTTTTAACACAAAAAGGATGGCAATGGTAACTGGGAAATAAATAGAAAGAGAGGGAGAACAGGAATACTTGGCTCTAATGCTCGGATTTAGAGACAAACTGTCCCAGCTAAGGACCATTTTTCTGAATTGAAATACAAAGCACCATATCACGTTTCTGAGGTTCATAGTTGTGATGGCTGAGCCTGAGAGGTGCAGGCAAGCACAGTGCCTGATGTGCATGTGTCTGCAGGGAGGTCACCTCAGGAAAGGAAATTCCTGCTCTATCTGCCTCTGCCCTCATCCACAAGACAGGACTGACACATGGAGAGGACAGTCCCTCCTGCTGCCATTGCATTTCTCTAGTATCAGCAGAATTACGCTTCTCAGGGTATAATTCTTTACTTCCCAACAGCATTTGCTGTCTAGACTCCCCCTCACCAGTCTTGTCCAGCATTGCTAAGCTGCAGGGACAAGGAAAATGGAGCAGTACTGTGCAGGATGCACAGGGACGGGCTCTCGTGCTCTCCAGCTCTGGCACTGAGGCACAGCCAGCGTGAAATCACTGACAGTGTCTTGTGCCTGTGAGCAAAGGGCAGTGTGACCTTCTTTGGAGGCAGGGAATGACTGTCACTTTGGTTCAGGAACACGTGTTCACTTTCAAGAGGACAGGTTTGTTTTACGCTGGTGAATCGTTTGCAAATGAAGTTTCTGCCAGCAGTGAGCTCATGGGCAGTGCCAGGACTGTGCTGCACCAGTTTTACCCTCATTGAAATCACTGGGTTGCACTGGCATAACACTGCAGTAATTCAGATGTAAATCAGAATCTCTCCCTCCATCCTAGGAAAGATCAAGTCTTGCACCTCCCACGAGGTTCAATGAGATTAATGCAGACTAAGGGACGTTGTGAATTCAGAACCAGCCAATATTCAAAGAATTCTCAGAAATTTTCTGGCTGGAATGATATCTGCATTCATTTTAAGACAGATCTGTCAGGGTCTAAATGGCATGAAATAGAGCAGTAATTCCCATCATTTTTCCCAAGGTCTTTATGTTCTTGTTTATATTCTCAAAACTCTCAGAGTAATGGAGGAAACAAAGCACCATGTAATCCTGGTGGTGTCAGATTCACTGATCTGATGTGGCGTGCCATGCTCAGGATATGAAGTATGGATGATTAAAGGACATTCGCAGCATTCATAAATGGCACTTCTGTGAAGAATATTTGTGGTTTATGTGGAACAACTGAATCTGGGCTGCAAAGAAGTTGTTCGGGCACCATCTCTGAGAAAGATCTGAGCTTTCTCAACAGTGTTATTATGGTTGCTTTCTCAATGGGAGGGCACCATCAAATTAACAGGAGGGGAAAAAGGAGGTTTAAGAGTCTAAGAATAAGTATTTATTTTGGGACAGATTTCCTCATCTTACTTTCCTCAGGAATTATTCTGTCTCCATTTCAGTTACTTGCTCTTCTTGCAAAGCAGTATCTTTTAGTAGGCTCAGGTTTCTCGAAACTATAGCAGCATCACGAAGGGAGGGATGATGGCTTTTGTGTAGCCCAGTCCTGAGGTATTTCAAGTCCAAATAACCCAGGCTCTGTCAGATCCTGTGGATGGTATTTCAGCACTGTGATCCCTATATGCAGTCTCTTATTTAGGAGGCGGAGTGCCATTTCCTCCAGAAATGTGATTCCAGAAAGGACTTTGCACTGCAAAATGCATTGTTGTCCTGAAGATAAAGGCGTCATGTCCTGGGGCATATTCCCAGGTTTTCAGGCTGCATCTTTTCTGCACAGATGAGGAAGACCTGCACTCTCAGCCATAGCAAGGATGGAGCCAAATACCCAGCACAGAGGCCAAACTGCAGATTTAAATGTCTCTGTGGAAATCCTGATTTAACCTGTCATTCTGCCTAATCATTGTGCACGTGCACCATCTCTGGACCCTGAAGCTCTGTCATGGTGGCAGTGAGAAGTGAGCACTCCCAAATTTCAAAATCAGCAAACTCAGCATCCCCGGTCTTGCTGTCGTCGACTGCAACTCTCCTGTCTGGCCACAGTGGCCATTTGCAACCACTGGGGTTTTTATATGAGGTTGTTGTAGAAAAGCAGATGCTGGGTGTATGTGCAAAATGAGTGAATCCACTCCAGTTTCGCTAAAATTAATGACATAGCTCCAGAACTGCTGCTCAAGAAAGTTGTACTTATTTTACCCTCAGAATTGAGCTGTAGCGCTCCCTGAAAGGCTGATAGTCTTTCCTGGTGTGGAGATGTGCTTGGCTGAGTTCTGACACTAATTCAATTCTCCTTGCTTTACTGAGGCTTTTTATCATTTTTCTCTTTGGTTTTCCTCAAGAGATGGGAGAGGTTTAGTAATTACAAAGTGAAGATGACGTAAAAATGTAGGGTGGGACCTGGGTGACCATAAATTTCTGTCAATTGCACTGTCTTCTCTGCATCTGAGAGACTGAAAGGTGAATAGATGATACATCATTAGCTCCTAAAAACGCAGGCTTGGAAAAATGTCAAGTAGCGTCTTCTTCTTAAATGTCAGATCAACAAGTGCAAATGCTAACATTTGCCTTTTTGGTGGATTCTGTGCTATGCTGTATGGACATGGCATCCCCTAATGAACTCCTGCTCCTGTGCTTTCCACGCAAGGCCTGCCACGTGAACAGCACACCTAAACAGCTTAGGTTTTGATATTTCTCACAGAATATACAGCAATTATGTTTAGAAACTTTGCTGTTGTAGAAGCAGCTACTAGCTCAAGATAATACAAATTAAACTTGAGTTCAATTTGGAGTTTAAACACCAAGTTTTCATTAGCATGTATCTTTAAAAGGATCTGCCTAAAATGTGAGAAATTGTGTGAAAAAAGTGTGAATTGGCCAGAAAGTAGATTTTTCAAAATCCCTCAGAAGATGGACATTTCCAAAAGGAATTCCCCTCAGAAGGACAGTACCATAATGTTTCCAAAACACAGCCACTCTCCCTGATACCATGCTGCTGCAACTATTTTCCTTGCTGGGATTTGTCTGATTAAATGGCAGTGGTGCCAGTGCAGGAGTGCTGAGTCCAGGAGACCATTCCACTCGCTCTAATGCAGGTGGCCAAAACAGGTCAGATGAATTAAATGCAGGGTGCTCATTCCTCTCCAGGGACTGCTTCAGTCTATGCATCTATACCATGAAGTCAGACATCCAGGTTAGCTGAGGTGAATGCCATCTGTGCTATTTCATTGCCCTTTGTTGACTGCAGTGCAGACCTGTATTATTGGCATTTTCAGGCATGACCCAGCCACTCTGCTCCTTTTGAAGGTATTTAAGACCAAACAGAAGTAGCCCGAAACAGAAGAGAAATAAATGAAAGGGCATCAAAGTGTCTTTACAGATGACAGCCAAGCATGTGCGGTAAGAGTATGGGAGGAGAAACCGTAATGACTGCCTTCCAGTATCTAAAGGGGGCCTACAGTAAAGCTGGAGAGGGATGTTTTACAAGGCCATGTAGCGATAGGACAAGGGGTAATGGCTTCAAACTGGAAGAGGGCAGATTTAGATTAGATATTAGGAAGAAATTTTTACTTTGAGGGTGGTGAGGCACTGGAACAGGTTGCCCAGAGAAGTTGTGGATGCCCCATCCCTGGAAGTGTTCAAGGCCAGGCTGGATGGGGCTTTGAGCAGCCTGGTCTGGTGGGAGGTGTCCCTGCCCATGGCAGGGGGGTTGGAGCTAGATGACCTTAAGGTCCCTTCCAACTCTAACCCTTCTATGATTCTATGATTCCATGACTTCAAGCAGAAGAACAAAGGCAAGAGCCTTGGGCTAGTTATGTACATGGCCTTTAGCTTTAGTTGGCAGAATGAGCTATCAACCAATAATAGGTCAGTTAATTGTATGATTAAGTACCTTTCCTTACCATTTCACCTCTGAATAGCTTATGGTTGCGTACACCCAACTGACTGTTTTCTGAATTTCCTGGTATCCCGTCTCCGCAGCATCCTTCAGAGGACTGGGGGCTCCCCCAGCAGTGGGTCACCCCAGGAAAGGCAGTGGAGCAGAGTCTGAGTGCATCTAGAGAGTTGAAACAACCGTAGGCATTTAGGGTCAGGTATGTCTTACATTTGGACACATGCACTGTAGATACATACAGCTGAAGTAGTCACTCCACACACCTTTTATAGCTCAAGATAGACAAAGGCACATTCAAGGCACAGTCCATATGGCTTATTTTAGATACCTCATTTAGGATGACATAATTTTTCTGTAATCTCCATAACCTGTATTGACTCGTTATCCTTTGACTACAGGAGAGGCAGCTTAGGTGTCTATATTTAGTCTCACAAATCCCAGTCATATCATTAGAAAATCCCCGGAGCATTTAACTGAATCATGGAGTGGCTATATCCATGTCATCAAAGCTGTATGTGTACCTAGTCCCTAGGAGGCGCCTTTGCAGGTCTAGATCTTACACCTCAAACATAAATGTAAGTACAGTGGGCTGTTAGATATGCTCCACGTAGGCTTAAACTAGCCTGGCTCAGGGCGCAACAACACCATGCCCAGTGCTCAGGTATGGCTGCAAAATCAGCCAAGGCACTTCATGAATATGTGTTTGAGTAACCTCTGCCTTGTCCCATCTTCCTGTGCCCAGTGGCTCTTGCTCAGGTGTGATGGTGGAGGAGAGGTGCCTGGAATAACTGAAGCTCTTACCCTTTTTCATTGGGGATTAGCTCCTACCACTGGCAGGAGACCTTGTGAGCACTCTGAGTCCATTCTCAGTCCAAATGAACAGCAGGTCCAGTAGTTCCTGTACTGTGTTTTTAGGCTACCCTGTCTCCCCCTGTTTTCTCCTCCTCGGTGCACCTCTCTGATGGCCTCTCTGACTCCGCCGTCAGTCAGTCTTGTACTTACGATGCCTTCCTGAAAAGCTGCCTCTCTGTGGCACCCCCAGCTCAGAAACCAAGCTCGTCGGGGGTGACAAGGCTGCAGTTTGTTCTGCCTCACACCCTGTGTGATGCTTCCCGAAGTTTGCCCTGCCGGCGAGGAGCCAGCAGCTGCCACATGCTGGCAATGCTGGATGCTCCACGGGAACCCCGCGGCATCTCAGCCCAGCGCAGCGCCCTGCAGAGTGCAAAGCTGCAGCCCCTGGAGAGCAATCGCCATGGCAGACAGGACTTAAGGATGTGCAGATGTAGCCGTATTAATCCCTGTCCAGAATGCCTAATTCTGGGCTGGCTGCTTCGCTGTAGCATAGACATGGACACAGATGCTGTTAAAAATATCTCTTGTTGTTTAATTTCATATTTTGCTTTCTTGTAACAGAAAACCTAGGATCCCTCTGAGCAACTGTGTACATTTTGTTCTGTAAATGGTTTAAAAGTATATTAAAACATTAATCTTAGCCCGAGCCTCTGTGTGCCAGGTTTCTGACTGGAACACAATTTAATGGATGACTCATAGTAGATATATTGTATAATGGTATGACGTTCTGATAGCCAGTGATTTACAGCTACAATACTTAGCACTGTCTTGCTTTGGAAAGTCATTTTATTGCTTATTTGTGTAACATATGGATACTTGGAATTTAATAATATTTTCATGGAATGAGTGTTCTAATAGCCAGAACCCAAACAAACAAACGTGTAAGGCAAATCAGTAATCAAACTTCAAGCTAATCCTTTAAAATGCTAAGTTAAGAATGACTGAGAATATATTGTATTGCTTTCAAACTGAATTTGAATAAATCATGTCTGGCCTCTGTGGCAAGCTGTGCAAACTCTCCTCGAGGAGGGTCCTTCGCTGCCGTGCACTGAGGAGGTTCACAGAGGTGAAGAGGAGCCAGACTACTAAGGTCAAATATGGTTATTTCCATTTAAACGAAGTGCACAGCTGTAGTGGTGGCTCATATAGCTGGCTTGATTTAAAATCGATAACCTTGATTGGCCTATTAACAATTTATTTGAAATGTCAGTCGGGGGCATTTCAATGGATAGCGAGCATTTGGAAAGAGAGGTTTTGTTATGCACACCAAGGGGCTATC
Organism: Dromas ardeola; assembly: GCA_013398915.1. Lineage (NCBI taxonomy): Eukaryota > Metazoa > Chordata > Aves > Charadriiformes > Dromadidae > Dromas > Dromas ardeola. Next base: position 570,453 of record VYZM01010272.1, read on the forward strand.
CCACCCTTGCTTTCCGTAGGGCAGGCTCTCCGGAGTTGGGAAGGACTGGTGTAAAACACAGACTTCCTAACTTGCCAACCTGAGTCCCTTCACTCAGGAAAGCATCGCAGGAACAAGGGCACACAGGAATCTGCACAACTTTCCTACGCCAAATCTGAGTCAGTCTTTTTTCTCTGACTGAATTACCAGGAAGACCTGCTTAAAAAAAAAAATAAATTTGTAGTTTATTTCACATTACATTTTGTTATTATTGTTGAAGATAGTATCCTGGGGTTTTATGTAGTCTGAGTCTGATTTGCCCTAATGGGTAGTGATGGTAATTAGTGCTGCAGCTTTCTGTCTGTAAGTTATTAACTGATAACCAAGGAGAGTCTAAACAGAGAAATGACAAGTCCATGTGATGAGGGGCTGCTGGATTAGCTGAGGAGAGTGGCATGCCACTTAACATTACTGCACAGTTACAGGGTCCTGCGTAGGCAGATGGACCTTTGGGACTCCTTTGACAGGGCTGGAATATTAACAGTATTTATAATACACCAATGTGTCTTGCAGAACATCGTAGACACCAGTTCTACCTCCTTCTTGTAAAAGGAGAACAAATTATTTTATTTCTTCTCTGTGAAATGGTTCCACCATCCTTTTGAAGTGCTTTCATTACATATCACAGCTGAAGTGTTCACAAGAGTTACATGACTCTTAGCAAGATTTGCAAGGGAGGACAGCATGACTGACTGTATTCCTATTGACTCCTTTTGCCCCTGAGCAGTTAGCCAGAATTTAAGGCCATTGCAGGTTGCTTTCATGAGGAAGGAAAATTAACAATAAATCTGAGATTTTTTTCTCAGATGCTTTCCTGCAGATCTGTAAAGAACTTTCCTCAGCTTTTGTGTTCACCAGTGCAGTGAGAAGTAGCAGGAGGCAGCCTCCTGGCTCGCAGATTGATTTTCCTACCAGGCTGTATTCTGCCAAAAAAAAGGGTTCATTCTTGGCCATCCTCCCGCAGCCACAAAGGAGCTGCTTTCTTAGATGGTTACCTGGCTCTGGGGGCTTTCCTGGTAATTCTATCACACTTTCCCTGTGCAGTGCAATGCTGTCTGTCTCCAGGCTCTCAAAAAGAGGAGCATTTGTTTATTCCTTTGTTTAGGAGACAGACACACCAGCCTGAGCAGCGGAGTTACAGGGCTGCATTAGAAAGGACCAGCTATTTCCTCTCAGACTGCCCTGCTCATGAATGAAAACCCACTGGCTTCAGTCACCTGCATACCTATGGACTGAGAGCTCATGACATTTTACTCTCCTTCATCTCCTTTGACTCCTGGATTTGACTGTGCTGCATATTGTACAAGACAGAACAAGAACAGAGCCTCTGCCTCAGAGAACTTGCAACAGAACATACTTGATTTTATTAGAAGGCAAAACCCCTCGACATGTTTTTTTTATCTCAAAGTTAACAATCAGTCAGTTATCAAGCATGGGAGTGGGGAAGGATTTGCTTATGTATAATCTTGCAGTTTTATTTTACTTGTTTCTATAAGAATATACACTTCATAAAACTTAATAGTTCTGCAATTTTCCCAGCTAAGACTAATGTACGCCGAGATGTTGGTTACATTTGTCATGTTTTATTTGTACTGTGCATGAATCCAGTTCTCATCAGTAGCAGTTTCTTCTCTGCTCTGACCTAAGAAAAACACTTTTTATTGTTGGAAAAGACTTCCACCTCATCACTTAACCACAGGTGAAACATGCTGCATTTGTTACCTCATCCAAAGCAAAGACTCATTTTTGCTATAGTTTGATTAATATGAATTTAACGTATTTCATCTCAATGCATTGTTGTTTGCACTTTATGCGAACTTTTTCAGATTCATTCTCAAATTAATGTGATATGGAATAAGTACTAATAGCACCCATCCTTCATGGCTTGCCAATGATATTCTTACTTCTTTAATTTACTGCATAGAAAGTGATTAAATTCCTCAAAAGAGTCATGAGCTGTCTGCTTGGCCATTACTCTAAAAGATAGGTGTATGATTTCATTTTTAAAGCCGCAAGTGATAGTTCATGTGGAGGGTACAGGAAAGAAAGAAATGTCAAGGAGATGAAGTAAATGAAGTTTAGGTGTGTAATTCGCAAGCAGCGTGCCTTCTATGTGTGCATTTGTTTGAGCTACAGATAAAAGTTCCAGCGAAGACTGACTTAGTTCAAATGGAAGGTGTGTTTGGTCAGTCTTTGCTCAGAGCGTCGGTGAACAGTGCAAACAGCTGGCAAAGAGAGGCAAGGATACTCTGTAGAAGTCTTCTTTTCAGTTCAGCGGTAGGAAATGGTGAAAGCATTAAGTTAAAATGACAGGTTTGAGGACATTCTGTGGATTTTGTTGCAGAACTCACCGGCTGTGCTCTGCTCCCCTCCAGCTGTCGGGCTGCAGCGTGAGATCGTTCCCAGAGCCCCGGTGGCTGGATGGAGAGCTGGGGGGACTTTGGCACTGGCAGGAGCAGGACCAGCCTTGTGCAACGTACAGGCACTCCAAGTTTCTCCCACTGGAGCCATCAGGAAATGATGCCTCGAGCTTTCGAGTCGACCCCCTCACCCGCAACTCCTCCGAGGAGATGCCCACAGGGGAGCTTGGGGCTGGCCCAGCCCAAACCTGGGATGCGGTGGATTTTATCAAAACCTGTCTGGAAAATTGCTGTGATGGCTTAGAAATTTCGCTGCCTTTTTAGAGGCCGGGGTAGCTGGCTGACGTCAGGGTGAGGGCCACCTGGATGTGTGTGCAGCCTTTGGGAAGCCCCTGTCAGTCAAAGCAGCCCTTTTGGGGACGGGTGATCGATAAGGGGAGAACGGGGAAAGGCCAGCTCCCAGCTGGGAGGCTGCATCGCGCACAGGCGAGGGAACAAGGCAAGAAACATATTGACCCAGGCCTGTGAAAAACAGTCCAAGGATGATTTAAGAACCTTAATGAACATATTTGTCAACAGAGAAAGGAGCAAATACTTCTTCTTCCTTTTTCTTTTTCTTTTTCTTTTTCTTTTTCTTTTTCTTTTTCTTTTTTTAACCTTTTCAAACCACTATACAACCCTTTTTCAGCATACTTTGTAAGAACTGTTGAGACGCGGTGTGGAAAAAACATGTGACTGTCTGCTCTGCGCTGTGTGGTGAGCAGAAAAAATGAATCACCAAAAGTAAAAATCAGTCCTTCAAGTTAATCCCGTTGGAATCCTATATCCTAACCTGTCAATAATCCAATATTTTCATGAGCACCGAGCTGCGCTGTAAATATTGAAACAGAACTAAATGTGCATGTTCGAGCAATTGCTTTGGGAGTGTTTTTCAGCAACAGAAGGTGGTGCACTGGATGGCTAACAAGCTTTTCTGCTCCAGAAGGGCAGTCTGAGTCCCTCAGATGGAGGCAGAACATGCAGTCCTCTACCTCTTGAACTGCCAAAACGACTCTTTAAAGAGACAAGTAAATCCTAAAGACATCTCTTACAGCCCAGGTAGTCAGCTTGGAAAACTTCTGCAGAAGTTAAGGGGAAGGAGTATTTTCCTATGGCCGCAGATAAGAAGCGTCACTTTGCCATCACTGCTGTGACCTTGGATTTCCGAGCAGCACGTGGAGCTCCCTGAGGAACAGTGGGTCTCTGCCGGCACAGCAGTGCCCTCCCGCTCCTCCTGGCCCTCCTGGGTGCTGGTGGCATGGAAGACCATGTGGAGGACCTCACTGCCCTCTCCACAGAAGTCAATAGACATGAGATCCTCTCAGAAGAGGAACAGCATTGTCCCGCACCAACTGGCTCTCTGGTAGTGGACAGAACATGCTTCCCTCCACCATCTGCCCACCGATTCCCAGCATTTCAAAGCCACAGTCTCTTGTTCAAGGTCTGTCTCTGCAACCCCACCTGAACCACAGGCAGGAGGCACTTCCCAGCTTCACTGGCTCTGTTTAGCTTCATGTGTTACTTTGTTATTTGGACAAAATAAAGTAAAGCTGTCTTCTTGCAAAGAGGCAAAGCCAATATCCCTGGTACCTTACCAGAAAAGTCTCCACTGCCAACAGCACTTGCCTTTCTTGAAGGAATGAGTTCAGAGCTGGGTGCAGTTTAAAGAGTGAGTGACTCCGGTGCAGATGGGAGAGCTGATGGGAAAAATGAGAGACAGGGAGACAATGAGGTAGAAAGAGAGAGGGAGTGATACAGAGAGAGAGAGAAAAAAAAAGTCTGTTAGGGCTCAGGAGGGCCTTTTGTTTGAAAATCGTGAATAAATTTCTATGGCTGAAAATACTATTGAAGAATGTGTTACTTTGACAAAGGATCATTTTAGCGTGAAATTCTGACCTCACTGGGATCTCTGGAAGTTCAGTTTATCTATACTGTATATAAGCTCCATTGGAAGCAGGGTTTCATCATGGATCTCAATGCAGGAAATGTTTATTATCATAGAAAAGTTTGATCAAAAGTAAAAGATATCACCCAAACTGGAGCTCTAAGTTACTGTCTTCTTCACAGCCTTGTACATCTAAATCAAGTTGCTTGTTTCAGTTCTAAAAACCATCAGATTTTGAAGGGGATTTTTTGTTATGTGGTACTTTTTGGAGTGCTGTTATCATACATTTTTTCTGTTTTGTGAGGGCTGTTTGTTCCATTCATCTCATTTATAAAAGTTTAAAATCCCTGTCACTGATAGGTGCTGAACAACCCCAGCAAGAGCTGGGGCTTTTTGTTCCCCTTTGCTTTCTTATAGCCTAGCTGTAACATTTGTCTTTGCCTGTTTAAATGCAAAATGATGGTCAAGTGTGTGACATTATCTCATTTGTCTAACAGGTAAGCTGCAAAGTGCTGCAATTCTTTCACCAGTACATGTTGGGCTGCAACTACTTCTGGATGCTCTGCGAAGGCATTTATCTTCACACGTTGATTGTGGTGGCAGTCTTTGCTGAAGAGCAGCGTTTGCACTGGTATTACCTCTTGGGCTGGGGTACGTATGTTGTAATTTGTAACAAGATGGTCAATTCTTTCAGATCTTTGAATTCTTCTAGCACTTATACACCTGAATTGCTGCATTTATACCACTAGATCGTAGTTTAAGATTGAGTTCTTGGGTCCTAAATTTGAGTGCATTTATTTTGAAGACTAGAGACTTACAAAAATCATCACGAGTCAGCATCCATTATTTGCTGCATCTTGAGATTTGCTGAAAGAAATGCGTAAGTTTTGTTACGCAAAGCTTTGGGAGAGAAATAGATTTCTATATAAGCACATCTCTCGTCTGAACAAAACTTGTCTATTTTTGTCACTTCATATGCAAAAATATTAATCTGTGGCAGTACCTATAAAAATATATTTATTCTGGAATGAAAAGGAAGAAAATCAGTATCTACATCTCCCAAAGTGAGAAAGAGGAGTAAAGCGCGTAGAAAGAGGAACCAGAATTTCTCTGGAACTGAATCCAGTACCAAATATATTTTGGCAGGTGTTGTTTTAAAGGAGAAGATACTATTTTACCTACACAGGAGTAGATAATTGCTCAGGTCTCAGGGCTGAGACAAATGCAAGCAATATGTTACAGTGGAGTGCAGTCTCTTTCACATTTAAATCACTATTGCAAAACCAGTCCATATCAGTGTTGACTGAAAATCATTATCAAGAGCTTTTTCCCAGTTTGGGAACCATGAATCTCTGGCCTCATTCCAGTTTCTGGTGAGCCACTCCCCATATTTTGAAACCATTGATGCAGCTAAGCAGCAAATGATGGACCTCTGTCTGCATTGAAGGGTGTTCACTTGCATTCATCTCTTGCAATCCCAGTCTGAAGCAGATAGAATGACCTCTATATTTTCCACCCTCTTTGGAGATGTCATACTTGTTCTATGTTATTTTATTTACAGCAGGAAAATAAAAAATAATCCTACTGCTTAACCGGAGAAAAATTAGCAGTGATTTAGATCTGAGAAAAATGACCCAGTTCTGAATGTTCTGAAGAACCTTAAAGCTTTTACTTCATCACTAGTTAGGCATCCAATATCAGGTCCTATATAGGCAGTAACAGCAAAGTGGGAAGTTGTTGTTCTTAACCTATCTGGATTTTCATTTAAGAGCCTGGATTTTCCTGCTATGGTATAAATTTACTTTCTTGTTCTGGTATAAGACTTAGTGCTCATTGGATACCTACATTAGATACGTAGAAAATTAGCATGATTTTCTACTTTAGATGGATGTAGTGCCAGGTAACAGTTTCCAGGCATGTAAGAACTCACCCTTTTTTGTTGTTGTTGTTGTTTTTATGAGAATGCCATCATGCAGTCTTTTTTCTTATGAGAATGGCATCTTTTCTGAGAAGACAGGGACCTGCCATGTTCTTGGAATTAAAAGTATGTGGAACATCATCAACTCTTAAATTAAGACAGCCTTCCTGAAGAACCCTAGATTGAGTCAAGGTTTCTGGACTGTCTGTCAGTCCAAACAGCTGAGCTCTCTTGGAGCAAGCAATTGTGCTATCACAAAGTTTTCATAATTCAGAATATTTGAATATACAAAGTCTGATAGGGCCATTTTGAAATGGCAGCCCTATGTGAAGAGTAATTTTAAACGTTTCCTTGCCATTTTCATGTATTGCAGCATAAGCCTTTCTAAAATAGTGTCATTCCATATACAATTATGCAGGAGGAAAATTGGTCATAAACATATTCTTTTCAGGTGGCATTCAATTTAGGCAGTGCAATTTAATACAACTGGGACAGCTAGACTGCAGTGAAAACTTATGAGCTAGCTGTAATACTGCTGAGAACAGCACTAGCATCATGGTGGGTAATTCAGAGAAGTTATCTAGTAAGATACTTATCAGTATCTGCACCAAAAATAAATAGGGTGGTGGCTGTGGCAATAGGGTGATGATATCTTGAGAAGGAAAACATTAATAAAAATTATAAAAATGGACACAACTCTTTGACTATGAAGTCTGCATTAAAAAATGAAACTAGACGAATACTTCCACAAAAAAAGGTAATCATTAGCATCTCCTAACTAAGGTAGAAATCATTAATGGTAAAATGATCTAATTAGGACTATATGGCCACCCCTTAACTTTGCATAAATCAGTGTAATTCCACTGATTCCAGCAGCAGTAGTCAACCAGTCTAACTTTAAACATCCACATGTGTTAATCAATGGAGAGTGATACATTTCTCTGAAGGGCAATGCAGAGCAACCAGAGCAGGTTGTGCTCTGAATTGTAATTCAAAAGATCAAGGTAAATGTACCACACAAGATGAATATACTCATTATTCATTGTTATAACTAATCCCTATGCAAGAAGATCTAGACTATTTTATTTGGAAAAATCACTAATGACATTTGTAAAATAGCTTTATAAGAAAAATAAAAATCTGAGCAAATATAAAACACTTATGGAAAAGGTTTGAGATAATTGAATGGAATCTGACATGGACAGATGTATTCCTTGACATGGATTTGATGGATGGACCACTCAGTGGATGAGGAATTGAATGGATGGCCACAGTCAAAGAGTTACAGTCAATGGCTTTGACGTCCAAGTGGAGACCAGTGATTAATGGTGTTCCTCAGGGGTCAGTACTGGGACTGGCATTGTTCAACATCTTTGTCAGCGATATGGACACTGGGATTGAGTGCACTCTCAGCAAATTTGCCAATGACACCAAGCTGTGTGGTGTGGTCAACATGCTGGAGAGAAGGGATGCCATCCAGAGGGACCTGGACAGGATTGAGAGGGCAGCCCATGTGAACCTCATGAAGTTCAACAAGGCCAAGTGCAAGGTCCTGCACGTGGGTCAGGGCAATCCCAAGCACAAATACAGGCTGGGCAGAGAATGGATTGAGAGCAGCTCTAAGGTGAAGGACTTGGGGGTGTTGGTTGATAAGCCCAACGTGAGCAGGCAACATGCCCTTGCAGCCCAGAAAGTCAACTGTATCCTGGGCTGCATCAAAAGAAGTGTGTCCAGCAGGTCAAGGGAGGTGATTCTGCCCCGCTACTCTGCTCTCATGAGACCCCATCTGGAGTACTGCATCCAGCTCTGGGGACCCCAACATAAGAAGAACATGGATCTGATGGAGCGGGTCCAGAGGAGGGCAGTAAAGATAATCAGAAGGCTGGAGCACCTCTGCTATGAAGACAGGCTGAGAGAGTTGAGGTTGTTCAGTCTCGAGAAGAGAAGGCTCCAGGGAGGCCTTACAGTAGCCTTCCAGTACCTAAAGGGGACCTATAGGAAAGCTAGAGAGGGACTTTTTACAAGGCCATGTAGTGATAGGACAAGGGGTAATGGTTTTAAACTGAAAGAGGATAGATTTAGATAGTTATAAGGAAGAAATTCTTCACTCTGAGGGTGGTGAGGCACTGGAACAGATTGCCCAGAGAAGCTGTGGATGCCCCATCCCTGGAAGTGTTCAAGGCCAGATTGGATGGGGCTTTGAGCAACCTGATCTGGTGGTGGAAGGTGTCCCTGCCCATGGCAGGGGTGTTGGAACTAGGTGATCTTTAAGGTCCCTTCCAACCCAAACCATTTTATGATTCTATGATTCTATGATTTCAAGTCTGATGCATTCAGGTGACCTCTACTCTGTGAACTACTGGCAATGTTGTTTTTCATTTGTTGTTGTTTCACTGGGTCAGGAAATCACCCTTATGCAGGGCAAGAAAACAGTACCAAATATGTGCATCCATGCACATGTCTAACTGCTTCAGGCAGCTCCATCCACATAAAAGTGAAAAAGGTATTATTTATTTGGACAGTGCTGAAACAAATTGCCTTCCAAATTCAACTGGAAATACAATTAAGCATCATTGCCAGTTTGTGCCATAAAGGACGTGGCATGATGTAAAGGGATATGTTATACCTTTTCCTGCAGTGGCTGGGATGAGACCTTTTCTACGTTACTCGCTGCTTACCACATGTAGGTGGGACCCCTGGAGTGATAGATGTTGTGCCATCAAGACCCAGCAGGCCACCTTGGTGCTCTGCTTCTCATTGCCTCTCTGTCTTTTGGCCCTTTACAAGAGAGGACAACAACTAGCCCTAGAAGAGCCCATCCAGCCTGCAGCTGGAAATTTGAGAGGTAGACAGTCATGAGCTTCTTACACTGTAACTGACTAATGAAAACTTTCCGTCGCGTTCTTAAGATTTTCTTGTGAGTTTGTTGAGCCAAATATTCTAGGCTAATGCATTTAGCAGAAGAAAAAATGTCCTTTGGTATCATGTGGAGTGCTCTACTCATGATATTCCGGGCCAGAGCTTTCAGATGAACACTTTTTGCTATTACAGAAAGGCCCCTTAAAATTTGCACTTCAATCTGTCTGTCAACAAAACTGATCTCTCTGTCAACAAAACTGTCCCAGGCTTGCTCCATTTCCAAATCAAAAGGATTTTCTCAAGCTGTCAATCCTGTAAGATCACCCTGAGGTTGGAAGCTCCTTTCTTTCTGTTCTGATCTTTTTGTTATTCTACCACGTATCATCACTCAAAAAAGGCATTCTGCAGCCAGAGGCCAAGTAATCATTTTCTAATAATATATGAAGGAGAAGGCAATCCAGTTTGTTCTCCCACACCTGCATTGTCCTCCCAAGGTAAATTGCAGTAAGAACTTTTTTTAACAGTATAGTAAGTAGCTGTTGCTTAAAGATACCTGGAGACGTCGGAGTGTCCTATTTCCATACTTGTTTGACCTTATTCTCACTCCAGCATTGTCTGCCTGTGCTCTGAGGTAAGACTTCCCCAGAGTTTGGCTCAGGATTCTCTGTCTCTTGTAAAAGTGTTTCTGAAATCGCTACCACCCGAAGAAACAACATGACTGATCACGGTATCAGCAGGACATTTTCACACATTTTTATTCATAATTATAGAATATCCAAAACTCAGAAGAAGCCTCCACGGTTTGTAGGGAACAGGCAACGGTTACACCAAAGGTGATCACAAAGCTCTCTGCCCAGGACAGACAAGGCAGTAGGCCATCTCCCCACTGGCCAGCTGTCTGTATGTGCAGGGTTGTACAAGCTGGGGTCAGTATTGTAGTGCAGAGTCCCCAGTTCCAGATTTCTAGCCTTTTGGAGAGGGACGCAACATAAAAGCAAGCTGAAGGAAGATGGACAGGAGCGGACCAGATTATCACTCTTAATGTCAGGCTGGAGATAAGAATTTGAGGCTCCTGGTTTCTTCAGCATTGCATGTGCCCGGCCTTTGGCCCTGTGCAAATTTGCTCCCGTCAGCTCCCTGTCAGAGCAGTGGCCTCCCTTGAGGCCTCACAGATAAAGCAGGAGATGTGGATTTATGGTATCCACAGCTCCACTTGCTGCTGTGATAGAGCTGCGTTGTGTGGGCTTGGCTGCACAGAGGCTGGGAACCTGCAGAAGATAACTCAGATCCCCATCCCCCAAAACACTCTTGGCTCCAAACATTTTCTTTTGCCCTAGACTCCAAAAGAGCAAGGCCTCACTCTGTTGTTTATTGCTCCATAATCTGGCATGCGAGTTAATGTGCCTCTCTCTTGCTCAACAGTGATTTGTGGTTTTAACAAGTGTCCCTGGTTTCCCAAGGGAATACTCTGCTGGGAACGGACTGATCCCTGCCTCCTTCCCACACTGCCTGCTCACACCCTTTCCTGCACAAGCCGCAGCAGCTCTGGGGAGCCTGGCAGCAGCTTTGTCACACCCCAGGAGAGCGTGGCCCATGGGCTTTGCTTCTCCTTTTGGCCCGCCTTGAACATTATTCCCTTTTGCATCTCACCATCAGGGCTAGGGCCCTGAGCGTGATGGGACTGCAGTTCTTTCCTGAAAGCTCTGATTTCACGCACATGTGTTTTGTGGACGAGAGACTTAGTGTGTGTGACACATGAAATTGAAGCTAATACCAAGACTGATCTATAACTTTAATCATTTCAGGGTTCCCTTTACTGCCAGCATCTATTCATGCTGTTGCAAGAGCCAAATACTTCAATGACAAGTGAGTAGTATGTCTGTTTTTGAAGGAACTTAGCATTATTTAACTATGTAACAGGGGTTTTTTTGAGTTAATAATAAATTTTAATGGTGTATTTCCCCTCTAGCTGCTGGATGAGTGTTGACACGCACTTGCTCTATATTGTTCATGGACCTGTAATGGCAGCTTTATTGGTAAGAATATTATTTGCTATCAACAGTTTAATAATTATTTTAGAAATGCTGCTAACCTGTATAGAATAGAAGTTTCTCTACTTTAAGTATTTTGGTCGAAACTTAGAAGTAGCTAGAGGTTTTCTCTACTCAGTGTTACAAGGACAGGTTCTCAATGCTTTTCAAAAAACAAGTCCTGTAAAGGAACCTCCTTGTAAAGAATCAGATTTTGAGGCAGAATCACTAACTAACTAACAGGATCACTAACTGCTTTTGAAAATCAGGGCGGCCACTCTCTCTCAGCATAACTTATTTGTGACCAATGTACTGCATTTATGTGACATTGATGAGGCATTTATCTATGCCTTATCTGGGGTGAGCTGAACACAGACTGGTTGTTCAGCACGGGTTTTACTGGTACTGAACTGGTATGCTCCAAAGGTAGGGAACTAAACTGGCCCAGGGCAGGGACCGGACTGGGCTGTCTGACTAGGAGGACAAGATTCAAAGTGCAGCTGGGCAATGTGTATGCATATAGCATGTTATATGCCAGTGCTGCCATTTGGCGTGGTAACCTGAAAGGTGCAGAAAGGGTTTTATTCAACCCAAGCCCCAAGCTCACCTCCATGTGTCATCCAATATGCACTTTCAGCTTTTGAGCTGCTGCTTGCTTGCAAACATCTGCGTGGACACACCTGCAGTAATTACCTCAGAGATCAAACAGTAGGGCGGTGAATGCTGGGATCACCTTTGAATAAAGAAACTACCCTTCATCTAATAGCTGAAAAACCTGAAAATCTTTCTACCCTTTCTTGAGAAGCAGTCTTGCACATCAGCAATGTGAAGAAGCCCATTCCTCCCTGCCATATATATAGTCTGCTATTCCCATAGAATCACATCTATTGTGGGTTTACTGGTTCAATTTTGATTGCTTCTGCTGTTGTAATGCCAACTAACTTCTAGAGAGGCCATTCAACCTTTATTTTTATCACCATGCTCACAGTCTGTACATCGTGGCCACACAGAAAAAAGGGGGACAGATTTTTACAGAAAAAGAGCAATCTTTAACTATTTTCAAAATAAGGCATTATAATTTCTAGATTGTGCTTATGCCATTTCCAGTCTTATTTTTCATATGAAGATGTCAATGGCTACAGAGTGTCCTGCATGATTTGCTATGAAAATCTCATAGTGACAGACTGACTCAGAAGAGCTGAGGATTTTTAGCTTTGTAAAGTCCTTTTTCCACTTTTCACAGTTAGTTCCAGAAATTCTAAAAGTGAAGGTTAAGCAGACTCAGTGAAGTCAGAGGAGGATGGCAAACAAGGTTTAGATTTAATGTTGAATGGGACCTCAGAAGTAATTTATTATTCCTTTGTTCCAGTAGGGCACAGATGTAAAACAGTTGAAAGGTCTCTCAGTAGTTAAGAAGTGATGAAATGCTTTACTAAAGCTTACTGATTCATGTTTTATTGTTCTGAAAGATTCAACTGAAATTTCTCATTTATCTATGGAATTTGGGCTATTAAAATATCTATATAAGTTATGCAACTTATATTCTTATTTTAAAAAATCATCTGAAAAAAAGACTATTGAAGTTCTGAAGCACAGGTGCTTGACATTACTGTAACAGAGTGGAAAAGAGTGATCTGGGTACACTGGAGGGAGAGAAGGTCCGTGATACCTAGGATGTCTGGAGGGTACCCACTGGGCTCGTTATCAGCCTGGGTCTGCCCTCCCTCTTCCTCCACAGGCTCTCAGCACATCCCACAGGGACCTCTCTGTGAAGCTGGGGTCAAGAGCAGGTTTCCATACGCTGAGCACCCGCAGCTGGAATCGGATTTCCAGAAACGACTGAGGAGATGAGATACTGAGCTTCTCGGCACAGCTGACCATAAGGGTCAGGGGCAAAACTTTCCGAAGGTTCCGGCGTTTCTGCCCTGAGCCAGCATGTATTAACTTTTACCTGTGGGTAGTGTACCACAGGGTCCATGCAGGCTGGTGGAGGCAAGGGGTAGCCCAGTTTTCTCTCAAGAAAAATCTTGCCCCTCTGCTCATACACAAGCCTGAAGTATTGACCTGTGTAACCTGGAGCACATTCCTCAGAGAAATTGCGTGCCCCCATAGGTCCCATACACCCAGGGATACGCTGGGGTTTGTCTCGCCTGCCTGCAGACACCTTCGGTGCGGACAGAAGCGAGATACCTAGGTGACCTTCAGACTCGGAAGAGAGACATTGTTACTCCTAGGGGACAATGTGTCCACCCCGTTTAAACTTTATACAAAAAAATGAGATCAATTGTTCCCTGGAAGTCCCAAATTTTCCCACATCAGTGTCAAAACTGATCGCTGCCTGTCTGAAACATCCATTCAGGCTTCCTAAAGGAAGCATGTAGAGCAGCTTAACATCTCTTTTCTGAAGACATTCAAAGTACTTTGCAAATCCTGACTCCCAATGATCTGCCCATTATGAGCTACGATAAAGCTAGAAAGTTACATTTTACTGTCATCTATGCGTTCTGTATTTTTCTTTTGAATGTCTTTCTAATTTGAATGCTTTCATCTATAATGGCTTTGCTTTCGCAGGTCAATTTTTTCTTTTTGCTGAACATTGTCCGAGTTTTGGTGACAAAGCTGAGAGATACCCACCGTGCTGAGTCCAACATGTACATGAAAGCTGTCAGAGCCACTTTAATCCTGGTGCCCTTACTAGGAATTCAGTTTGTTATTATTCCCTGGAGACCAGAAAACCGACTTGCTGGAGAAATATATGATTACATCATGCATATATTAATGCATTACCAGGTATGTTATATAGTAGCAACTTCAGATTAGGTGAGGTGCTTGCTGTTAAGTTAATTTAGCCAAAGATGCTGTTGCCAGTTGTTCTGCCCTGAAACTGAGCATGACCATGGTTTTGCAGTTCTTTCCTAACCACTTTCACATTATTGGATTATCTGCCTCGGCGTTGAGTAGCATCGCTACATAAAGAACAACCACAAGATAGGGGAAACAATGAAAATTTTAGCAAAAATTATCAGATGGCGCTATTTCTAAACTAAGGAGATAAGAAGATTTAATGGACCGACTTGTTCTGGATGTCATATCCAAGCACGTTCAGGAACAGGAAGTTATTGGAAGTGGTCAACATGGATTTACCAAGGGTAGATCATGCTTGACCAATCTCATAGCCTTCTATGATGTTATAACTGGTTGGCTGGATGAGGGCAGAGCAGCAGATGTCATCTACCTTGACTTCAGCAAGGCTTTTGACATTGTCTCTCGTAACATCCTCCTTAGGAAACTGAGGAAGTGTGGACTAGACGAGGGGACAGTGAGGTGGATTGAGACCTGGCTGTGTGACAGGACTCAGAGGGTTGTGGTTAATGGAGCAGGGTCGAGTTGGAGGCCGCTAACCAGTGGTGTCCCCCGGGGTCAATACTTGGACCAGTATTGTTTAACATATTCATCGATGACCTGGACGAGGGGACAGAGTGCATCCTCAGCAAGTTCGCTGATGATACCAAACTGGGTGGGGTGGCTGACACCCCAGAGGGCCGTGCTGCCATCCAGCGTGACCTAGACAGGCTGGAGAGCTGGGCAGAGAAGAACCTAATGAGGTTCAACAAGGACAAGTGCAGGGTCCTGCACCTGGGGAGGAAGAATGTCAGGCACCAATATAGGTTAGGGGTGGACCTGCTGGAAAGCAGTTCTGAAGAAAAGGATCTGGGGGTCTTGGTAGACAGTAAATTATCCATGAGCAAGCAATGTGCCCTTGTCGCCAAGAAGGCCAACGGAATTCTGGGCTGCACAGGGAAGAGTGTGGCCAGCAGGTCAAGGGAGGTCATTCTCCCCCTCTACTCTGCACTGGTGAGGCCACAACTGGAATACTGTGTCCAGTTCTGGGCTCCCCAGTTCAAGAGAGACAGGGAACTACTGGAGAGAGTCCAGCGTAGGGCAACAAAGATGATTGAGGGATTGGAGCATCTCCCTTATGAGGAAAGGCTGTGAGAGCTGGGACTCTTTAGCCTGGAGAAGAGAAGGCTGAGGGGAGACCTTATTAATGTTTACAAGTATCTAAAGGGTGGGTTTAAGGAGGATGGAGCCAGGCTCTTTTCAGTGGTTCCCAGTAACAGGACAAGGGGTAACAGGCACAAGCTGGAACATAGGAAGTTCCAATCAAATATGAGGAAAAACTTCTTTACGGTGAGGGTGGCAGAGCACTGGAACAGGCTGCCCAGGGAGGTTGTGGAGTCCCCTTCTCTGGAGTCTTTCAAGACCCGCCTGGATGCAGTCCTGGGTGATGTGCTCTAGGCAATCCTGCTTTAGCAGGGGAGTTGGACTAGATGATCTCTAGAGGTCCCTTCCAACTTTGAAATTCCGTGGTTCCATGAACTGAGATTACAGAGGGCTCTTATGTTCAAAGCATGATTTCTGTTGAAGTGCTCAAATTTACTGAAACTGGTCCTGCGGGGTTAATATTAGAATTATCTGTGTATGCAAACTGTTGTACAGCGGGAATGCCAACACACAGAAGAAAAGACTGAGACAATGAGGCTTCATTTAAGAGTTAAAATTCCATTTTTAGGCAGTTTAAATTAAAATGTAACACTGACATTTTGATTTCATAAATGGTTTGAAAGTACAGCATAATTCAGCAAGTCTGGTTTGTTTTTTTAAAAAAAAGAAAACAAAACAAATCTAAATGGTTTTAAATGCTTGGTTATCTGGTTTAGTGACTGTAATATATCCAGTCCTATATTGACTAGGAAAGGCAGATTTCTAATGCATTTGTGAGTAGTGGTCAACATAGGTGAGTGCAGTGACCCACTTCTTGTTTCCTTTCATACAGAAGCTAAATGCAGAAATTATTTTAATGTTGTAGTTAGAAGACAGCTTAAAAAAAAAAATCAGTGGTGGTTTTTCCTTAAACGAAGTGGTAAATAATGCTACCAAAATCTATGCATCCTGTCATCTTAGGTTATATTTTCTGCTCATCACCCTTATCCCTTCAGAACTGTGGATGTGCATACTTCTGCATGTGTAGAATAACTGAAGTTATAAGTCTATTTTTGCAGTGTGTGCCATCTCATATTACAGTTCTGCTTAAAAGCAATGAGAGTCTGTTTCTTCTTTTGTTCCCTGTATTGTCACTTCTTCGGTCTCAAAAGGCTATAAAAGAATTATCTCCAAATAAGTTTTCTGATGACAAGTTGCTTGCAGTTTTAGCAAGTTATGATAAGATAGACTGTTACAATAGTAATTTTACTCTTAAAACATCTTTTGAATCCTGTGATGTTGTCAGAGAATTGCAAAAAGAATGTTAATTATCTTAATTAACAATCCTAATTATGATCATTATGCAATAGAAAGTCAAACCAAGGTTAAAATGGAATGAGAAACAAAACCAAAGTATTGTGAAACTCTTGTATTGATGGGTGGGATTAGGTGAGGGAGGGATCCAAGGAGGCAAAGATTCATCTCTGATGGGTTCCTTCTGCCCTTGTCCCAGTCATCGGGAATGGGAGTCTCTCCGTGGCATATTGACCCCAATCGCCCTCTGACAATACATTTTGTCCTGGGGGACGGTGCTGGGGACACCAGCATGGGCATATGGTGGGGGCTGCCCATGCCCCACTGCTGCTGTGCCCAGAGACGCCACCAGGCATGCCAAGCGGTGACAGCCCACCCAGAGCTGTCCCCCAGCCAGGACAGCAGTGCAGACCTCACAGAAGAGCTCTTGACACCTCTACAATATAATCTCAGTGTGCTTCCCACCAGTGTGTAAAATTTGGCCTTTTGGGAGGGTTATGCAGTTGTCCTGCTAACTGCAGCCGACAGTGATGCTCCCTTTTCTACTTAGGGTGGATTTTTAACTGCATTCTAAAATAAACTTTCTTAATCCTTTCCCAAACATTTCTTGTATGCATATTTAAGATAGCCAGCTATAATCACTCCTCTGGTGCTCATTTTCTTCTAGGACTGATTATGTAATTAGCAGATACTGTATTAGCTTGTGTAATGGCTTTATTTCCCCGCTAGCTATTACACTGTTATAAACCACAGCGCAGCCTGCCTCTCCATAAACTAGCAGCAGTCTATTAGTCTTCACATTCAGTAGCATGTCAATCATATACAAGCAGGCATCATGGGTGCAATTATGAGGGTTTTTTTCATGGAAAATATAATACATTCTCCATTTCTGCTTTGGTTAAACAATACATTTTTAATGCCTTTTCTAGAACAGAAAGAGAGACAGTTTTTCAACAGCACATCACTGCTTTACATGAGCACAATGGTCTGATATATTAGCTACATTGTCCATGTACACAGAAATGGTGCAAACAAGCACTGCAGTCGATTGTAAAAATCATGATTGAAGATGATGAATGAGAAAGTATTTGTACCCATAGGAAACTGTGTAATGGTATATCTTTCATAGAATCGTTTCCCCAGTTGAAAAACAGCATGTCAAGATGTTACATGCTAGGTTTCCTCTGCTGAAGTCACTTTGGAATTATAGAAGCCAGTCTGGTTTTGAATTTTCCGTCTCTTTTTGCAGTACTATGATCAGTGCTCACTGTTTTAAGCAGAAGTGTTTTTTCAAATATGGTTATACGAGCAATTCATAAACTCCGTAGGTCTACCTCCCCTGCACCAAATTGTGTCTGTTTCACCACATAGATCCGATTCTCCTTAACAGATCTATAGAATACATGTGTAAAAGTGAAAAAAAAGACTAGCTTTTGTGCTGCAAATATGAATGCATGTACTTTTCCAGCCCAGCCAGCCAGCCTCCCATGGATCCTGTAAAAGTAGACGTTAGTATCTCCCTTCACCGTCACCCATATAAGCTCTTCAGTCTCCAGACTGTGCTGAAATGAAGGTTGCACCAGGTGAAAGAAAGATATTTCAGCCCCTAAGTGGAGTAATTTATGCAGAGTGGGATGCTGTAGGTGCATTGCTGAACACGCAGTTAGCTTGTTAAACAGTGCTCCTAAAGTAGGCACCTCAAAGCAAACATTTGCACTCCTGAACAGCCAGTGAGTTACAGATTTTCCGAGAGGACTTAACTTTCAAAAGCCTGTTAGATGATGCTGAAAGCACACGAAAGATGCAGTCTTCCTTGGGGTGTAAGACAACATGGTACAGGATGCTCTGCCTCCGTACACACACCTCTGTCATGAAAACACCTCTGTCACTCAAAAGCCTGAAAAGTCCCATCGTGCTGCAGCGAAGGTGGAGTGGTACAGCTGGGCAAAGAGGGTGGCTCCTGTAGAGAAGTGAAGAAGCAGCAGCCCTGTTTCCTGCCAAAACTGCGCTCAGGTCTCCGTGCTGAGATGTGCCTTATGCCTCACACCCTGGCAGGTCCATCTGCACCTCCGCTGGCCCTGGGGCTGCAGCTGCCACTTCCTCCATCCTGGAAACCACTGGGTATCTTTTGAGGGGTCCCGGGCTGCAAAGAGACCAGGGTGCTGAGCTCCTGTCGGAGCGTCTACTACCAGCCAGCACGTCCCATCATCCCAGCCTCCGATCTCTGATGTTGGTCCATAGTAGAGACCTCACAAGAAAAAGTGAAGAGTAGGAAAATGCAGTAGCCCCATGGTACATCAGTTAGTCCCACACATAGACCTCCCCCCTCCAGATGCTCTCAAACAAGCCCAAAGATTAACACGCTTCTGCTTGCAAGCTCCTTCCACCAGCTGTCCCCTCTCACCAGATTCTCCCTCCAGCATCTAGCTGGGTTTGTGGAGGCTATCACGTTGCCTAACATGGCACTGTTGCTATGCCAGAGAAGACTTAGCTATGGAAGTCTGCTTGGTGCAGTGGAGAAATAGCCTCCGAATCAACAGCAATACGTAAGCACTTACAGTTACTCTCCTTCTCAATACCTTGCTGACCGTGGCCCTAAATATGCAAGTCTGCCTCTAACGACAAATTAAAATGCTAATCAGCATCTTATTTTTATTTCATTTTATTTAAAAAACGCCAAAGGGTTTTTATTGGGAAATAAAGGGTTTTTTTCTATTAAATGGACAATAACCAGTTTTCTTTCTCCTCAAGTAAGGTTAATTCTGTGCCCCTCAGCAGCTTCCAAGCAGCCCTTCAGGACTGCAGCACCCGCCCTGCCGGGCAGGAAGATCCAGCTCACAGGGGCCTCATTTGTGCCAAGGGTATTTTGTATCTTTTAGGCATGGGTTTGGGTCACATATAGATCCGCCCTGCCTCCAAGTTGTAAATTTAACTCTCTCTGCAGCTTCACGTAGAACAAAATTAACCCATTTGAAAGTAGCCTCTTAAAACGAGTAAGATATTTCAATGCATTTTAGAAAGTATTCATTCCATCTGTTTCTCCATTTAAAGGGAAATAAATATCATCTGTGATGCCAAACCAGAAACATTTTTTCCTTCTGTGCGAAGTTAAGGTCATAGGACTGCTTCTGACAACATAAGTGGGTTTTTTATTTCCTCTTTCTTTTTTCTTTGCATTATTAGTAATTTCAAAATTTTCTAATATTTTGAGCCAATAAAAGTTTAGGAAAACGGTTTTTTTGAAAGCTGGATATTATAAATTGCTATTTTTGTTTGAAAAAATTATGTACAAAATGACAGTAATGAAACCTCCAGCAGAGAGCAGGAGAAGCAGCAAAGTATCAAAGTGTGAGCTTTCGCTGTTGGGGTGCCTCCCTCGTTTTGCAGCAGGTGGGCTGCCATCTTCAGCCCTCTCGTGACAATCTCCCCACCTCAGTAGCAGCAGAAACTGCACAGACACATTCTTTGCTTTGCTTATTTTTTTTTAGCCTAACACAAATGAACACTTCATAGCGCAGTCATTTATCTCAAAGATGCTGTATGAATGTGCTGTGAATGAAGATGATGAAGAACACAGTGTTGTTTTTCTCAAAGCTCTTTATCTCTGCTGAAATGGGAGAGATGGGAATGGGAAGTACTTCCATGAAGAACCTTGGCCATGCTTTTTTTTTTTTTCCTTTGCTATCCACTCAGATCCAGAAGTGAGAAGCGAATGGACATGGACCAAAGCCCACATAGAGAATCAGCAGCTCATTTGTTTATATTATGCCTATCTGTACAATTATATGTGACATCATCTTCTACCACCAGTAATGAACATGTCATCCTTCTGAAGCCTAAACAGCAACGCAGCGTGTAATTGGGGCAGAAACTAATGCCATAGACATGCTCAGGAATAACAGGAACAAGCATATATAGATATGCTTTCTTGGTTTTATGGAGACATCACCTAGAAGAAAAACAACCGAGGTATCAGAAATCCATGTAAATTTACAGGATCTGCATAGGTGGTTTTTTTTTTTTTTGTTTGTTTGTTTCTTTTTAACCTGAGCAAATTACTGGAACTTCTTTCAAGACACTCAAGTTTTCTGGGAGAGTTAGATACAAATTAAATACCTGTCAATCAAAGACTGTCCTTGGATCAGTATAGGCACTTAAACACAAGGAAAAACTCACTGTGGGGTCGGTAAGGTACATGAAGGTCTGAGAGCTGCTGACTCAGAACAATCTCTAAGGCATGATTCGGCCAGAAGCCACATTCATCTGGTCTTCACACAGTGCCAGAAACAAAGAATTTCAGAAGTCATTAAAGGCCTTAATCTCAAAATAAATATATTTTTCGTCTCTGCCTTCAATACCACAGCCAGTGTTATCCTGCTCTCAGCAGACAACGTATCACAGGTCAGTTTAACAACTCCACACAGTGGCAGAGAGGTATAATTGACCTAGCGATCTCATCCTCAACAAGAATTGCACCCTGAGCAAAAACCAGCAGCAGTTAGAGAGAATATGGAAGACGTATGTCAAAGAGATATGAGAATTAACCTGTGGGTCTCACATGAAATAATTAACCTACATCCAGTCTGTCACATGGTTTAATAGAACCACTGTAAAATTGTCATCATCCCAAGCCCTCCTGGATGTGAAGAGACAAAGGTGGTTTGCCCTGTAGATATCTCTGGAGCTTTACAGCTGAAGATAACAGTAGTACTCTGAACTATAGTCAAAAAATTGTGTATAAATTGGAAGAAATAAGAAGAAATAGAAATAGAAATAATAGAAATAGGAATAGGAATAGGAATAGGAATAGGAATAGGAATAGGAATAGGAATAGGAATAGGAATAGGAATAGGAATAGGAATAGGAATAGGAATAGGAATGGAAGTAGGTAGATGGCAGAGCCCAGAGGGCCGTTGCTGGTGGAAGAAGAGCAATGAGACCTATATGGGACAAACTAGAGAAAATAATTTCTTCAGACAGAAGATGTACAATATCCATGGTCTCAAAATAGTGAGGAGCCAGATCTGCTTTCAGCTCACTCCAGACCAAAAGAGTTGAAGGGATATGAGGCGCCACCACAGCTTTCTCTTTAGCTTTTCTGTCAGAAGTTGTCTGGAGAAAACACCAGTTAAGGGAACTACACTCTCCAACAGAAGTAGAGCAATTGCAGAATGTAACAGAGGAATTCAAATACCATACAGGAACTGAAATGGAAAATGGCTTCACTTCAATAGCTCAGGTTCAATTCTGCCTTTAGGTGAACCGCAGTTCCCAAATTCCCCCTAAACACTCTCACTGAAGAACAGACTTAAAGAAATTTCTCCGGTTCTTTCTCTCCTCCTGGCATCTTTTGTATCCGCCGTGCCTCAGATACAACATCCATCATGCATCTCTACTCCCAGACAAGATCAAGATCCATTTCATTTCCCATCGTGGCTGACTGCTGTTAATATAAACACACTTTAGCAAAATAGTGAGACCCCTGCTGAGACCATGTACCATGTAGTTCGTCTGCAGATGTTTTGCAAGACTCTGAAAAATAATGTAGCACACACAGAGCAGGAGAAAATAAATATAGGGCACCGGGAAGTGACGCATTTTCTCCCCTTGCATAAATTTTTTATTTAGGAATCTGTGGTCTGACAAAGTCGTGCTTTAGAGGTGTAAGATTTGGTTGACTTTGTGGTGTTTCTGAAACCACAGCTTATGGGCAAGCTATTGCGCATCACATATTGTATACTGGGATTTGAGTTTTTTGAGAATACTCACTGTTTTTTCCAAAGCATGAACAGAAACTTTCTTCCTCTCACTATGTCTGCTCTTCCTTCTCCTTGCACACGCTCTTCTGTGTTCATATTTGAAGTCACATCAAATTAAAAATTCTACATTAGAGGAGATTTACTGGAGAAAAATAATTGCCAAAATTCAGGTGGTCGTCACCTCTTCAAACCACCCTGTGTATCTCTAACATATAAGCATTTTGTTAAAACAGTTACTGCTTACCCTACATTTTTGGTCCAAAATATACACTTGAGAGTCCAAGACATTTTACAAAGTGTTAGCTACAATTTAACTGGTAATCAGTTAAATGAGGGTTTATAAAAAAGATACAGCTGTAAAGCTCTTCAAAGCAGCCCTTTGGGAACACAAACTATTGTATTGCAGTTTTCCCCTCTATTTCTCAAACTGCCATACATTTAGTTTATAATAACTGCTTTAAGTAATTTGAAATGAAGGCATTTGGCTCCCACTGAAGCTATGTAATGCTATTTTAATAAGAGCTAGTGCAGTTTAGAACATGGACCAGAGTAACCACATGATTCTGAATGGCAGGCTCTGTGTGCAAGAATTTTCTCTCTTATTAATTTCACACCTTCTCACCTCATGTCCCTGGCTTGGCCCTATTTAATATTGTAGCAGTAGTGAAATATTATCTGAACAACTGTGGCAATAATTAAATTAATTTTAAGCCATTTAGGACTAAGCTTTGATCTGCAATCTCTCTTCTTTCTTCTCTGCCCTACCTTCTAACTCACCTATTGTGTTTTTTTTTTCCTTTTTCTGACCATTTATACCTCTTTTCACATCCCCACCATCCATTGTGGTGCCTCACATACAAGCTCAGTTATCCTGACATACAGTTTGATTTAAAGCCTTCCTGGGGCAGCTGGATTCTCCTTGGCCAACACTTTTAACTGGGTAACTGTACTCTGACAGACGAGTGGCAGCATGTAGGACACAATTCTTCTGCCATCTCTTCAGCAAAGTCAGTACCAGTGTGGTATTCCCCTGTAAGCAAGATATATCTACCTTACACACCATTTAATTTTCCTTCTCTAGGCCTTTTGTACAAAAATAACTTCATAGCCAAAATAGATAATATATAAATGCTGGTAATATAGAAGGAAATGGTAAAACATGTTGAAAAGACAAAAATGTGTGTAATAATGTAACTGTGAATGAGGGGGAAGTAAGATGAAGTGTCTGTGATGCAGAGGAAGTGGACGAATTTTTTTATTTTGTGTCCCTCAAGTCCAAATTTCCAAAGAACAACAAAAAAATATTATATATATCTCTAAACTCCTTTCTTTTCCTTTCTCTTAGGGCTTACTTGTGGCAACTATATTCTGCTTCTTCAATGGTGAGGTAAGCACGTGAAATACAGCAAATGAACAGAACTGGAAAAATAGTCACTTCGTTGTTCGTTAAGGCAGAAATGAAGCATGTTGTGCTGCTTTGAAACCACACAAGTAGCTTTTTACTCTGTATGTACAACCAGCAGCATGCGGTTTTGAAAGCTCTGCAGAATATTATGTGACTTGAATATCTCTGGAATGTTACCTTCACAAAGCAGATGGCACCAAATGAGGTACAGGAGTGAGACTCTCCCCCTACAATCTGCAATTTTGAGACAGAAGTCTAAGTAAAGGAGAAAAATGCTGTATTTCCCTTCCTGCCGCAGAATAGTGGGATGAATTGCCTGGAAGGACCACAAATCCCCATAAGAAGCAGTGGGGATCTTCGGGGGTCTGTCCTGGAGAACCGTGTGCTGCGTTCAGCCCCAGAGCCGTGGCGGAGATCCCATTCCCCGTAGCACTGTCAGAGCAGAGGAGCCTGGAGGAGTGCGATTACATTCACTCCTTTGAGGATTAGTGCTGGCCATTTTAAGGTCAGTCTTTCTCGTGTAGTAACTGAGAAATAAAAACCATTGAGGCAAAGCTGTCTCCCACTCTTTTACAGCTGGATCAATATTTTAGATACCTTGAGCTGGTTTTAGGTCCACTTCAGTACTTTTTTTTAAAAAAAAAACAACAAAGAAATAGCTGGTTAAAATATGTCAAGAACCATGTAAATCCCTACAGTAAGCCATTTTCCAAAGATGGCTGGCAGAAAAATGCTTTTTCAATACATCAGGAGCGTTCAACTGTAGCAAAATAAACCACCACATATCTTAGGAAAGGTAGAAAGTCCTTTAAAAAGTTATTTTTAAATCCAGAGCAGATGAATTAGGTACAGAGCAAGCTTTGTGATGCAAACATTCAGTATGTCAACCTAAAGAGATATTCGTGCTCATGTTTATCCCTGTGTACTATTAGAAAATAGCAAATTCCCAGTAATGATGTGACCACATGGACGTTTTCATAGTGACTTGAAGCGCATCATCTGTTGATAAGGTGCTTCTAGTTGGTTTGCTAACTTTTGGGATGTCAGAGAATATTAAATTCTGCCACCACTTGTCAACATAGCTATACATTTGCTTCTGGCTGGCTTGCTGCATAAATGTACAGAGAAATGCAACAGTAGAAACAATTAGAGGCCTCTGACTGTAATTCTGTAGCATGGCTTCTTGGGATAACAAAAGAAAATAGCAAAATGTGAACAGTTAATGACACCAGAACATAATACGGAATAACTGTAAAAGCCATGGTTTCATGGGTCTAATTAAAAAAAAGTTGGAGAGATGCACAACTGTTTTTTCCTATCACATTTATACCCCTGGGATCTGCAGGCTACTACCACCTCTCTCATTCTCCCTTACTGTCATAACTTTCTGGCACAGTCCACTCTCCATGCCCTGGAAACACAGAAAGACTTCTCATTCTCCCTGATAGGCGTGGAGAAAATAGAGACCAGCCAGGCAATTTTTGAAACATCCTTTCCCTATAGGAATGACTGCATAGCTATGTGCAGGCAGCGTTCCAGTGTGTCCTCGCTTGCCTCCGAACAATGTGTTATCCCAAAATCTTGGTCTTGAGCATTGTCTTCTTCCTTCTTCATTCTCACCAGTGTTGCCTTCCATTTTTTTTCAGATTAGATTTCGCAAAACAAATTTGCTTACTGTTTTATAGCTTTAGAGTAAAAGGTCAATTACTCTGTACTTCTCCAACTCTAATGAGAACGTATGGATTTGTGCCTAGAAAGGCTGTAGCACTGCTAAAAATGAGGAAAGGCAGCAAGAAAATGCACTTGAAAAGTAAACTGTCTTAAAGGCTGTCTGTTTCTTAGGTATGTTTCATCAGATAGCTCCAGTTCCAAAGTACTTTTGGCAATGCCACAACGTCGGAGAAGCATATCCACCTTTACAACTCCAGGAATACAATTTGCAGGTTACACAATGATGAACAGATCTGGAGCATCTGCTTGCCAACATCATGGCCATATGTATCATTTAACTCAAAATTAGATTGCAGGGTATGAATGAGTTTACCTGCCATATGAACTAAACTAGAGTGCGCTAGGCAGAAAACTAAAAGCCACATTCCAGGAATGAAGATTAGTCTAAAATAAATATGCAACTCTCTTTTGTTCATTAAATATCATATTAAATTAATTTAGAAGTCAGAATAAATACATTTGGATAAAGAAAATACACTATATACATACATGATAATCAGACGTCCAACCTCGGAGACATGCTGCGCTTTGAGGACTTCTGCACTGACTGAGCTGCTGTTAGCTGCAATAGCAGCCAGTCATTCCTTATGTGGGTTGAAGATGCACAGTCTGGATACAAATCCTGAACAACAGAAATATCCCTAACCCTAACTCATAAGTAATCGCATGGATGGCTTAACTACCTCCGGGGAGCTGCAGACTGCCTGCAGGATTAATGACTTCTTGATGGAGTCGCTGATCAGAAACTTTCATCAGTGTCAGGCAGTATGAGCAAACAGCCGTGGGGATTCAGGTTTTCCAGATGTGTTGAGTGTGATTTTTGTTGGTGCTTGGGTACTTTTCACCATTACACACACTTTTAAAATTGTTGTATCTGCTGCAGACTTGCAGACTGTCCAACATGGTCAATGACAGGGACGCTGAGAAACTTTCTCATTATTTTCTTATAGGAAATTTTATTTACTGGACAATAAGGGAAGTTTTTTGTAGAATTTCCTGTTAAGGTGGCCAGAGAGCCAAAGAAGACACCTCTTTAATATAGACTCAAGACGGTTTGGTGCTACTTGCATCAGCACATTACCAATTACCACATTACCAATTACCAAACATCAAGCAAGTTTATGTACTAGCGTAGCTGTGTTGGGCTGTGCCAGAAGAGAGGATGAGAGGATTATGACCCCCTTCCTGCAAGTCCCATTTGTTCCTGCAGTTGCACAAGGTGCAGATACATAAGGCAGAAAATCCATAGAGGAGCAGCAACAGACGAATGCCAAGATGGCATTAGGTCCTTCCAAAGGGAGCGCTAGTCTGAGTTTGATTGCCCAAGAGAACTAAGATGAGATTACTTCCCCCCGTCTTGCTGTGTGCAGTATGACATAGACCAAAGCCACAGTCTGGTCTTCAGTCATGGTAGGAGATTTTTTCCGAGCTGCTGTATACATCTGCTGCTAGAGACCTCGAAATTATTTCTCATGAGAAAATTCAGTGTGGGGCAAGGAGATTCATTTTAGTACCACAGGGGCCTGGATAGTCTGGGATTTACTTTTTCCTACTGGAATATTTAACTTCAAGGATGAATTACGTGAAGTTTAGCCAGGACAAACAATGCTAAACTCAGTACCACCTGAGAATGTTTTATATTGCATTCATCGCCTACTACCTCACCGACCTCCCTTTAGTACCGTGAGCTGATCTATAGAAAGAAATATAAAAATAGTAATGAGAAGCTGTCCCAATGCCTGCATTCACGTGGAAGAACACATAAACAACGGATTTGTTTGCGACTTTTAAAATGACAGATCTTCCTGTGCATTTTCATATAAAATCTCAGTGTCCAGCAGCGCTGTAGTTTCTCTGTCCAACAACAACAGTGTTGTACAGATGATACAAGGTCTCTGCAATAGTCTGCTCACCAGACCATATTTCCAGGCTTGAGATTGCTTCTAGACTGCAAGACTGGCCAACAAAATGGAAAGTCTGTTTGGAAAAAAAAAAAAAACAACCCAGCCATATATCTTGTGTGCCAAAGAGGCATGAATGGCTAATAGAGAACAGAAAAACCTTTTAAGTCCTGAAGAGCAGTAAATAACCTCGGGTTCTTCATTTCTTTAGACTTTACTTTCTTCCATCTGCTATCACAGCAGAAAGCACGGCAGGCATCACCCTGCCCCTCCCGGTCCCCAGGAGCCTCCTTGGTCGTTAATATATTATTGCTGTGCATGTGATTTTCAGTAATGCTGCTTACACATTTAAAATCCGTGCATGAACAGTTTTAGTTGGCACTGAATTATGATCATCTGAGATCCTTGGAATCGTGGCAGAAATCTAGATTAACACGTTATTTTACTCAAGTGCAGCAGCTTGTACTATCCATTATCCATTTGTGGCCGGATTCTTGTACAGGCCAGCAGTTCAGCGTAGAATAAAAACCCAGCTGCTTTGACCTGGTGCTCTCACTGCTCCGTGGAGCCTTTTAAACCTGACTAACGGCACTTCTAATCACAGGCTGAACTGGAGGGGATGTGCCTGTTCTCTCCCCGACCACACATACAATTGAAGTGTCACTCCTTCTGAGAACAAAACTATAAGCTCCTCACGGCGGGCTTTGTAAGCTCAGTGACATTGTTCTTCCCCCTTCAGTTAACCGTGTTACCATCTCCAGACCTATAGTTGCTCCGGTGGGTGCCCATCAAACTCCAGTTCAACTGAGAGCAGTTTGAGACCTCAGCAGGAGCTCATCGCCTTCACAGCAGCTCTTCTCCCCATGCAAGAGCGATCAAAGCCTTGGGGTCTATGCAGGGGAGGTGGGGACAGGAGAGGGACAGGCTGTAAGAGCATGTACTTCCCACCTTCACTAAAGACACTGAGATTAATCTGAATGGATGAACTGCTGTGAAATGCAAACACACTCAATACTTAGGGGCAGAGGCGATGGCCAGAGGTGCGCAGTGGCTGCAGGCACTAATGACTGCTGTGGCAGCATTGGAGAGACGGCTGCGGGCGGGCAGAGCTGCTGGGCACACCCAAGACTTCTGCATTATCCACGTTGTGTCCAGCTGTAGGTCACAGGAACTGCTGCCCCCGTGTGATCTTGGGGAAAATCACTGACTTAATCCTTCTGAAGATTTCTTCTTCCAGTCCCTCCCCAAAGCTTCTACAGTGACTCAGCTACAACATTCATACTCTAACATCAAAAGGCAATTTTAAAGTGACTACAATCTTTACAGGGTTTACTTCACGTGTAGTATTTCTGTATCATGTGCT
This sequence comes from Dromas ardeola, assembly GCA_013398915.1. Taxonomy (NCBI): domain Eukaryota; kingdom Metazoa; phylum Chordata; class Aves; order Charadriiformes; family Dromadidae; genus Dromas; species Dromas ardeola. Next base: position 599,040 of record VYZM01010272.1, read on the forward strand.
ACAACTGCATTACTCTTGTGCAGTAATTCTTTCTCACTATTAAACTTTGGCGATGGTGTGATATGAAACATCTCTGCATGCAGCCATTTCACTTTAAATCTCTATATTGGCACAGTAAGCTTTGCTCACAGCCTCAGTAATTAAAGTTCCGTTGTAGCCATATGCCTTTTCTGTGCTTGATATCTAATTAACCTACACTCAGCCATTTGTTTTCTTTTCTTCATGCGTTAGGAGAAGGCAAATAGGAATACATTTCTCCAGATGAAAAGAACTCTCAACTACTTTACTTTGTCTTAAGCTAAACAATAGCAAAAAAGAGCTAGTATTGGAAACTGGGCATGTATATCATTTTCAGTTAGTTTTAAAGGACTAGTCCAGCAAACGTTTGTTTACTCAAGAAAGCAGTCATACCAAAGTCAGTGCGACTACTTGCATGAGTAAGGATTTATAGCATCAGTCCTCATACCTTGGCTTGTGTCTTGGATTAAAAATAAAAAGCCAAAGCAATTGAAATATCCATTCTTGGCATGCTGCATAGTCCTGCCGTACACTCAGTAAGCATCTCAGATTCGTAGCAATTCCTTATGAAGCCTTGTCCTTATGTGACATGAAACAGCTTTCTTGCAGGCAGCTCTGGGTGGTGAGGAGATAACATTTTACCGTATACATATTAATAGAGTGATTAGAACTGTGGAGACTTGGGAAATATTAAAGTAATTTAGATTCATCTACATGAATCAAAGGTATTCTGCGCAGAGCCTAGAGAGTGACTTCAGACTACTCCCTGAGCAAAAATGACACACACCGTCCAGCTCAGCAGGAGCACGGATACTCTGGGACACTCCTGCGATCCCAGTGCCTCACCTGCCTCTGCCTTCCTCTGGAGGGGTGATCATTTACAGTAGATTATTGTGGCAAGCTGCTCCTGTTCTCACATTTTGCTGGCTGGAATCGCTGATCTGAATGAACAGAGCCAGGGTTTGCCCACTCATTGCTCATGTCTCAATGCTTCCTTTGGGAAGGAGCTAGCAAGTGCCGGCATGCCTGAACGTGCAGCTGGAGAAGGGCTTCTTATTCCATGGCAGGACTCAATAGCTTAAGTCATATCCTAGCGCCATACATAATAACACTCTTAATGTATATGTTGAATAAAATATTTTATTCCTTGAAGATGAATGTCCAAAGGCTGGAATTCTCTCCTATGCAGAGGGCTGTGAGCAATGCTATTTTTTTTGCCAGCACAGACCTGTTCTTAAATTACCAGAACAAAATCCCCGTTTGTCTGCACTAATCCTCTAACTCTTCCCCTCTACAAAATGAGCCCTGGCAAGCTCTTGAAGTGTACTTACACTTTGCCATTCATGGCCAGTTTTACTCAAGGTCAAGTTTCTGCAGGGATCACAATGCATTAGCCATTCCAGGGGCAAGGATCCAGCTGCAGCATCAAATGGGTTTTAATCCTCATCCCTCCTTCCTATTCCCTCTTCTACCATAGATCCCACTGTGTTCCTGTGCAGCAATCTGTTCCCCATGTACCTCTTAGGAAGTGGAACAGCTAACCCATACCCACTCTTCATAAGCAGCAACAACTGCAGAAACTAGTTGCTGCCACAGGATTGGCAGGGAGGGAGTTAAGGCCCAAAGATGAGTAACAACTTCTGCTTCTGGAGCTGGGAGCAAAGCAGAAGAGAGAGGCAGACTGAACCTGATGGAATCAGACCTGGAGCTTTTCCTTTTTTTTTCTTTTTTTTTTACTTTCCTGCAGCAAATGAAAAAAATGCTACATTTACAGGGATTCAGATTATGCCTCACCCTAACCATGTGCTTCTTTAACAGGTACAAGGAGCGTTGAAGAGGCAATGGACACAGTACAAAACCCAGTGGGGCCAAAGGCGCCGAGAGCACTGTTCCACGCGATCTACCTCCTACACTGCGACATCAATCACAGAGGTCCCCGTTTACCTGTACCATCACGATTCCAACAATGAACAGTTAAATGGAAGATATGTAGAGGACTCTGAACTTGTTGCATTAAAATCTGGAGAGACATCTGCCTAGCTCAGCACCAGCCATTGCAAAGACATCATTTCACGTTCTGCTTGTGAACAAAGTGGGGAGAAGGGTGGGAGCGTGGAAATCCAAGCCACTGTGGCAGAGGGCAAGACCAGGTGAAAGGACACATCATATTCAAACCACATCATCCTCTGGCAGCAATGGCATAGAGGGAGCATGACACAGCCCTGGGAATAGTGTTTCTTCCTGTGCACTGCAGCATGGAGTGAACATGGACCTGTCCACCAGACAGTGTCATCTCCACATCTCCTCATACCGGCCGTATGAAGAGACAGTTGTAACAGTGCCAGGTAGCTCATAGCAAACAGGAAAGAAAGAACCAGTACGTGGCAATTGGAAACTTTCAGCAATTTTTGCTTTTGGTACTTTTCTTTAACACTAGATTTTGAGCTATCAACTTTCACAAGATGTAACTCGCTTGGAGTCCTTTATTTCCCCTTTTAATGAGCTTGATGACTTCTTAAAAGATTTTGCACATTGCAAGACAAATCAAACAGATCAACAGAAAAAGAGTCACTCCAAAGTATTCAAAGCTTGATGATCTCTAAAGGATAGCCCAAAATATTACCATCCCCCAAGGATACCCCAGAATATTACCATCCCATTAGCAAGTGCATAAAACAGATGAAGATAAAATAGTCATTGCATACCAAAATCACAACACCCTCAGAGAAACAGACTGGTTCTTTAGGCTGCCTCACACAAGCCCTGAAGGCATCTCAGAATAGTTTCTGTTTAACAGTACTGGTAGTTCAAGAATATCTATTTATAGGAAAAATTGTCACCCTATTACTCTGCCCAGAAACTCATCATTAAGGCACAATTCTTTCACTCTGAATAAATGGTGAAATTTGTTTGGAAATTTTTATTTTCTTTAATAGCCATTCTGAAATGAAGGCTAGATGAATGCTTGCCTCTGTAACAAAATTATGATCATGGCAGGAAAGGATCACAGGTAAGAAATGAGAAACTAATGTCTTAGCACAGGAAGCATCTATTTTTAGAATCTGGTTGCTGCTCTGAGTCCCTAGTTGTTGAAGGTGATGATTTCGTTTGGAGTCTGTCATCAGGAAAACATGACGAATGTACAGTTTTGTGAGTAATAAGCACCTTTTATCACATATTCAAAGCATCATTAGAGTCTCTATGTGACTACTGAGGCAGAAATCAGGTCATGGAGAAGCTGATTTGCAGTTATAAGTTACCGTACTGTCACTGCAAAAGTTCTGCAGATCACAAAAGAAATAAAATAGATTAATTTCCCACATGAATCGAATTGTAAAGAATCTGTAAGCAGCAAGGCCAGTGCCTTGCAGGGCTGTGACTCCTATGGAGTTTTATGCACAAAACGTTTAGTGAATATAAAGTCATTCCTTCTTGCATATCTCTGAAAAACTGTCCTCTGAAAAACTCCTTTGCCTTTGGCTTAGATGCGCATGGGATATTTCAAATGCTAACAACTTCAAGATACTCATCACAGTCTTTAACTTTGAAGGAAGCTGGAAAGTTATCAGCTCCCATTTGCTTTCCCTGCTAATACACTTGCATCTGATGTTTCCAGCCCAGCCCAAGCAGGAAGATGTGGTCAGAAGAAGAGGCAGCTGCAAGTGCCAGTGGTGACATTTGCTCATCTCAAATGTCTAAATACCAGCCCTGACCTGGGAGCTGTAAAAACACTTCCCTACGTGGCAGGTGAATGGGAAGAGACAGAATGCCGTTCTTTATACTGCTGTTCCATTCATGTGGGATTTCTGCTGCTGGTTCCATCCATAATGATTTTCTCCTTACCACTGCATAAGGTTCTTCAATATCATGGGTTAGAATAGTCTTAAATCCAGATCTTGTCCAATAGTAAAGGAGAAGAGAAAAACTGAAATAAGGCACTTGAGCTAGATAACAATTATTTTGAGGTAACTTATGGAGGGTACAGACAGAGGCCCTAACCCTGTGGGTGTGATGAGGAGGGCCTGCAGGACAGTCTGTATGCCACTTTAGAGACTCCCATGGAAAGAGATCATAAACTAGTCCTGCCATAAACCTTGATAATCTTTTTCAGATTCTATTGAAATTAGCAGACAAGTCCCTGTTGATTTAGATGAGCCGTGAAGAACTCTCATCAGTGTTCAGGAATGACTTATGCAATACAGTTCAGCATAGACCTCGAAAACAGGAGACATTTTCATCCTTAGCAATTTGCAATCATTTTTAAATATTGCGTTCATTCGGGCTCAGTTTTTCCTTCACTGACACATCTAGACCCTAAGCTTTAGTCTTCATTTGTAAATTTTAAATGAAGGTCCGCTGTATGTGTCTACCTACATGAGACACCATCTCACTGGAAAAGTCCCTTCCAGGAATGAGCTCATGAGGGATAGGCATAAACCAAGCTCTGTGAGAGGGGACCAAATTCCCACTCTCCGTACATGAGGCCAGCACTGAGTTGCTGGTGCTGGAACCATAGAACAAGAGAGAGGAGCCGGGGAACAAGAACTAACTGTCCGACGATGCTGCAGTTTATCGCATGGTTAATCTAGTGGAACATTTACAAGAAAATACAATCCCATGCATTCATTCAAGCCACATACCTATTTTTCAGACTTCAAGGAATACGAAGTCGGTTATTTTTTCAGACAACAGTATATCATGTATTGCTATTTCTACTTTTAACAGTGAACAATGGGAAGTGGAGGATTCAGTCATTAAAGACAACAAGGTGGCTCTGCTATGAATGCTATATTTATGAATAGCTCTGGGGCACAACACACTGCCCCAGCAAGCTCCAGAAGGCATTCCTAGTTTCTAAAGACACAAATGAGCTGATTGTAAAAGAAGTGTGCGTAATACAGAGAGTTTAATAATGAACACATTGGTTTTAATAATGTACATGTTTACAACATGTAAGTACAAGTTGTTTTACAGTCTATTATGTTCATGTGGATGTACAAAATGGAAACGCTTTGCCATTGTAGTGGTTGTTTTTCTTTCTTCACTAGTGATGTTTTCTTGCTCTTTTCAGTAGAATGCTCTGAAAAGCCAAATACAGCATCCGGGGTTTAGGATCTTCATTTGAGCTTCAGGTGGTGGAAACACTGTGTGGTTACATCAGTCTTTAGGCCAGCCTTGGTTTCAGTGGAGGGATAATGATTTGCACTCACTAGAAATTTGTTCTAGCATACATACTGAGTTTAGGGTTGGCATCACCCTTGGGCTTTGCAGGAAAGGCTGTCTTTTAGAGATACTTACTGAGTAATTTCTAATCAGAATATTTTCCAATGGAAAATGCTATTTTTCTTCATCTCAAGATGGTTTGAAATGTTGTCATTGCACACATAAGGTAAATGTCACTTCTCTGCTTTATACATAGTACCATACACTAGTGACAGTAATATCATGAATGCTGATAGAACCTTGACAATTACAATGTGTTGGCTGTAGGGTGTTTTATCTCTAGTACATTTCACAGGAACAGAAGAAATGCGTAATTAATGTATCAGCGTATCAAAAAGTTGGAAAGGAGCTGACGCTTGGATCCATGGACTCAAGGAGTATTTTAAAAGGAAACCAACCTTACATTAATCAACTCTGCAGTATCTATTTCCTCTCAAACACCACACCCAACACATGAAAACCCAGTTTAGTGAACATTTGCTCTGGCAGAAGGGTTTGTGTGGTTGCTTTGTTAGAGCAACTAAATCTATCAGAAAGATGCTGGTTGTTATTCCTTACTAGTTACAGCAGCGCAGCACAAATTAAAAGACTTGTTGTGGCATGGGATGCTGAAAGTAAGACTTGTATTTTATTTGATTTACTTAATAAATATGTCTTAGCTGAAATAAAACAGCAACAAAGGTAGAACAGACAATTTTCTCTGTATTAAAATTCTTAGCAATAACGCTACTTTAATTAAAAGTCTGCCAGTATTGCCATTACAAAGTGCTCATGCGTTTATAACGTAGCAACATAACTTTGTTTTGAGATGAAACCAACCATGCAAATGTGGTGAATTTCTATCCTCTTTTCCCGAATCTGCCTCCATCCTTTGCCAACCTTAATAAACAAAAATTTGAGCCATTTTTCAAAGATGCAAATCCTATACACTAACAATGTGAAGGTGTTTGCATTTCCAGTGCTTGGAATTTTAAAAGTCAGATGTGTCTTCATGAAGCTAAATATGCATAGTTATTTGATTACTGCTCAAAAATATAAGCTTTTGTAGACTAAAATTCATTTACATTGAAACAGTAGTTGATCCCAAGCCAATGAGGCTCTGAGCAGTGTGTGAGCATGCCCTCTCTGTCCTCTGGCAGCATAGAAGACATGAGCCCAACCATGCGCAATTTGGAACCAGTGCTAGCCACATGGAGGGGGAAAAAAGGGAGACTTTGCAGCTAACGGTAGTGGCATACTGGAAATTTTGAGTTCCTGGGGCAACTGGGTCATTGCAATGTGCCATTGTACTTTCTCCAGGAACAGCTGCTTCAGAGGAACCTGGAAAAATGGAAGTTGAGTCCTACACAGCAAATGTCATCAGCCAGCAGTGAGGGAAAGTCAGACATCCAGCTTGAAGTACTGCCTCAGGAGGAAGAACGTGATAGCTCCTTAGTCAACTGTCTAGTGAAACTGAAGTCCTTGGCCAGCCCCAAGATTTAGGATGGTGCCAGAGTCATGCTGCTTGGACACCTATAGTTCTGTGGCAGCCGTAGTCATTACGGTACCTGTAAGGTTTAATTTCAAAGTATCCTTTTCATGGCCTGCACAGAATTTTGTGGGTACTTCCAGATGAATCACAAATCTATATTTAAGCACCTCATTACTGAATACTCAGAGCATCAAAGAAAGAATTTCTCACCATTTCAGTTTGTCTCAGACTAATGAAGGACAGCTCTTTTAACCAGTAAAACTATGTGGTGAGAAGATTATCATTACTGAGCATGTCACACTGCTGCAAAAAAAGAAAGCATGATGGTAAGATGACGAACAAGGGTGTTGTATGTGAGTCTCATGAAACGCGGATTGGCACAGAGAGTGTTGGGGATGATTTAGGCCTTGTTCATCTGCCTTGGCAGAGGGGCCATTTAGATGACTTATCAAACTCCTGTCAAGACTTATTTTATGTGATTTTATAGCAGCAGAGGTGGGCAGAGTGCTCTGCTGGGGCAGGAAGGTACTTAACTCTCATCATTTGCCATTTGAGATTTTCTTCATAATCCAATTTCAGGATCTCACAAGCCTATCTTTAAGCGGAAAAAGGAAAGTATCTTCAGTCAATTATAAAGGGCATCTAATGCCTACGCTGATTTTAAGGATCTGGTTCCTTTCTCTCCCTGCGAACAAATGCAATGTTGAGAGGTGACTGCAGGAGGTCACACTTCTTGTAATGTCTGATGCGCAGCACTGTGACTAGATGGAACCTCTCCATTCCCAAGTGCTGGTGACAATAGTTTGCATAAATATAGTCCAGGGGATAAAAGCTACTTCCCTCATCGCCCTGCATTTCTCCCCACCTCATTATGGCCACCACAAGAAGTGTTTAGTCCCCAGTCTGTGCATCCAAGCTGTTTTCAAAAGGAATGTTTCTCCTTTACAGTTTGCACTTTATGTTGACTTGCTGTTGATCCAGGATGTACTCACCACAAGTCAGACTGGAAAGTGTGCGTTTAAATCCAAACCAGTTCATAAAATTCAGGTGCATGGCCCACATTGTTTAAAAAAAAAAAAAAAATCACTGGAATTATGGAAACGGTAGGTGCAGATTTAAAACTAAACTAGGGATAAAAGTCTGAACACACAGATCAAGCATCTTTAGAAGCAGAATAACATTTCCTTTCTCTTTTTGACAGAGTGTAATCCTATCATCTAAAAAAAACAACATCTAAAAGCTCTTCAGAAGATGAATGTTAGATAAAAGGCACAAAAAGGAAAATATCTGGAAATTCTAGGTAGCATATATACATATATATAAAAAATATATATATGTGAATATATATACAATGCATTATTATAAGAACTGTGTTCAGGTAGAGAGTGACCCATAGTCCCCACTAAATGTACAAAGCATCAGTCACGAGTGGGAGCGACCGTGGGGCAGAGAAGGTATGTAGCCTCTCTTAACTACCTTAATGCTATCTGGGGAACCCATATGGAGCACAGGCAACCAGGGTCACCCATCTGCCCGCTCCCGCACCAGACGGGCTCACGACGGAAATGTCTGGGACAAGAGATGTTGGCTGTACTGCATTTCTCAGCTTGCTAAAACAACGCTGAGCTGATGAAAGGGGCTGATCAGGAAGCGAGCAGAAATACTCTCTTTCCCAGCTGCATGTCTGCCCTCCAACGGGTAACCACATTTATATCACCAGCATAAGACCCACTGTTGTGGAGAAGACTGACCTGAGATACAGACAGCTCCTTGGTATGGAAAAACCCTTATTTCACTGTACCCTGTGTAACACAGCAGTAATTCTCACTGACTTCAGCAGTGTAAGCTGGGTTTTTCCCTCACTTACTTTAGAGGTTATGTAAATGTCTAGCAACCACAGAAAACACTTGGTGAACTCCAGTCTCACCCTCATATTTAGCATGAAAGATCCCAATTCTTCAGTATCATGCTACATATAGACTAATATTTCTTTAGTTTTGAACACGCAAGGTTAATGTATCTCAATGCTTGTGGCGGCACCAGGCTGATCACCATTGTGTTGCACAGCTAGGTGCTTCTGGGAGGTGACTGGTACGCAAGGAGACGTACGGCTGTTCCCAGTAACTGCTGCAGGGGATGAACTTCTCCCAGTATATATGTGTGTGTGTGTGTGTGCGCGCGCACGCGCACGCACGCGTGCGTGCATGCACATTTTTAATGAATAAACCCTTTATGGATAAATACCATCACGATTAGCATCCCTTCTGAGAAGGGCCTGGGAGGGAGTACTGTGGAATTTAAACAATCTGTGATATAAGATCCATGAAGAAAGAGGCCACATCTCTGGTTCAGAGACAGCATCAGCAGTATTGGCTTCCACAGGGATGAAAGTCACACAGAATAGCTGCCTATGATGAGCGTTGCTCTGCAAATGGTCAGAGCTCATATTCTGCTTGCTGCAGATTGTGTGGGCAGGTTTATCAAGTTCAGACCCACAACAAATGAACAGGAAATAGCAGAGGAAAAAGGTTTTGCTTATTGAATTGCATTGTACTACAGGCTTTTTTATTTTACGAGCTCTTTTATTGTATTTGGGTATATAGCAAGTATTTAACTCCCAAAGACTTAGCCACCATGCTCATAATTGGCTCTCCAGCAACCGAAGGGAGGTGACCCTCTGGCAGAGGCTGTAGCTTTGAACTGGCAGCGATTCAGAGCCTGCACAAGAAATGATAGTACAAGTGTGTCCAACACAAAGCAGATACAACCCATACTGCAGCCTTCATTTTCAAAAGGAGGGAGTGTAAGGATTTTTCATTTTATTCCTCTGCCGTAAAATTTCTTCCTGATGCGAGACTCCTTGTGAAGTCAGGGTCCATAAGGATGTGGAAGGTCATTCCAGATGTGCCATCACCTACACTTGTACTGCCACATACCTGATGAACAAGTTTGCCATGTCTTGTCAAGTTTGGGAAAATGCCCAAAAGGAATCGGAGCGTGTTTCTCCTTTCTAGCTGTAGACCATGTAGGAGTAACTTGGTACCAATTTTTCTCATGTATCAGGAATATCTCATATCTCGTGAACAAAGGTTTCTGCTTTTCAGCCATTTGTATTACATTACACAAGTACTAACATTCCTGAGTGCAGAATGTTGTATCAGTTACCAGTAATACACTTCAGCAAAAGAAATGAATGCAATCAGGGCAAAGAAACGTAATAAATATATTTTATGCTTAACATATACAATCTTTGTAAATTGGCACTAGTACTTCAGGAATCAAAACGTATACAAAAAAAAATGGACATATTTTAAATTATTCCCTGTCTATATAAAAAGTTTTCTTTTTTTTTTTTTTAATTCATATTTGGACAAAATATTACTGCATGTTCGTGACAGGAAAGTTTTATGCAATCGAGTTTTATTGGATTATGCTTGAAATGCATGGTTCACAAAACTGAAAAAGCTTGAAAATGTAGCAAGGCTTCCCAAGTTGGGAAATCTGAGGGACAGTCTATAAGCCACAAATTCATTGTTTATGGCTGATATGAATGAAAACACAGTTCTAATTGAATTATCCCTTTGTTTTTATGTGAGCCAGGAAATTCATTGTCTAACATTTACTGCGTAATGTGTTTTTATGCATAAAAATACCCTGGTGATTTTCTACACCAGGAGATGTGTGTTTCTGATTGTACACCAATTTTCTGTTGTATTGTGTGCTGTGCATAAGCTGAACCTTGCTGTAAATAATTCACCACGTGTAGAAAACCTTCTTACAAAGAAACACTGATTGATGTGAGTGAAACCTCAACCTTACTGAAATCAAAAGCATCAGCTGCTTGAGTTCTGTGGAAACCAGTATTTCACCCTTTACAGCTCCTGTTTTATCAACGTTAATGGCTACGGATGGATCAGAGAGGGGATGCTTGGTACGGCCCCCTGAAACACTTCTGTTCCCCACAGGGGCTGCAAATGTGCAGGGGCTGCTGTTGTCTTCTCAGGTCATTCCCACAAGGAACTGGGGAGATTTCTCAGAGAGCAATGTTGGAGGAAACAACACAGAAGTTAAACCTTGCTCTGATGTTTTCTATTTCAGCAGATACAGGAAGATGGAGCCCTGGAGGGGGGGTCAGATGCCCTGGAAAGCCTGGTCTGCTCTAACCCTCAGATCGGGTGATGCCCAGTGGGGCTCATGTTGAGCTGGGACCCAGTCAATTGCCCTTTCTTGGTTTGTTTTACGTGTTGCACAGGAGTGTTTTACATGCAATTTCTTTGGTGTAGACTGAGAATTCAGGAAATTTCGGCTTTGTGAGAGTCTTCTATTTTTGCAATTAAAGAAAACTCATTTTAAAACTGTTGGAATGTCTTCTTCTCCTAAGGTAATGAGATATAAATGAATACCAAACACTGGTGCTGTTGTTAAACAGTCAAATAGCTCTCACCCCCTCAGGTATTTCTTCCAGTTTCTGAGAAACCCAGCTATTAGCTAGTAGCACAATAGCTTTAAAGGTCAGATAAATATCTATTAAAATCAAGGAAAAGCCTGTGGTTAAAACACTGGACTGCATGGACTCAGCAAACCTATGTTTGGGTCATATCCCTGCCACAGACTTACTGTGTGTTCCTGAGAAAATGATTGCAAACAAAGTGCTGGCCTCACTGAATCCATCGAAACTACCACTGACAGATTTAGGCTCCTACACTCAAAATTTAAACTTTTCCTCCAAGTATGTTTTCATTGGTAAAAACTCCCAACCTGTCAGACCATGTCATTCTGGACACATCTAAACTGTCTCTAAATCCTGACCAAAGCTCCCACAAAAGTCAGTGGGGAAAAGCTGTCCCTTCCTACTCCCAAACCACATATTCCTGAGTGACTCACCTGACTTTCCGCACTCTCATGGGGATTTTGTACCAAAATCTCCTTCTCAACATCACTCAGCCACGAGCTAAAGAATTTCTTCCCTCTAGTTAGTGAATTTTTCAAAATACTTAAAACATTCTGAAGTATTAGAAGGAAAAATGTTCAACAGCTGTGGAAGAGAATGCCGTGTCTTAGGGAACCCTCTAGTGTGCTGTGATGTAGAGACTACACACACATATATATAAACATACACATATAATAGAAAATACCTACTTAGACTCTACACCTATAGTCCCAATCATCCGACTGGGATGCAAGTGATGCAATTTCAAGCGTTGCTGGGCAGGGAGGGGATTCAGCCCCTGCACTTTACGTAGTGCTCCAGCAAATAGTTTGCTAAAAGGGGGCCACTGGGCTGAGGTGGGGCTGGTGTGCAGAAAGGCCTCGCTAAATTGCACATATTTTTTAGATGCTTCATGCACATCAGAGATCTGAACCCTTCTCCATCAATTAGGCCCATCTATATATAAATATAAAAAAATATAAAAAAAGATGAGCATATCAAATGCATGCAACGCTGACAACCACTTGATGTTCATTTTCTCAGTTTCTGCTACGAAACTCCCTCTTTTTGGGCAACAAGACAACACTGGAAATCACTGTGGGTACTACCAGTGACAAAGTCACCAAGACAGTAAAAATCTCCTTTATATCACAATGACCCCCTGAAAACACCTCTGTTGGCAGAAGGGCAAAATAGACATAGGCAACGCATTCCTACACCGTGTGTGAGTGTCAGCAGTCCTCACATAGACAAAGCCCAAAAGCCCTTTTCCCTCTAACATTCAAAAATACCAGCTCTTCAGCAGAATTCATTTTGGCTGAGATGTTTGTCAATCTGCCAAGAGAGAGCTGCTTCCGAAGCAATGCATCTGAGCTGCAGACGTCAGCTAGCACAGAAAGACATTGGAAGAGAAAAATACGTCTTGGCCCAGAACAATTTATATTATTAAGAAATGTTTCACATTAGATGAAGCATCACCAGTGAGCAATATTCACAAACATTAGGCAATTAGACATGCATGGGACACAGCAGTGGTCAAGTGTATCCTAAGAATATTTTCATTTAGTCGAGGGACAAAACCTTTCAGTGGCACCTCCTGAATATAGTTGCATTTGCTATTCTGCTCAGTGAATTCTGCTATTCTGCTCAGAGGCTGGAGCATTGCTACCCATCAGTTTCCTTGGGCTGGCAAGTGTACCTCACAGATAAATGCTTCTTTGGCAACAAGTACATCTTGCTGTCATTTAACGAAGCCTTCTGCACCTAAACAGTATCTGTAAAGAAAAAGGGGAAAACCCTTTTTTTCATACCCTTTGGAAAATGGCAGGACTAATGGACTGTTAAAGTAATTAACAGTTGCACGTTGCCTGTCTTCAAATTAGAAGGTCTTTCCCCATCTGGGGGACAGATGGCCCCGGAGGGTGCTGAGTGTCTGTCTTGGAAGGTATTTTAAGGACATGTTAGACAAGCAAAGTCAGAACTGATAGAGATGGACCTATCTGTTGTCTTTGATAATATTGTGATAACAAATAATTATTTGTTAATAATATTCTATTTGCATTGGGGAACTCTCCTCCAACCTTCAAACACCTACTTCACTTTCGGAGGGTTGCTTTTTGTTTCTCACTCATAATACTGCCCATCAAAATAGACTTCATCCCTACCGATATTTTTCCATAATGTTGCTAGTAGTTCTGATTTGAAATGCAGAATAATTGCATCTGTGGATGCAGTTTAAAAGCAACAGTCAAAGACGATTGCTCCATTTCCAAACTGAAAACCACTCTGCTTCACACAGAATTTTGTACGTTTCCCTACTGTTTTCAGTGACTGCTCTGCGGTTCTTCTCGACTGTGAGACATTAGCGACTTTCAGAAATGGCTCTTGAGCGCGAATGAAATTTGTAATGCCAAAACAAACCAAAACACACCAAACATTTTTGCTTATATGGATTTCAAGATGATGGTTAAGGGGTGGTTTGTGTTCAGACTGTGTGGCAGAGACATGCAGAATGGGCATGAAGTCTTTCACATGTTACAGCAACAGAGAAAGCCTAGCTCTTCAAAGGTATTTTGTTGTGATTAATTTCCCAAATTCATTTGAGGATGGGGTCAAGCTTAGAAAATAGTCCCACTGGCTCTGGTAGGTCAAATATCTGTACTGTCATTTGTCCTGAAAGGTATTTCACATTTTCACAATGCCATGTGCACAGCATGAAAGAGGTTATCAACATTACATCAGAGTAATAATCTTCAAAGCAAGCCTCTGATTCTTAACAGTGTAGGAGGAAGGCAGTGAATACTTCTGCAAGTCTAAGCTTAAAATAACCCCCCATATAATCAGCCATAGCAGGATGGATTCATAATAGATCTGTAATTCTTTTGTGACTGCAACCCTTGCCCATTCCCCCAAACAGCCACTTTATTTCTCCTCAAATCCCAAACTCTTCCCTGTCATGAAAGCCTTGAAAAATCCCCACTGCTTTGTGCTGGAAAGCCTCCATCCTTTTGCCTTTGTCAGGCTGATTTAACTGGGGACATTCTACTTCTGCTTAAAAGTGCTGTTTTCTCCTTTGCTGGCAAGAGCTACACCAGTAAAAGTCCTGGTTAATCTCCATCAGCTTTCTTTGGGTTTGGAATCCGTCTCCACTGTTGGTGTGTTAGCTGTGAGTGATCCATAACAGACAAGGACCAAAAGCAATTTTCCTGCACATTTCTATTTTCTCAAAACCAGTCTGTGTTGGATATAGCACCTTGGAAAATACATCTGAAATCAACAGAGGTTTGCTATTTTTATTGCACTTCAAAAAACATAGCTCATTGGATTCCTTAGGAAACGTATCTGTTTGTGTAAATAGTAAAGCCAAGTTTCAGTGTGGTCAAATTAGAAGCAGCTGAAATATTAAACCCTAATTTCCAAGATGGAAACTACAATAAGTAAAATGCAATGTTACAACTGGTACCAAGAAGAAACCAGGATTAAAGAGGACCCGTGGTGGACTATGGTAGTAGAATATAGGTGTTCTATTTGCATTTTTGCATAGAACTCAAAATGCAAAATTCATACCAGAATCTGGCTTTGGATATCTTTTCTTACAGCGTAATTTTTCATTTCGGAAAGCTGCCATTGTCTTCCTAATTCTCTGCTACAACTGACTCTGTCAAAACGTGTTTTGAAAGTGTTAGGATTTTCTGAGACTGTGCACATGAGTAATGTCACCTCACTTTTTGGGCTCCTTGCCAATAGTGTGTGCTTATTAGCTCCATCTTTTTTCTGACATTGAAAGAAGGCATTGATAGCGGAGGAACTGTGCCTTCCTGTTGACTTGGTTCTGGTTTCAAGTTCTCGCAGCCCTCAGAGGAGGTTTGGGTGGGGGGTTTTGTTGTTATTTTTTCCCTGGTGATGGTTCTGTTCTTACACAGCTGTAGGGCAAAATAAAAAAAGGCAAACCAGATTAGAGTGGCTATGCTGAATAAAAATACAGCTAGGGATGTATGTAAAATTCTTGTGAGATACAAAGACTTTTCTCTGCCACTGGTTAGTGCTGCAGATCTGAGAGAGTGACATGAGCACTCTGTCTTCACTCTGGAGGTGATGTTTGCTCCTTTAATCACAGCACCACAAAACGAGAAAGAAACTTTCTATTGCAAAAAACTTTTCTAGCTATAAATTTTGTGCCGTGGGGCAGCGTGCTGTATGTTACCAGGTTACTTTCTTTCTTAGGCTTGGCAGGGACTCATAAAAGGAGCACCAACACCACTTTACTATGTGATGCACAGCCCATGCAGAAGTCATAAGCAATCTGCCTAAAGCTGAGAAAATCTCACTGAGCTAATCAGATACAAAGGGATTTGGAAGGTCATAATTTTTCTGACAATCCGACTGTAACTAGACACACAGGAGTTAACATATTTAACTTTATTTACCTTTAAAAACGTGTGGGCTACAAATGGAGCCTGTTTCCTGTCTCAAGCCAGGTTTGAGAGCTTTCGCATTCCACTAGCATCACTGCTGTCCAGAGACAATTTGGCTGCATGAAAATGGTGTTGACAAAGCTTGTGTTGATCTGTTTTTATGTTGTTTGTCTTAGAATTATCTCTAAAGAATTTGGAAAGCACTTTTATGCATCCAAACTTCTTTAGCAGAGTTATTCGTGTTGCCTCTCAACTTAACTTCTTGGTTTCTGGTCATTCTGCTGATGGCCAGTAAGAACAGAAAATTATGAAATTTGCTGTACTCCTCCCAAATGTGAGGATCACAGGGCCTTTCACTGCTCATAGATAGCCTTCGTGTTCTGTCTAAGACATGATTGAGATAGTCATAGTCTCAATTATGATTATTTCTTATTTAAGTGTTTTCATTGCCAAGAGGCCCTATGTAATTGCTCGGAGTGCTCTTACCTTGGTGCAGCAAGGCAAAGCCAACAGGAGAGCCAGCTCCATGAAGAGTTCCCGTCCTGACCACAGAGACTCTGTTTTCACTCGCAGCAACGATGAAATTACACAAGGCAGGTGAGTGAGGGGCAGATGCCTGGGCACAGAGCACTTCCTACTTTTGAGAGCACTTCCCTACTGGGAATTCAGTCTGCAAAGTGCAGGAGCAATACAAGTAAAAGAAATCAGACATGTTTTCTTAACAAGTGCATGTATATTTACATGTAGATTTTCATGTCTCAACACTTTGGACAAATTTTATTTGGGCCCCATGCATGCTATTCTCTACATGCAACCACATTAGCTTCAAAATATGGTAATGGATGTCAGGGACCTGTGTCGTTTGGAGCAGGCAAAGTGACCAGGAGGCTTGGTACAGCCAGGTACCTTCTGAATGAACCAAGTGATTTGGGTTGATCAAAATCGTATTTTGATGTAATGAAGCTCTTTTTGACTGAAAATAACTATCTTAGGTGTGTTGGGGAGGGGGGGGGGGTTGGGGGGCTGTTCTTAATTCTCTTGCATCTTGTCTTCAAGGAATTCTCAGCACGGTGTTTTTCTACCTGATGTGATTTCTTTTATGAAAGTGCCAGCAGAGGTTAACACTTCATTAACAAATTCCACTTCTTCTTTAAAGAAACACTTTATTTCCTGAGATCTCTCACTTCCTAATTGATTCCTCTGACAATTTTTTTCACATTGCCTCAGCCAGGGGAGTATAGTCTTTAATGAATTAAACAACAAAGTATTTTTGTCTTAGGGCTCCAGGTATATTTGCTATTTAATTCTGATGTGCATTAATCTGTTCCACCCTCTTCTTAGGCCAGACTCCTTATCTAGGGGGAACAGCAATTGTTACTAACCAGCGTAATGGTAATTTATGAAAGTACCGTAAGTGTTTCCTCTCTTCCATCTCCCAGCTCAATAGCCATTTCTACATGCCCACGATGAATTGTAGCATTTTCATTCTTTTCTCTAAAAATAAATAAATAAATAGATAAATTGTACACTCCAAAAACACACAGGTTTTCTCCTCATCTATCTCAGCCATTTGATAGATTTGGTTGAGGAAAGTGCAGTGAGGAGATGGCAAACTGCAATGTGGGAAAGGAGGGGGGAAAGGAAGACCCTGGCATTGCTTGACTTCCAGAGAAAATGCAATATGGGTCCACTTCTTGTGTTTAATTTCCTTCATCCTGAAGGCTGAACTGGTGAACATCCCTCTTCAGTTATGCTCTGGAAGAGAAAAACACACTTCACACCAGTAGAGCTGAGGGGAATGGCAGCAAGAGAAGGGCTGATATCACCTGTGAAAGAGAAGATGAGCTGGCAGAAGATGAGCATGGAGAAAAAGTGCAGAGTAAATTGAAGCCTCTACTTCTGTTGAGGTGTTTTGTTTGCTGTTTAATGTTCTAATCCTCAAGCTCAGCTTTTGAAGGTATTTTATACCCTAATCATATGGGCTGCACAGAGAAGGGGGGGTTCATAGGCTCTCAGCACTGAAAAGCCATATAGCAAAGAGAAAGGGAACACCTGTTACATGATCATAGAATCATAGAATGGTTTGTGTTGGAAGGGACCTTAAAGATCATCTAGTTCCAGCCCCCCTGGAAGTTATGGAAGGACTTGGAAACACATTTTTCTCCCTGAAAAATAAAATGTGACCTTCCTGTCATTTCTCAAAGCCTCCTTTTTTTTTTTTCTTTCCAGTTGAGGACCCCAACAAACCATTCATTCTCCATTTTCCACTAACATCAAGTCTGGAAAATATATAGGTTGATTTCTAACGTAAATGTTCTACAGTTTATTGCAAAAGGCCTCAGTATCCAGAATTTCATTATGGAAATGTCAGCAATCGTTCTAATTACAAATCTTTTGTTTATGTTTTCAGATCTATGGTTCCAAACAATTATGACTGCCAATCTCTGCAAAACAGGACTCGCAAATGAAAAACTATTGGTTTCTATAACACCAATGCACTGGGATTTTACATCACTGCAGATGATGATTGAAACGATCAGCTGAGAATGGCTGAGACTCAGTCTGATAGACTGACCATCTTAATTATCTACTTCATTAATTGGCTGTCTGCAGTTTGCTACTGTCTCCATTTTCAGGACTTTCAGTATTAGATTCTGGGCAGATCCAAAGGCCACGCTGAGGTTGACTGAAACATGTCTCCCTGTAACAGCCATATTATAAATTCACTGAAGATTCAGAACAGACTGATAGGACAAAATTAGTTCAGCCTCCAAGCACTGAAACCGAGGAGACTGCTGGAAAGGCTCTAACAATTACTATTACTCCCATGTTGCCTACCCACCCTTCTGTCAGATGTTGCTGCCCCATAGCTGATACAGCAATATATCCTCTTTCTGGTCAGCATTAAATCAAACCACTATCAATGACAGGTCTTAGGCTAAGCTGCAAGCACTTTTGCTGTCTCTGATTTAGGGACAGTACCCTTCAGACCCCCAAATGACTGTCAACATTTTAAGTGATAGTGAGGATAAAAGGGTATTCTATGGATTTTCTGCCAAATGAGGCTCAAGGAAACAGAAGCTATGTATACTTGTGCTTTTCCTTGAGTCATTTTGCCAGATGTACCAATAACATAGAACAAAATAAAATATTTTAGACACAAAAGTCACTATACTATGGTATAAAATTAAATTTTAAAAGGTAAGAAAGAGAAAATCATATTCTATCAACATATTTTCAATCAATTTACCAAACTGGAAAACTTTTAAACCAATGCCAGAAGGCTAATACAATAATTGTTTTGTTTATATATGCCAAATCTCTATAACTGCAATGGGAAAAAAAACCTCATCATTTCATGAAAATAAACTGTAGCAACTACTTTTATTCACAGGTCTTGTAAAGGAAGCCAATAAACAGTATTTTATCTCTGGTTACAAAACATACAATATCAACCACAGAAATGTGCTTACCATGAAAATAAACAGCAAATGAAAATTATTGTATGATTGCCTGGTGTAAATAAAGAAAAAAATACTTGTGCAAGTCTTAAAAAGAAAGGAAGAGGAGGGTGGTCGTTTTTCCACAGAAGTTATTAGTGACTTTGGATTACTGCAATTAGGATTCCCAGATTTGTACCTTAAAGGAGTTGTGGTTTTCATAGGTTAAATCCTCAAGGGAGCCTGGGTTGGGTACGTCTGCTCTGAAGGGTGTCTCAAGTAAGCCATAATATATAATATTGTTATGTATGGTATGGTGTGGTATGGTGTGGTATGGTATAGTATAGTGCAGCATAGTATACTACAGTATATTACATCACATTACATGATATTATATTGCTTAATATGTATTAATATACATGGATATATTATCATAATATAATATAATATTGCATTCCTATACAATATACCAATATATTATATATTTATATATTATCATATGTTATAATAATATATAACACAATATAATTTTGGCCAAATGTTTTGCAAATGGAGTAGAAACAACCCCCATCAGATTCCAGCATGAAGTTTGCTTTCGAGGATACCCAAAGAGAGAGCCAGGGTAAGGTAAAGAAGAGAACTGCAGACTAGTTCACCAGCCACACTACGAAGAGAGAGGAACTGTGGCTGCAATGAGCAGCAGTTGAGAATCAGGCTTTCCATCAGAAGCCCAGGAGCTCTTAAACTGGGCAAAATGGGGCAGAGCCACAGTCCCCCAAGCCCTGCTTCCCTGCTTTTGCAGCAGCTCTCTGCTTGAATCCTTGCTTTGCTGCATTTGGGGCAAACATGTCCGTGAGCAATTTCTGTGCTGTTCCCAAGCAGGTGGGAATAGGCACCAGCACTTCAGTTTGGTTGCTGAACCCCAAAGGACTTTGCCACCTTATTTAAGGCTCCTGGTTGCCATCAGGGAAAAGCACCAGTGATATAAATGAGATCAGGGGAGAAAAAAACCTGTATTGCAGTTTTGGCGAGGAAATAAAAACACACATAAAAATTAAAGTCTTTTATTTCATGGGCATGGCCTCAAAGCAGCAAGTCGGCAGAACAGGATGCAGATGTGTTGTAAAACAATCTGGGATAAATTGCTCATAGAAAAGAAATCCACTTCAAACGCATGAAGAGGAGCGTTGTGTCCAAGCTGCCTTCCCTTTGCCCTGGACCTTTGGAGATTCATTTCCTCGCCTGGACTCCTGTTCCTGACGAGACAACCAAGAACACGGTAAGTGTATATTCTACATGCTGGAGATGGTTAGATTAGGATCCAAGCTCTACAGCTGTACTCAACATGAGGGGAAAAAAGAGCCTTGGATAGCGGCACTGCACCTGAGGTGAAAGTCACATCTCACAGGAACTCAAAGCTTCATTCAAACAAAGCAGAGTGAGCAGATTCCTGACTCATTCGCACATGTGTTAGAGCAGGGAGCAGCACTAGCTGGAGGATGGCTGGACGGACGAGCACCACCTAATGCAGTACAGCACAGGCAACTGGTAGGAGCTAGATCAGAGCTGGGTGCGGAGCTGGGAACACACCCTGGCAACTCACCAAAACTGCTTTCTGGTCACACAGGTAACTCACAACAGCTCAAACAAGATCTAAAGTTGCGATTCGCAAACAAGACCACTTGTCTTTGACAGCAGTTGTTCCGTCCCCGCTGACTCATTACATGGTTGCGTAGTGCCAGCTAGCCCCTGTGGCAAAAGTGGCAGCCTCTAAAAATCAGTGGGACAGATAGGAAAGGGCAGGAAATGCAAGGTAAGTTATCTTTGCTCAGACTCAGAGCGGTGAGAGCCGCACTGTGCCACACAGGCACATATAACAGCCAGTGGTGGCCTCCAACCTTGGCTCCAGCGCACCTGCAGTCTGTGCCGCTTTGGCGGCTGCTGCTGAGACGAGCATGGGAGGCAGAGCCTGGCACCGTCTCTCTCCACCCCATTATCTCCTGCTTCAGAGACAGGGCTGACAGAAGAGGAAGAAACCATTTAGTCTTTCACCCTGCGAAGCTGTCTGGAGCGAGAAGGTCCCCACCAGGGAGCTAGTGAGGTTTAGAAGACCATTGTGCCACCTGAGCAAAGGTGCTCAAATCTAAGGTTTCAAGGAGTAAGTAATAAAAGTAATGGTCTCTCTGGATTAACTAAGCAATACTTAATATTTCAAATCTCATCCTGCTGTTGCAACTCTTTGCAGCTTTATTTAATATGAGAAACACATACCATCTGTTCTCTGACAGCAGATAAGAGACATCTGTGAGGTGTAACGTCCCCACAGGGTCCCAGGGGTTTTACTTGAAATCTCCAGGGTTCTCTTGGATACACCTTGGACAAATATCTCCTCATAAACCTGACAGGGATTTTGAACCTAGCAACACAGAGGGTGTTTGATGCAGCAGTGCGAGTAGAAAACCAGACGGATGAGATGATCAAATTGTCAGTGCAGGTTTCTGCTTCAGACACGGCAAGAACACCCACATGTGGATGTTGCCACAGAGCATACATCACCCTGTCTCCAGCAGAACAAGCTTAAATCTGCTTTTATGATCATCTGATTTTCTTTTTAGCAAAGAGAAGAAGCACCTCTGTACCAGTAAAAAAATCTTCTGAGGCTATTTAACATTACTTCAAGAGTTCAATTATTCTTAAGAAAATCTTGACAATTATTCCCCTGCCTTTAAGACAAATGAACAAGTAATCCCTCAAGACAGGATAAAAGCGGATGGCTGGGCAAAGAGAAACATTCACTTTTGGAGGTTTCATTTGGCCAGACACTGAGAGGGCTTAAGAGTGATGCAAACGCAGGTGTCTTACAAAGTAGAATTACCCCTTCTCCTTGCAACACCCTTGCCCTCAAAAAGCCACTAGGTTCAGCAGCAAACATTAGTGTTAGTGTTAGAAAAAATAACGATAATGAGAGTTCTCTAACTGGCAGGCTGAAGCTCATGCTTTGCCATTTCATTCCCAGAGTGGTGACTGCACCTGAAACACCAGACACCACGAGGCTCACCAGCAGCGCGGTCCCTGGTCCAGCTGCTTCTGCGACAGCATCCCCAGCTGTTTCCTTCTGACCTGTGATCCGCTTGCAGATAGTAGGGCCATTTTCAGCCTCAGCTATAACCAGGACCGCAGGTTTCCCTATAAGCAAAGGGGTGCAGGAGCATGGGCACAAGAGTGGGGTGGGACAAAGGGACCAAGTGGGGAGGATGCTGGCAAAAGTGGATAAAATACCTTTTTACTCCAGCTTCATATTCAATGGCCCATTTCTTTCCTATTCTCTTATAGCTTATGCCAGAGGACAACGTATCTTCTGGTGCCTGTGTGAGAAGCACACCATGCCGGGACAAACAGCCTTAGTAACTATTCCGTAACCAATAGGATAAATGAAAACAGAAGGGCATTTTAAGGACAAGTTATGGTTTTCCCTGAAGCTTTGCAAATTTGATATGCTTCACAAAAGTTACCAAGAATAGGGAAAGTTTACTGTCTTTGGATCATTTATAGATAAACCCGATGACAAGGTGTAGGAAAAATGTTTTGGTTTTCTGACTCTGCAATCAGCCAAGTGGACAGACCCTTAGGACTGAAATACTCTGCAAGTGCAGAACTACATTGCTTTTGGATCTAATACGTCCTTAGGCAAAAATCAGCTCTCCATTTTTCCACTGCCTTCAAAGAACATATTGACAGGCAGAATGTGGCAATTTTAATTAATGGGGCGAGGAGAAAAAGCTGTTGATTTTGTCTCCGAGAAATTTTCCCAAATGGCCGCGTTACTCAATCAGTGAAGAATATTATTTCAGACAGTGGTACAGAGGCTTGGTATGTTTGCCAGCTCTGATCAAGATTGATGGCTCTAGCAACAAACAGCACAAGTGGACACCTTCCAGCTTCCCGAGCTGTTTAAACGCTACGAAGACTGTTCCCTTGGTGCAGAAAAACTGTAAGGAAAAATGACAGAGCTACGGTCTTTAAGCTAAATAACACTTATTTACCTAAAGAAAAGGTAGTTGATGAAAAAGACTCCAATAACCTGAATTCCTCCTTTGAACACCCACCCCGTTCTGTTCTTCATTCAATATGCCTGAATTGACAGGTTTGAAAACTGATCTGGCCATTGAAAGAATGCGCTCATTTAAAAGGAATTAATATAAAATAATTTTGTTCAGATAAACAATGTAGTGGCCATTAAACACTCAAATGTTTTATTCCTGTTTAAACTTTAGCTAGGCACTTTCCCAAGTGTTTCAATGAAGTGAGGCCCTAGTTATTATTTTTCAAAATCCAGAGGTTGTACTGTAAAATGTACTAATTTTCCCTTCCTAGATGTAAATGAAAGGAACTGATATTGTTCAAGTCCTGAAGTCTTTACTTAGTCCAAGGAGGCATTAAGTCGTCCCTGACTTCAGCGGTGACATTAAATTGAGGATGTATGTAGGAGGACTTTTAGGATTTGACCTGTTGCAGGCTTGAGTGACCTTTGGGTGTGGGCTGCAGTCCTTATGGATCACACAAAATGTTCCCTAAAGTTTACAGAAAAAAGATTTAATAAACAATTCCAGGTGAAAGAACTCTGGAATTGTCCAAATTTCCTCTGGGAAATCTTGAGGGACTCTGCTAAAAATATGGAGCTTTTATATAGTGGTCTTAATCCAGTGAAATATTTTTTTTTTCATCATCCTATTGTCACAAGGTATTTGGTAAAATGAGCGACGGTTTTATTTCATCTCTCTGATATCTGTAGAGCATAAATGCTGTATAGCAATAAGAAAAAATAAACCATGCAGCTATCTTCCAGAACTGCTTACTCTAGCAAATATTTTTATTATAAAAATTGGTTGAAAGGTTGAAATTTGACTTAAAAAGCAATATTTACTAATTTCATTTTCTCACCATATTTTGAAAGGTTGGAAGGAATAATTGATTTTAAAACACAGGGGAAAAGAAATCTCAGGTGGTTCTAATTTGTTAGAAGAAATGAAAAAAGAATGGAAGGAGAATGGAAGCTTGCAGTGGCAAGGACTAGCAGCAGGAAGAGTCTTTCCCCAGAGCCTGAGGTGTCCTTGTGGAACCGCCTCACTGCTCTGCAGATTGAAGAGGAAAGAGCGGTCACATCAGGAGAGATGCTGTAGCTGAGTATGGCAGGCTGACCTGCTCCCCATATAACAACCACAGCAACTAAGAAAAAGCAACAGGTGATAGTAGTAGGCGACTGTTTTCTGAGAGGTACAGAGGCACCCATGTGCCAACATGATGCACTCTCTAGAGAGGTGTGCTGCTTACCAGGGACTTGTATCAACCCCACAGGAGACCTGGTTACTCGGGACACGGAGAGGGCTGTGGTACTCAATGACTTTTTTACCTCGGTCTTCACCAGCTCTAGCCACACCGCCCAAGTCACAGAAGGCAAAGGCAGGAACTGGGAGAATGAGGAACCGCCCACTGTAAGAGAAGATCAGGTTCAAGACTATCTAAGGAACCTGAAGGTGCATAAGTCCATGGGACCTTACGAGATGCATCCACAGGTCCTGAGGGAACTTGTGGATGAAGTTGCTAAGCCACTATCCATCATATTTGAGAAGTCGTGGGTGTCCAGTGAAGTTCAAACCAACTGGAAAAGGGGAAACATAACCCCCATTTTTAAAAAAGGAAAAAAAGGAAGACCCGGGAGACTACAGGCCAGTCAGTCTCACCTCTGTGCCCGGCAAGATCATGGAGCAGATCCTCCTGGAAACTATGCTAAGGCAAACAGAAAATAAGGAGGTGATTGGTGTCAGACAACATGGCTTCATTAGGGGCAAATCATGTCTGACAAATTTGGTGGCCTTCTATGATGGGGTTACAGCACTGGCGGATAAGGGAAGAGCACCTGACGTCATCTACCTGGACTTGTGCAAAACATTTGACACTGACCCGCATAGCATCCTTGTCTCTAAATTGGAGAGGCATGGATTTGATGGATGGACCACTTGGTGGATAAGGAACTGGCTGGTTTGTCACACAATGAATTGCGATCAAAGGCTTGATGTCCAAGTGGAGACCAATGACAAGTGGCGTTCCTCAGAGGTCAGCATTGGGACCAGTGCTGTTTAACATCTTTACCAGCGATATGGACAGTGGGATTGAGTGCACCCTGAGCAAGTTTGCCTATAACAGTCAACACGCTGGAGGGAAGGGATGCCATCCAGAGGGACCTGGACAGGCTCAAGAGGTCAGCCCATGCGAACCTCATGAAGTTCAACAAGGCCAAGTGCAAGATCCTGCACGTGGGTCAGGGCAATCCCAAGCACAAATACAGGTTGGGTAGAGAATGAATTGAGAGCAGCCCTGAGTAGAAGGACTTGGGGCTGTCAGTTGATGAGAAGTTCAACATGAGCTGGCAATGAGTTCTGGGGTCCACAGCATAAGAAGGACATGAACCTGTTGGAACGGGTCCAGCGGAGGGCCACGAAGATGATCAGAGGGGTGGAGCACCTCTCCTGTGAAGACAGTCTGAGAGAGTTGGGGTTGTTCAGCCTGGAGAAGAGAAGGCTCCGGGAAGACCTTGAAGCCTTCCAGTACCTTAAGGGGGCCTACAGTAAAGCTGGAGAGGGACTTTTTACAAGACCATGTAGTGATGGGTCAAGGACTAATGGTTTTAAACCGAAAGAGGGGAGATTTAGACTAGATATTAGGAAGAAATGCTTTACTGTGAGGGTGGTGAGGCACTGGAACAGGTTGCCCAGAGAAGCTGTGGATGCCCCATCCCTGGAAGTGTTCAAGGCCAGGCTGGATGGGGCTTTGAGCAACCTGGTTTAGTGGGAGGTGTCCCTGCCCAGGGCAGGGGGGTTGGAACTAGATAATCTTTAAGGTCCCTTCCAAACCAAACCATTCTATGATTCTGTGATTCTATGATCCACTGTTCCCTCTATCTCAGGGCCAACTAATGCATTTTCTAATTTTCCATTACATCTGCCTTGCTCTCATCAGTTCATTAAAACTGGGAACATCCTAAAGATGACAATTATTTGCTTATAACTCTTTCCTTCTGAAGGCTGCCATTCAACGGGACACCCACTCTAGACTGGACTTCTCTAATCCACCAAGCTCATTCCTGTGCACGTATGTGGACGGAAGAAAGTATGAAGCTATCTACACTATTCCCTACCTATCAGGGCTGATAGAGGACACCTTTTCCATGCTGCCTCACTATGAAATTAAATTTTGTGCCCTTATTCACAATGAGCTGTGCCTGACTCAGCAGCAGTCCCATTTGTGAAGGCAACGCAAAGTTTGGGACCAAGGTGGGACTCAACATGGTCACTCAGGTGCTGCATCCTCTTTGCCAATAGGTCCCCCTGCTCTGACATTTATTTGGTCACCTACCTGTGTGCATTAAGCAGCATGTCAGGCCACGGGTCGACAGCTTGCTGAGCATGTAACAGTAAGACCTGGGAAATGCAATGTAATGTCTTGTCAGAAATAAATTGTACAACTTGTGGGTCACTCCTCTGTGTGCAGAATTGGCTGTTACTGTCTCAGAGTAACTACAGCTTTGCATGTGGCCAGGTAACTGGGCATTTTATCAGTATTTTAATGTATATTCAAATAGAAATGTTGTCTTGAAAATTCCCCAAAGCCAGTCCCTGCTTTCATCAACATGTGGTCCAGGAAAGTCTTTCATGGCATCAAAAGTGACAGTCAGGGCTTATCGCTCATCCCATTTGGTCTGTACACCACGGCTCCCTGGCCAGCACTTTTTTGCAGCTGAAATTACTACAGCTCTCAGAGCATCACAGGCAGCATATAGACAGCAGCAACTCATTGCCTAATTTTGTCCTTGCAATTCTGCGATATCTATAGTCTAATGGACACCAGCTCTTTAAAATTCCTTTTCCTACACATATTTTCACAAATGTTGAAGAGAGCCTGCACATTTACCATCATTACCCATTTTTTCCTAATGCTTCCCCTTCAGAAACCAAACGAAGTGTGGCAATGCAGAGCAGGCAATGTCTAGCTCGACAGATTTTTTTATATATATTACATCTCAAAGACAACAAGAAGCTTGAAAAAGAAGACATTCAAAGTGATGGTCCTTTACACGGAACAATAATTCATCAGTCCTTGCTGGAGTGAATAAAACTCCTCCCCTCAGAGGATGTTACCAATTTACATCATCCTTCTAGATACGCAAGAGGCATATGTGAGGTTTATCTTCACCTCACTTTAGCTCTCTGTTCACTTTATCTTGTACCTTGTCTAAGTTAACTGTCTAAATTTTATTCACAGAATCACAGAATCACACACACAGAATCACAGAATGGTTTGGGTTGGAAGGGACCTTAAAGATCACCTAGTTCCTATCCCCCTGCCATGGGCAGGGACACCTCCCACGGGCAGGGACACCTCCCACTAGACCAGGCTGCTCAAAGCCCCATCCAGCCTGGCCTTGAACATTTCCAGGGATGGGGCGTCCACAACTTCTCTGGGCAACCTGTTCCAGTGCCTCACCTCCCTCACAGTAAAGAATTTCTTCCTGATATCTAGTCTAAATTTACCCTATTTCAGTTTGAGGCCGTTACCCCGTGTCCTATCATTACACTCCCTGATAAAGAGTCCCTCCCCATCCTTCCTGTAGGCCCCCTTTAGGTACTGGAAGGCCGCTATGAGGTCTCCCCAGAGCATTCTCTTCTACAGGCTGAAAAACCCCAACTCGGCCTGTCCTCATAGCATGGGTGCTCCAGCCGTCTCATCATCTTCGTGGCCCTCTGCTGGACCCTTTCCAACAGGTCCATGTCCTTCTTGTGCTGAGGACTCCAGAGCTGGACGCAGTACTCCAGGTGGGGTCTCACCAGAGCAGAGTAGAGGGGCAGAATCACCTCCCTCGACCTGCTGGCCACGTTTCTTTTGATGCAGGCCAGGGTGAAGTGGAGAGAGAGAGTGAAGAGGTATTTCTAGAGGTTACTCACGGCCCTTGACTTCACATGGCTAAAGTTAGAGGACATCAACTTTGCTTTTATGTTTAATTCTTTTTCCTAAAATTACAGAGAGATCAGCATTCATTCCCCCACTCCCTTTAGAAATCACCAGCCTCCGTTTATGTCCTGTGGTTTAAGAATAATTTCTATTCAATCTCATTATAGACCACAGATCTTTAGTTCCTCAAACAACTTCATTTCAATAAAACAAGCTTAATGATTATGTAGCTACCCCTCTTTCCATGGACACAGCAAGGCAGATCCTTTCCTCCTAATTCTATGTCTCCTTCAGCCACATCTTATCCCAAAAAGTTACAGTCACTCATCCTCTCTCAGTCTTTCATCTGCTTCCAGGTTGCCATCATTGCATCTGCTCTGGATGTCTTCCTGAGTTTCTTGTCCTTTCTCTGCTTCTTCTCCCACTTGTGTGCACACATTGATAGACACAGAGTAAAATAAACCAAAATATAAATTACCTTCATATTCAATGTCAGGTCACTAGAGAAACCTGTTCAATCAGCTGCCCGAGCCCCTGCTTAAACCTGCATGAAGCTCAGCTTCCCATTTTCACAACTATTGCTAAACAAGGAGGGATTTAATCGTCCCATCATTTGTCCTGGAAGTCATTTGTCAGATCCAGCAGCTTCAGTGAAGTGGTTTAAAATGTTATCCTACAGTAAAATAGTATTTAAAAAAAAAATTCAGAACAAAATGAAAGATATAGAGGCATTCAAAAAATGACAGTGAGCATATGTTACTTTTTTAACCTGGCATGCAAACATAGGATGCTATGTTCGGTATCATACACATTTGGTTCAGCTAAAAATCACATCCTGAAATTGCATTTTAATGATTGTCACATTAGAACAGCAGTCATCAAAGATGACAGTAATTTACAGATACCAGTCGATTAAAAACCTTGTTGCTAGAGCAATTTCACAGAAAGATCTGTATTGTCTGTAAAACCTCCTGGTTGCTTAAAGCCCAAAACTAAGGTCTAGAAAAAGAAAGCAAAACTTTTTGCTTTCTATTCATTGCAGAAGTCACATCCAGCTCTAAGTTCGATGCCCCTGCATACCCTGGCAAGCTGCTGCCCTTCCAGAAAAATACGTATTTTCTGTAGATCCTGTATCCCCTTGGCCAGTCCCAATCAGACATCTCAGACACGTTGGGCCTCTGGGGTAACACAAATTCCTCTCATGAAATGTCTGATTCATCCCTTTTTAGTCATACTTTTTTTTTTCTTTTCTATGTGCAATTTCCATTTTATAATACAGATTGATCTCTGTCTTCTACTGCACTGCTTGACACAAAGCACCTCCATTTTTTCCCTATAACCTGCACCTATGGTGAAGGGACCGTAGGGAGCAATTCTGCTCTTGGTGCAGAAATGGGCTTGTAGAAGTGTCTACATATCCCCAAATTATGTTTGCCCTCTACTCTGTGCTGTCCACTTCCTACTGAATCAAGCCAAACAGCTAAGCTCTTTCATTTTTTCCCCTCAGCTTCCTTAATAGATGCTTTTTTTTTAACCGCAGGTCCATTATTTTATCAACGATGTTGTTATTGCTTTTGTGTTATGCTGCTGTGTAGATGTCACCAGAGCTCATTGTTTTCAACACTGTAGAAAAACAAATGCAGACAGCCAGGAACTTCAGGAAACCAGGGAGATAGTGCTGGTCCCCATGACAGACACTAGTCTTGGCACATAAGGAAATTCATAGTCCTCAAGGTTCTAAAAATGTCAAAGCAAAGGAGAGAATTTTAGGGAGCAATTTGCAGAAGAGCAGCGTGGACGGTAGGAGGGTGTTATCGGTAAGTCATTTTTCCCCAAACATGAGGCATAGAATAGCAGAAAGTACAAAGATGGTCATTTGAAAATTGGTCAATACTGGGAGGACAGCTGGCATTGTGAGCAGTGTATAGGCCATGGTGAACTTCTTGGGCTCAAAATGAAGACACACAATTCAGATTTGACGTTATAGAGGACTGGGGAGCAGCAAAGGACAGAGAGAGAGAAGCTGCACAATCACTGTAGACCCTCTGTGCGACCCATGGCAACTCCTGGTACCAGGGGTATAGTCCAGGAGAGCTACATGGGTCTCATTTTGCACGTATCTGTCCCAACTCACGCAGCTACACTGGCTGAAGTCTGCAGCGAGGACATGCCTTACAGAACAGACAAGGCAGGCGGTTTCCTGGAGAGCTCTGTTGAAAAGATAAGCAAAGTTCATGAAAAAAAGCACTGCTGACATGTTTCGGTACAGGTTAGCATGGTTACAAACTGCATTGGCAGCCCAACTGTAGTCTGCATGTTGTGATAAATATTCTCTTGGACATATCTACATGCACTACTTTTCACACTAGGTAGGTGTTTGCTGCTGAGGTGTTTTACTGCAAGAGAAACATAGCAGTAACCTATAGAAACACTGTGTGAAACCGGAGTGGATCCAACGCTGTGGTGGGTAAGGTGGGGAGCCACGAGCTAACGCAGCACCTCAGAGCCAGCAGTCCTTGCCAGCTTTCATACCACAGTGATTTATGTAGCAGTTTTCTAAAAGTATTTTTCCCTCATATTTAATCATAAGGTAGCCCTGAGGTTTCAAAAGCATTCAAAACTCTTGGAAAAGGCACTTCCCCTCTTTGGATATTTCCACTGAGAGTAGCTAAATACTTATCTATCAGGCTTTTTAATCTAATACCTCAAGGGCAGTTTTGTAAGAGTCACGTATAATTGGTAGTTCTTAATGCTACTAATAAGCTAACTTCAATATGCTGGATATTATTTAACTCATGGTATGACTTAATAGTTATCTATAATGTCTCATCACTTCTGCCCTCATTAGTTTATACCAATAAAACATATAAAATAATTTGAACTAGAAATTATTCCATTTTTGAGCTAGGAACAATTCACTTTTAACCCAGACTGTCCCTTACCAGCTTTACTTTTCAGTTCATCATTCTGTAAGTTGAAAGAACATCATAAAATATCAAAATCTCAAATATTAGATCTTCTTCTGAAGTTACAAGTCTGGCACAAAGTTTTTGTTTCACTGGCAAAGTAACGAAGAGAAGTGCTCCACACTTTCCTTGATCTAGTGCTTCTAATCCACTGGTGAGCCCTTTGGTGCATGCCAAAAAAGATCACCCTCGTAACATGGCTTTGGTAATGGTTGGAGAGAGACAAAGAAGCAGAAGAGGTTAATTGGGCTCTTCTTGGAAGAAAAAAGTTACTAGGTAGGTAACAGACTCTGTAAGGAACCACGCAAACCACACTGAAACCAGTTAGGAGAATACCCTAAAGTACCGTTATAGAAAAAGTTAGTACCTGCTTTTCAGCTTTGGAAAGGCAACCAATCTTGCTGTAGAGACTACCATCAGGAAAATGTGGCACATCCATTGATGTTCTGACCCTCATACACTCAGAGGTCTTGTACTTCTCTGTCAACAAGTAGGCATACAAATTCTACTAAAAAAGAGACGTAAATTTTAACAAGCAATATCTTAAAGTGAAATCGGAAGAGCTGAAATAGATTTTGCAGAGTAAACAATGGCAAGTTTGAACACTGAAAAAATGATGCAAATCTGCTGGATGCAGAATGATGGAGGAATCTGTTGGTCTGTGGGGTAATGAGGGGTTTTAGGGAATATTTTGAGAAGGTAGATGATTTTCTATCCCAAACATATTCCCACTGGGCCTACTCCTTCTCTTCTGTATATTCCTCAGAGGGATTACTACATCTCCAAGAACTCTGAAGGAGACAAAGTATTCAAGAGAGACTTAAAATGCCTACGTTAGCCACTAAATGTAGATATCACCAGTGTTAAAGGAAGGCACACAGTACTTACAAAGTGATTCAAAGCACGAATAACACCAGCAGAGAAAGGAGAAGCCTCTAAAAGGGCACACAGAAAAATAACATTCACTTCAGGCACCGTGATGTTTTTTCTTGACCTTGGGACATTTTGCCTTTTAACAGCTCCTGGACTTGGAAAGAAACCACAAAGTTCCACTGGAAGTGTCCCAGAAAACAGCAGACACACCTTTGGTTGGCTCATCAGAGGCCTCATTCCTTTTCTCTGTCCTTCTCAGCTCCACAGTGAGAAAGATCCGTGTCTGCCTCAGCTCCAACAGCACAAGCCCTTAGATTTCTAATTTTGTTAATCAGTTGGTAACGGTTTCAGGTCTGAGCCAAAATAATTTATGTTCACGGAGAATGGCCCCACAATGACAATAGCTGTGTTTGGAGCAGCGGTGCTGCAATATTGCTAGCACTTGAAAAAAAAAGCAGAACAGAGCAGACAAAACTTGTGGATCCATAAAAGAGTGAGTTTATAGTGAATACACAAATTAAGTCTGGTATAAGTTACGACTTTTGCCACTCATGCAGTTTCTTCACTCCATTTTTTCATTAACATTTCTAGCAACTATGAATGTTATGACTCATAAAAAAATGTCAATTATTTTTATTGCAGTAGGTTTAAAATTTAATAGTCTTGATACAATAACGGAAGCATTTCTGTGTACAATATGAAAATCAGTATCTGCAAAACTGTGAGCAATGTAGCGTTCTAAGTAGCCACATCTTGTAATTCTTTAAATGAAAATGCATTAGCACTTCTTCAGGCATAATAAAATATGAAATAAGCAAGGAATATATTAATATTATTACTATGAGTAAGAAGAGAAAGCACCAATTATAAAACATGCTACAGTTCTTTGAACTCCACTTTAGTCGCCTGACTTCAAAGTGCAGAACCTGAAAACCCATCTGGTCCTGGACATACGTCATGATTATGATGTGCCACATTTTTGGCAGTAAATGACTTTAAGAGCTTGGATTTTTTCAAGTAGTTATGTGCACAGTAACCCATTAGGTAGAACAGCAAACTTTCCCCACTCTTCAGGACTGTGAACTATACAGGGCAGAGGGACGTCTAAAAGTTAAAGGCTGTGGTCGTGATCTTACAACCTTGTCCATCCAGCTCTGGATATTTCATTCCAATTGAAATGACATGATTTTTGCATCTAATTTTGAAATAGGACATCTGCCACCAGTTTCTGCACCACTGATGTCAGTAGGGTTTCTGGTGCTGATTTTAGAAGGGACAGAAGCAAACGAAGAACTCCAGACTTGAAGCCCATAAAAGCCAAAGGAAAAACTCCTGTTGGCTTACTCAAGCTTTGGACCTGGTCCTTATTCATTTGCCTTCACTAATTCCTGAAGGGGAGCTATGGGCTAACTGTGTCTGACTGTTTTGGACAAGTTCACTTAATTTTTGTGTTGAGTCTATAGTTTGTACTCCAAAACTAGATGGTTTTTACTATATTTAGATTGTTCAGAATGATGTCATTAACCTTCGGTTTTATGTTAAAGTCTCTTTGTTTGATCTGGAATTTGACAGGTGCTATTTGAGCAAAACTGAGTGAAAAATGTTCAGCCTGGTATTAGAGACCCCTACAAATCAGCATTCCAAAATCTCCTTGAAAATAAAGAGATGCGATGTACCACACAGCAAACCAAACTCCAGTTAAACGACAGTAGGTTCATTATTGAAATTATGATCCAAGTTGCCGCAGAAAAGCAGTGCATGTTTACAGAAAGGACATGCAGGTATTTCATTTGCAGGGCTAATCTCACCCATAATTATACCCTGAGGCCCCAGGGCCTCATTCTTCTTGTTGACTGATAAAATAGAAAAGTTTTAAGACAACTTCAAGTTCCAGATGTGAAATGAAAAGCTTTTAACAGTGTCCGTGAACTGCAGCCTGTGAATGACAATGAGCAACATAAGGGGAAGAACGCACTGGACGTGCAGGATGAGATGAAAAATGGCCATGTTTTGCAGAAATTAGCTCTCTAACTTATAGCTAAATTGAAAAAGGTTACATTTCTATATCTGGGAAATGACCTTCAAAAATTGTTGTCAAAATGCAGTGTGTGAGTCCATTCCCCATGGTAAGCACTTTAATGGAAGCTGCTATTAGAGGATCCTGATGCTACTTGCTCTCATTGCGTCTTCATAGGATCCATCTACACCCAATTTTTACCCATGATGACTTCAGCCAGGTCTTTCCCTGCATACTACCTCCCAGCCCTGCGTTAGGAACCCTGCCTGACAGCCAGGCACCAGCAGCAGCACGTGCACGTTCCAGCCCTTGGTTTGAAGCAGGTTGAACAGAAACTTCTCTCACCTGACCCAGAAGCTGCTATCTCTTCTGCAGGGGCGGTCTCTGATAAATGGCTGTATGCTTCTCTATAAAACGCATGTTCAAGTCCTGTACTACATGCGATATTCTCTTGCATTTATCCTTCATGAATGGGAAAACTGGGATTAAGGACACAACTGCAGGAGAGGCCCACAGCCATAGGAAGCAGAGGACAGCACAGGCTGGCCCCAGGGTTTACCATCTGAGCCTGGCCCTTTTCAAGGATATTTCCTTCACTCCTGCCTGGCTTTTTGCCCTGTGGGGCTCTAAGGGGTCCTGTATGCACTACATGGCATTCTACAGACAAAACCCATAAAACAGGGCTAGGGAAGACGCTCTGCCCAGCAGGGCCTAAGATCTGCACCGCTGACTCTGCTCTTGCTCAGTTTTGCCTCCTAACTCACGCTAGGTTTACCTGTATTTAATATCGTAGTTTTATATTGCCGATATATTTTGCAGTGAAGTGTTTTGAAGATCAATCATTAGATAACATTTTCGCACTTAAACTACACCCTGATTCAGCAAAGTACCTAAACAAACATCTGAAGTTAATTGCTTGAATGGTCCCATTTCTTTCAACATAACGTCAAAAGATTTGAAGTATACACTTCAGTGTTTTGTGTTTGAGTGCAAATGAATTTCACAAGTGCTGCTTCTCTGCTGGTGGACATTGGAGTTACTCCTTTTTACATCAAACATTTTTAATTTCATAAAATGGAAGCAGAGGGAAAAAATACTCCTGTAGTAATACAATAAGGGAAATGGTATAATACGAAATATTCAAATTTTATACAAATGTATGTGCTGGGAGCACTTTTGTACAAAGCATCAAAAACCAGTTTGGAAATACTTCATACTTTCAAATTTTTGTCTGACAAGGGCCGATATTTTTATTTGAGAAACAAGCAGTGTGAAGCTATGTTAGACTATAAGATAAGGAAAGTCTCTGGGGGGTTTATAGCCCCACAAATCTGCTGCTTTTGGGGTTTTTTTGTTTGACACCTTTGCCACGCCTGAGCTCCATGGGTTGGTTTCTCTCTCTGGGGCTTCACGGGAGGTTCCAGTCTGAAACCCAACAAAAGCCACATCACTCACAGAAATATAAAACATCCTACC
The DNA here is from genome assembly GCA_013398915.1 of Dromas ardeola. Lineage (NCBI taxonomy): Eukaryota > Metazoa > Chordata > Aves > Charadriiformes > Dromadidae > Dromas > Dromas ardeola. The sequence goes on from VYZM01010272.1 coordinate 634,374, forward strand.
GTCTGTCTGCTCCCAACTTGTTTGTTCTCGGTGAACACGCACAAAACACCCAAACAACTTACCAGGGGAACAAACCCAAAGGGTACGCATCCCTTCACATGCAGAAAATGATCAATCTATCTATCTGCTTCACAGAAGCGACTGAGATGACAGAGAGGGAAATAAGAACCAGCTGTAAGACAGCGGTGTTCACAAGAGCTTGATCTAGACCTGTTGCTCTTCTGTTGTATGAACTTTCCGTGTTACTCCCCTTACTGGAACAGTGTGCAGAACCTGGCTCCTACAGTCAAAGGCAAAGAGTTTGAGGTTTTAAGGATTTAATACTTGAAGTGGATCTCTCCATTGACTCACTGTATTTTGGATCAAGCACTCAGCACATGATTGTCTAAAACACAGCAGACACAGAGAATTAATCATATCATGTACTCATGGGACTGGACCTGTTTAAATAGCTAGGATTCCGCTTACGCACATAAATAATCACCTTTGAAAGAAATGCAGCAGTAGGCCATAGAACTATGCAATCTACTACGCACATACAAATTTACCCGCAAATTCAGACTGACTTGGAATTAAATTACAAGAGGCTGGATACTGTCAGCCTGTGCCTGAAAGAGGGAAAAATTCTGCATGTGAAATCGGCAAACATCACCTAGGTGCAGAGGTCACACTATACTGAACCTCACTCCTAGAAAATTGCTTCGTACTAGCCTGCTCCAAACCTGAACGGCCCCTGCTGCTAGGAGTGAAATGGAAATGAATTCCCCCTGGCAATGTCCCGATTTTCAGTGGCATTGGCAGCAAATTTTCGCATCAACACATTTCCTCCTTGTCTGAATTCCTAACAAAGCCGAGAAATCAACAAAGATGTCAAAACTGAGATACTTCAAGACCCCTTTCTTTACCCAGCCCTAATCACTTCAACATTTAGAGATCATTCTTTATTAAAACTTGCTATTAATGTGAAAAGAATGGCATAAATACAAAAGCATTGCTATTTCTCTCTGAAAGCATGGGGGATAGTGAACATGTACGGAGCATGTCATTCATCCCCATGTTTGTAAAAGCTAGCAAAAACGCAACACCATTTTTATGATAGATTTTGAAGATAAAAGGCAAAATCACAAGTATCTGGAATTCGTGTGCCTGGAACTGATGGATTTTCTCTGCTAAAAGGCACTGCTTGCCATGCCTGATGTTGAGGATGAAGACAGTTGCAGAGAGTCCAGAGCATGCCCTTCTTACCTATCTGACAACTAATTATCCTTCAATAATATCCTTTAATATCCTCTTCCCCGTGACAGCTGCAGGGTGCTGGCAGCTCCTCATAACCCCTGTGCAGGCGCATACACTGAAACTGTTGGCCTGGCACCCGAAGGAACATTGCAAGATGAGCATAACAAATAGACTAGAAAGGGGGTGGGGGTGTTGTTCTTTTTAACATTTTTAACTCAATTATCAAGGATTTCCAGTATTAATTTGAATTAAATAGATGGGCTGTGAACATACAGTATTGTAACTGGACTAATAATCTGTATTATTATACACTAAAATTTTTTCATTAGACCAACAGCAAATTCTTGCTTTCACATATAAGGGAGTGGTCTCCCTTTTTCCTATAAAAAAGATTTTGAGTTTAAGAGTAAAGTCCTCTTAAATGCTTCCTTCCTGGCCACCCAGCTGCCTACCCAGCTGATCTCCCATCCAGGTCAATTATATGGTATCTCTTATGAATAGTTACCCTGTTATTAGATGGGATCAATTCCGTGTTGTCTCAGGCTCTCAAATGCCACTGTATTGCAGAGAATGATTCATTGCGTTGCGTAGCAAACGTCTCGGGAAAAGCCAAAGGTGCTCGTTGGCCGTCACAGGGCAAGTGGAGCTTTTGACACAGTGGAATAAAAGTCAGAGGCAAGAATTAGTCATTATGCACATAAACCTGAGTGCCTGGCAATTTCGTGAGGTTTTTTTTCCTGGTGAAGAAAGCAGTGGAGAGTGAGGGAGAAAGAGAAGAGGAGCAGGAGCGTGCAAGCACGTTCCAGAAAAGGGCATAGGATAAAGCAAATTAGAGAAGTAAACTCTAAATCAGCCTGAAGAATGGCACTGCTTTGAGTAGAGAGCAGTACAGCTGACTCGTGCTTGTGTTGCATATTCTCCTAGGTCCTTTATGGATATGACAAGCGTAAGCCTGACAGCAGTTACCAAGCAACTGGAAATTAAATAATACAAATTAATGTTATAAAAATGCAAAAACTCTACTACAAAATTTAAGAAGTTGAATTATAAACAGGAACTACAGAAATATGCATATATATTATTCTTTAAAAAATACAGGGTTTTTTCAAAGTATTGACAGACTAATTTTATTCATAACTATCTTAATACTTTTTGACAGAGAAAACATGCTACAGCTCCTATGTAAGCTCAGAGTTATACAACCTGTAATTCCATGCAATAGTGCAAGTAGAAATCTTTCCTGTCCCAGGTAGAAGACACTGCAGGTTCTAAGAAAGATATGTTTCTGAGAAACAACACTGCAAGTTCCTAAATCAAACGGTAGATCCATTCCATATGTTCTTTGGAACTAACATAAATCAGTTTAGGAACAACTCCGCATTTCTGGTCATCCAGAAGTTCCCCTGATGGTTTTAGAAAATGCGCGTGGAAGGATGACAGGTCTGAGCCAGCCCTCTTTCACAGTAATGGAAGAGTCACTGGAGTTTAACGTGTAGTTTAACTCACAGGGAGTCATTTTGATTTCCACAGGGCTGCCAGTGATCCCATGCAGATGTATGTATATATTAGAAATTTGTGCGTGCTAAGCCCGGCACCTTCAAGAAGCTTGGGATCTCCAGCTCATGCTTGGGGTAGTCACTTTACGAGTGGAAACCAGACTGGCAACTGGCTAGATTGCTAGCATTGGGAGCTTACTTCTGCTTCACACCTGCCTCCCTCTGTCCTCTGGCAGTACAGAAGAACTCGGTCTGCACACTGCAGCCAGTTGCACCCCCGCAGCTTGTGGTCTAAACTGGGAGCCCAAAGCAGGGGACTGCTAGGAGCCAGGAACTAAAATGAAGCAGGAATTGTCATTCCCTGGGCTGCAATATTCTCGCTAGAAAATACAGTGTCTGTTCGTGTAGAATGTAACCTGAGGGGCAGATGATGAATAGATGCATCTGGTCAATTCATGTCCAGAAACCTCTTCTGCAGAGTTTCACTGTCATATTTCAACAAGTCACTGGCGCTGTCTGGTTTGGGAGAAAGCACCATTGATTCATTTTGTTCACACTGTTGAAACATTTAATCACTTTAACCCCCCCAACCTATCTGTGTTTCGATTCCCATAACTTTGTTCAGTGAAATGAGATGTAATTTCCTTGATGATTTATACTATTAAATTACATGCAGGTAAAATTTCAAAATTAAACTGTGGATTTTATCTCTTTTGTGGGGGCTTTGGGTTTTTAGTTTTCTCCCTATTTCTGGTGTGGTTAATTTTTAAGATTTAAACACTTGGGCTTTTTAAATAGCTCATAAGAAAATGAGTAAAATCAGCTGGCATGACATTATTATCCTCCTTTCACAAGCAGAAGAATCCATTCCAGGGCAGCTCTTAGGTCATTAGAGTCTACATTTGACTGTCCTCAGGAGCTGCAAAGTGAAGATCCTCATAGTGTAAGTCCTGTACGCAACTGAGGTGAGCAGCTAGCAAGCCAGTGGGTGGTTCTCCTTAAGGTCATAAACAGAGCTCCTGCCTAAGCAAAGAATCGTGTAGTTTCCCATAATACTCAGCAATACCTACGGCACTACTAAAAGTACTGTTAATTACGGCTTAAAACAAGCAGAACAGTGAGGCGAGGTCAACCCCATGAAGCTCCCCCTAGAGCAAACTTTGACCACGGCCAAAACTTCCATATTGATATTGAGGTGCTGGAGCGAGTGCAGAGGAGGGCAACGAAGCCGGTGAAGGGCCTGCAGAATAAATCTTATGAAGAGCGATTGAGGGAGCTGGGACTGTTTAGTTTGAGGAAGAGAAGGCTGAGGGGAGACCTTATCACTCGCTACAACCACTCGAAAGGACATTGCAGAGAGGTTGGTGCTGGTCTCTTCTCACAGGTAATTAGCGATAGAACAAGAGGGAATGCCTTCAAGCTGCAACAGGGTAGGTTTAGACTGGACATTAGGAAAAAATTCTTTACAGAAAGAGTGGTCAGACACTGGAATAGGCTGCCCAGGGAGGTGGTGGAGTCACCACCCCTGAATGTGTTTAAGAGTCGTTTAGATGTGGAGTTGGAGGACATGGTGTAAGGGAGAACTTTGTAGAGTGGGGTTTATGGTTGGACTTGATGATCCCAAGGATCTTTTCCAACCTGAACGATTCTATGATTCTATGATTCCAGTCATTCCCCACTATGCCAGAGAAACTGGTTATACCCAGAACAAGGAGGTCCCTGTTCCACTCAGCACTGTTAATTCTTGAAAGATTTAACTCAGAGATGGTCACTGAGCTGGTGGTTCTCCATGTGGCCCCCACTAAATTAAAACCCTAAGAGAGCTAAATATTGTATAACAAATAGTGTATGTGGATCAAGAGATGCTACCAAGCGTCTAAGAATCTCACAGCAGAGGACCTCTTGGCACATTATAAAACCCAACAAATATCCTATTCTTTTAAACTTCATTTAAAATAAAAAACCCCTCTGAAAGTAAAAATGAAATATAAGACCTAATAATATGGAAAATGTCTTTAAAATAATTAAAATTAAATTAAAACAAAACCATGAAACTAAGAAACATAAGCAGGAATTTGTTTTAATAGATCCTGAACTTTTGCTCCTTCTCCCCCAAAAAAAAAATAGACCCACATTCTCAACCACAATAAGAGCTGGGACCAAACCCCCCCCCAACATTAGACATCTCAGCTGGGGAAGCAGAGGATGGAGACTAAAATTAAAGGCATAGAAGTGTCTTCAGCAACAAAAAGGCCAAGCATAGCAGTAATCTGAGCCCTGAAATTGGTGCATTAAGAAAAGATTTATTGAAGGCCAAGGACCCAAACAATTTTTTTTTCTCCCCGAGGCCATTACACAAGTTAAAGGGAAACAAAAGCAAATAAAAATGAAAGAAAATGATAAAATTAATGACCTGAAGTTAATTGGTACTTCACTGACTCAATTTGCAAATGGATTAAGATGGAGAAACAATGTCTTTCAGGCAGAGTTCACATATAGCACTGGCCCTGAATACATTACTCTAAGGAGTAAAAAGTACATTTGACTTTCTATGGAGGAAAACATTTCCTTCTTACCTTACTAATGGTTTTCATCTCAAAGGCTTGTTTCAGAGTCTTTTGTATGTAATGGGAATTCAGTTGCTGGATTTACTGTTTCAAGGCATGTATTGACGGAAGGTTGGAGGTCAATATTTTGTCTCTTTTGCTCAGGGTTTTTTTTCTCCAAGTCCTTCCCTGCAAAATCAATTTTTTCCTCACTGCTTTGTGTTGGGCTGGGCTCGTACTGTGCTTCATTGGTGTTTTTGAGAAACAGTTCTGGACTTTCACTCCTTCAGTTGCCTTAACCTCAGTTGTGATGGTCTCCTCTGTATTTTGGGATTTATTTCTTCATACCTTCAAAGTTAACTTTGAGAAACTGTGAAAGTTTCAGTCATATTCCTTTCGGACCCAAAACAGCACAATGACATTGAAGCTATACCATATCATAGCAGATGGTTAACATTACAGGAAAGCTCTTTAAGAAAACTCAGTGACCTTGTTTGCAAGATTTCAGGAAACAGGGACCCTCACCATTTTGTCTGGTCTCCTCCCCATTTGTGGGTCATTGAACACCTTGCAGTGGGAATTTATCTTGCAAGCGGGCTGACTGGCTTTAGCTCTCGGCCAGGATTGTGTATTTCTGTATTGGACTAAATGCCCCAATGTTCAGAAAAATGTCCCATTTCCAGACCTTTTAGACCTTGTTCAGGTTTATTCCTCACCTCCTCCAGTTAAGGGCACAAGATCAAATCATGAGGGGACATTAGCAATGGCCTGACTGCTGCTGGTTGCAAGGGCAATGGCACCCGCCCAATCCCACTTCTCCTCCTGTACATGCAGAACCGTTTGCGACCTTTACATGTCACAGGGAAAATATAGGCTATGGTGCTGTAGTAAACCTTGAGGGACACAGCTGCGTCCTTCGACAACGCTAGCGGGATGGATGCATGTACAATCAAATTGCCTCTTCAGTCAAGTTAAGGTTGGGGGGAGGGTGGCTGAGTCAGAAGAGAGAATTATCTGACACAATGCATCGAAAAACCAATCTGTCTTCTTGTCCGCGAGTTATTGTAGGAAGCAAAATAAAAGTGATTTGTCAAAGTAGTCCCTTTCCTTTTCAGGTTACCTTGCTCTTAGAGACTGCAGTGGGAGTAATGAAATCTTAAGGCTTCTTCCCGAGCAAATTCAGCCTTTTCGTAGCACTTTGTAGCATCTATATACTTCCTCTCCATTACACCCAATTATTTGGACTAGCATCATTTTCACAAAAATAGGCATTCTAAACAACAGACAATACACATACACCCATTCTGCAAATGATTTTTCACTGATACCCAGATGGGTATATAATGCACAGTGAAGAATGACTGCTTATATAAACACGATGTTTTCTCTATCTTCCAGAAGAAACTGTTCAACATATTCTTCATTTCCATTTATATAGGTTTGAATATGAAATAAGGGTTCAAGACGAATACCAAAAACTAGGTATTAGGCTGATTTAATGGAGTGGAGGAGAGGAACCTGAGGAACTTTGTTCCCTCTCCATGGCAGGGGAGAGAGAAGCCATTTTGCTCAGTTGGCCTCCTCCTCTCCATATATCGGGGTAGATCATGGGAGATCCTATCAAACATGCAAACCATTTTCCCTTTCTCTGGTCGCTCATTGCACTAGTCCTAAGCTTCATCATCACAAAACCATTAAGTCAATATAAAAAGTTTTCCATTTTGTAGTGGGATTTTTACCACTTGTTCCCCAATCCTTTGCCCCTCTCCAGCCCAGGAACGTATCAGAAATACTGTCCCTGCAAGGTGGTGACCCTGTTTGGCCCATGGCCCGGCCACTCTGCCAGTCTGCATCCTAGATCCTGCTGATACCCTCGGTCAGCCTTGCTCCAAGGCTGGTGTGGAAACGCTTCTGTAGCCAGAGCCCAAGTTCCCGCACACGCTGAAAAGTCCCCACTGTCTCCTTGGAACATTTCATTTGAACCAAGATTAGATGAATCAAATTGGATTCATTTGCTCCTTTGATTATACATGCATCTCCTCATCTGTCACTAGCAAAGAGAGGCTGGCACTTCAGAGTGATGGCCTAATTTAAACTCTGCTAATACAAAAGCCAGGCAGCAGAGACTGACTGGTGATTTCATTAGGAGGGATGTCCCCCCAGGACACTGTGGCAGAGAGGTTGTGACTCCAGGAGAGAGGGGCAACCCTCTGTGTGGTCCCTCAGGCTGCTCCCCTGCTTCAACAGCAGTGGCAAATGAAGTAAACCAAACAAGAATATGCCTTTCTCTTGGCAGCCAGGTCTCCTCTCGTGACCAGCCCCTGGGTCTTTGTCTCAGCCTGCTTTTTTTTGCCCAGTGACTTGCAAGAACCCCCTGGCTGGTCGCCCCCGCCTCTTTCAGCCCTCTCCTTGGAAGCTCACCACAACCACAATGGGTGGCACAATGCAGAAGGTCAAAAAGATCTCATGGAGGTACAGCTCATCACCTCGGCAGTCGCAGGGCTGGATTCTGCTTTCCACTCCAGGGATGTCGCCACCCTCACTGACACCGGTGCTAAATCCGAGTGTCTCGGCAGAAGGTGCTTGCACCAGGCAGCGCAGCTGGGACGTTAATCTCTGCAGACTCATGCAGTAAACGGGGAGAGGGGCTGCTCCACCTGGCTACTTGGCACACCTACATCAGGCTCCTGAGTTGCCCGGGAAAAGGGGCAGGAGGTGGGAATGAGGCCTTGCTCTCTCCGTGCTGTGACGATATACAAACCAACGGAGATTATCCAAACACAGCCCTCCACCTATGTTATTCTTAGATTTAGGCCCTATTGAGGCAACATAAACCATTTATTCCATATTTTTTACTGAAAGCTCAGCAGGGTGATGATGTGGTCCATGACTGGAGCGCTCAAGTGCTGTTGCAATACTCATATAAGTTGGAAGCAATGCCAATGACGAGGGCTCCCCCCACAAGATGCCACTTACCATAATATCGTTTTACGCAGTGTGCTGTAGAAATCAAAAGAAAGAAAACGTCAAAAATTAACCTGTCAGCTTTACATAAAAGCAGCTAGTGCTTTAATCTCTATTCTACTCCATACTGTAAAAGTAAAGTAAGGTGAACATATTAATAAAATATTTGAAGAAGCCCAGTCTTCTGCATTTTTTTTTCATTTACTTTTCCTAAAAAATTAATGTTTCTAAACAGAGCAAGTATGAACACTAGCCCATTTTCAAAAAAACATACCAGGGTACAGTGTAGAAAAGTTCAGCCTGAAAATCCTTCACTGACCTCATGAAAGAGTGAGAGCAGGAAGATTCATCATGAAGTACCAGATAACCCCAGAGAAGACTGTACTTCTGTTTTTCAGGTTGTGATCCAGGCACATACTGAACTCCAGAAAATTTTACTTTATCAAGATTTTTTTCTCATTCCTACGAAGAGTAGGCTTCAAAACTTCCCGCACACGTGTCACTCAGTCCAATTCCCAGCCTTACTGACTATTCATTATAAGTTAATAAATGTGTTTTAATTATTCATACAACTCACTCCTTTCAAGTGCAGCAAACTGAAATCTAATACAGAAATGAGTCTCAACCTAAAGCCATGAGATAAGAGCACACAAGTTCATGGCAAGTAATCACCCAGAATCTTAAACAGAGCCTACCAGCTTAGAGTCTGAAGACTCACCCAGACAATGGAAGCTAATCAATTTAGTGCCCACAAAAAAAAAAAAATCTCTAGAGATATTACCCCATAATTTCCCATTATTGAACAGACAGATTTTAAAAAGCATGGACAGGCATTGGACAGAACTCTTCCCTGATCTCTTTACCTAAATACTTTATTTGGACCAGTCTCAGATTTGGGCTTTACAAAATGTTCTTTGTAAAGAAAAAAAATGCTCAAGGTTTTCTTTCTAGGTTCTATGAGCAAACAAGATCTTAAATCTTGTCTGTACTGTTCTTGCCTCTCCTGGTCTAGCTCCTTTGGGTATTGATTCTGGCGTTTAGATCATAACTTAGTGCCTTAAGAAAACTAACATCCTTCAAGGAAAATAAAATCAAGGTCGTCCCTGGAGCTTCCTGTGCTTTCTTCCAAGAGGTAAGAGGTTCTGTTGACAGAAGAGCAAACATTTGGTTCACAAAGCCAGCAGAAACCTACGACTGGCCCAAGATGTCCCACGCGCAGCCTGTTGCCTTTGTGGCAGCCTTGGCCCCTCTCCCAAGAACCGTTTTGCCAGCAGCGCTGCCGTGGACTCCTCTGGGTACTTCCCCCAAGTCACCCTCCTCTGGAAAGAGTCCCTCTGTGAATCCAGGTGTCTGGATGGACAGGGAGGAAAATACAGGCTACAGGTACATGTGGATGGGAAGGGAGAGGAATTGACGCAATGAAGCCCTCATGTAGAAGAGCATAAAGGTTTGAACCCTAAATGAAAAATGCCTTGATTAGCTCCCCAAAATACATTTTCCTTTACCTAGAAATAATGTTGAACATGGCAATAAAGATGAGATCTTATTTGCAAGTGTCTTGCCTCCTTACAGCTTGTGCCTCCTTGGAAGTCTGTCTCTCCCAATAGACCATCTCTCAGTCTGCATTTATACGGTATCTTCAGGGCTCTTATCGTCTTATATCTAACTATTCCCATGATTCACACGGAGGGCATGACCTTTTATCGAGAAGGACAGCCATCAGGATGCATGCGTGTATGTATTTTTAATATCCTTTCATACTTTCATTTCAAATCTCACTTTAATTTTGTCCACAGTCTTGCCTATCTAATCTGTCTGGTTATTATTTCTGGCTGTGGCAGATAATCGTAATGCACAGGTACCTCGCAGAAGAGCCCCATGCATAGCTTAGTCCATGTTTTCTGGTCCATAGTGGGATCCCCTGCTACCCAGGCAATGGCGCTGCCTGGTGTGGTTTGAAGCATAGTGTCAGAAGAAGTAACACGCATGGGATTACTGGCTTTTTGTCCTAATACAACTGCCTTATGTGTGGGGTTTTTTTCCATGAAGATTTGATGTTTCAGCTTCCCTGGGGTTAAGTCACTAATTCCTGCTAGAAAGTACAGCTCTGCCTACACAACCACAGCCTGCTAGCACTTTACAAAACATGGTAGATAACAACACTCCTTTTATAGTTAGGGGAGTAAAGTACAGGAAAATAAACGAAACTTCCCTACACTAGGCACCAAGACAGAGCAGAACCTAAATCAAAGCTCAGGACAGATCTGTGACCTGTGACCGGAATGCAGCATCTCTAAAGCATTACCGAACCTGCCACCCACGGGGAGCTCCTTCTCCTTGGGCCAGGGCAGCCACAAATAGGCAAAACCACATGCACATCATCCAGAGCGCTGCATCTTATCACAGAGATTTTGAGCAATAGAAAGCAGCAATAAATATCTCTCTCAGAAATGGAGAGACCTCTCCTTCCCAGCATAAAGGCTCAGTAAACTCTCAGAACTAAGCGCCCTGTCAAAGAGCGGAGGCACCAGCACAAGGCTGGGCCGGGTGTGCAAGGGGGGAAGGAAGGGCTAAGGGCATTACATCTATGAGGCATTACTATTCATGGCAGCAATTTTGTCTAGCTGAAATATAGCACGTTATAAACCGCCCATGAATGCTCAGCTGGTTGGAGCATTTGGCTTCTTAAATATTCTAACTGCTCTGGCAGAGACAGATGTTGGCAGCTCAGGGCCAGGAAGCAGCCCCTGGTCAAACTCATTTACATCGATGACATTTTCCTACACTTCAAGAAATAAATGGTCCTGAAAACTCACAGGTTCTTAGCACCATGTTAATAACTGCATCAGGCAATGATAATTCCTGTTTATTGAGGTTTCAGGTTTCAAGAGAACAGCAAGCTGTCCTGGAGCAAGCTGTGTGTTCACCACGCTGAGATACCACCACCTTTCAGCCCTATTCTGCCCATCCCCCGATCCTCAAGTTTTGTGCATTTGGAGCCGGTGTTCCCCCGGGCAGCCAGGCCAGCAAGCATGGCTATCCACGATCTCTGCTTCAGGGCAGGAGCATCACACTCCACCAACAGTGTCCAACCTGATGCCTACAGCGGTTTGGGCTGGGTTGGAGCTCCTCTTCAGCAGGCTCCTGCCCGAATCTTCCCACACAGCACAGGTCAGTGGCAGACAAAGTCAGCAGCAGTGGAAGCAGTATGGTCACTCAGATGTACTCAAATCTCTGAATTCAGACCTAGATTATGACCCTGTCCTCAATGGACACCAGTTACTCACACAAAGAAACGCTCTGCACTACCCATCCGGGCTTTGGTGTCAGCTACTAATGTAAGTGATGGCAGAGACACCAATAATGTGTTGCTGGTTGGTGAATTTTGCCATTCTTTTTCACGGTCCCCTGTGTTGCATTACATCGCGCATAAAGCTCTGCATGCATGTGTATATTTACACTATAATATATGGATGAATTTCAAAAGGAACAGTTTTATGGTGCATATTCTACATGACATCCCTGCAGCTCTTAGCAGCCACAGGATATTTCTTTCCTTTACAAGGACCCTTTTTATTTTAAGGCTGAGGTGACATTTCTATTTTATTCTTTACCGAAATACAATGATTGGTTTGGCTTTTTATTTATGAATAGTGGTACTTATGAATAAAAGTTACTAGAGACATAGGGCAGCAAATACATACAGGTATGAACCTCGGATTTACTTGTAAAAAAGATCTTCAGAAATACCTGCAGTCATTTGTGCTCAGCGAAAAGAGGCAGTTCACTGCATCTCTCCTCCTAGATCTTGGGCTTGCTCATACATTTTGTTTTTCAAAGATGAACACGCGTTTAGACAGTTGTTTGCCAGATTTGTTTTAAATCTGACAACATTGAAATCTATGCAAGACAATCTACAAGTGTAACACACAGAGCTATACATCTCTGCTCTGAAAGTTTTTCTTCCATGTATGTATCCAGATCAAAAGTTTCAGACCAATCCAGCAGAGCTGAGGGGTACTGGGGGCACTTTCTTTAACAGCAGCAGCAATCAGATTTGAGTTTAGTTCACATCCAACTATTTTTAGTTTAGCTTATACAGTAATCTCTCTGGGACTGGACAGAATACTCCACCGGATTAAAATTGAGCAATGAATCCACCACACACACAAAAAAAGAGGTTACTCACCTCATCCTTAGTTTCTCATGCATGTACTTTATCGTATGGCATGTTATTGATCTAATGCCTATTTTGAAAATTACTCACAGATTTGTGATGTCTTTAGTATAGTTTAAAGATGCTGCTCCACATCACACTTTGCGATCTCATGGAAGAGCAGGAGATCCTTAAAAACCAAGACCCCGCTGTGATGAAAACCAGCCCTGGCAGTGCAAAAACAACACACTCACAAATATCCTTAAATAGCCAGCAAAAGCATGGAAACTTTGCTGATTGCAAATTGCGTTATTTCCGTACTTGCACCATAATCCTGGTGTCTGGTGCAATGTTTAGTCTTTACACTATGCTGTTTCAATCAGTGGTTATAAATAAAATAGATACCATCACCCACACACAATAAATCCACATTTATTTTGTCCATCTCTGTTTGCATCATTTATAACATAGCAGGTGCCTGCTGACATTTTGCCTTTTGAGGATTTTGGTAAGAGACAGCACTATTTATCAATCTAATCAGAGTGGAGGGTTTTCTTGCACGTGTGTTTTTGAGGTTTGGTTTGTTTTGTTTTAAACATGGGCTTTATTCAAAGTTTGCATTACTTAAGTACTGCTTGCAATACAGAAACTTCATAAACACTAACCATGAGCAAGGTCTTAAAGGGGAAAGACCCCAAACATATGACTTTCACAGTAAGAAGAGGGGATCTTTATAATTTTGTGTTGTGTGACACGAGGACAAGCCAAGAACACAATCCACATCCACAGCTTTGCATTTGGTATCACGAGACGAGCCTTTGTCATTCACATCTCTTGAAATTAAAATGGGACGCAAAGGTTTCACAGACAGCTTTGAGTCAGCCGTTGATCACTCGTCCCTTTTTCACCCCTAAGGGGGAAGGGACAGAAGGAGGAAGGCTGTTCTTTCAGTGGTGTTCACAAGCTATCATCTGCACCCCACATCCGGGGTTTGTTAAGCAGATCTAGGCAGTGCCGAGTTTTTCACACTGCAGATCAGAGGCAAGCCAAGCTTTTATTCTACACATGGGAAGACTCTCTCCCATGTGAGTCACAAACAGTCAGTTACCTGGAAATCCGGCTACTCGTCTGAAATCATGAAGCATTCATGATTCAACCTACCCTGATCAGGCACTTGAATTTACACCTCCAGGGGCTGCACTGTGCATTATCTCACCAGATGAAGCACTGTTGATCCGTCACGGTCTTTCCCATCAATGCCATTCTGCTTTGAATAAGTAAATCTACACCAAAGCAAGGACTTGAATCTTACCGCAGGGTCACAGCAACCAATCAGTTGGCTTCCCCCTTCTTTTGCCCCAGTTGCTGCTTCTTTGGAGAACAGCATCACCATTAGATGCAACTGAGAGAAGCTGTAGAAAAGCCAGTTGTATGCTGGTCAGGGCAGGGACAGGCTTTGCCTAACCAGAGACTTGAAAACTGGTCATCTGTGCTCCAGCTGAGTTTGGCAAATATCAGACTACTCATTGTCTGGGAAACAGGACTTAAATTCTTCATTAGGGTAAAGAAGGACTGACAGGTGCATCGCTCACCTCTGCAGTGCTGGTCATTCTCCTTGGAGACTGAAGGAAATCATCTTCTATTATTAGAGTATTCCAAAACACTCCTCTAAAACATAAAGGATATTTAAGCCATATTCTCTACTGCAGAAAAAGCAGTATAAGAGGCTTCTTATCCCATAGGAGAATGAAGATATACAGAGATGCTCAAAAATCAATGGTTTACAAAGAATTCTCATACCAGAGGATAGAAACTACCAAAAAGACCCTTAGTAAGTTAGTAATTCAACATTCAGCCAAAACTTGGCTTCATTAGTCACTCAGGACCAAGTAATAAAGAATATCCTGAGTTGGAAGAGACCCACGAGGATCATGGAGTCGCACTCCTGACTCCACATAGGGCAAACGAAAATTAAATCACATATCTAAGAGCGTATGTAGGCCATTAAGCTCTGTAGCTTCTCCCTTAGCATCATTCCTGGGCAGCGAGGGGAGGTTCCTCTGGAAAAGATAATAATTTCTGAGGCATATATGAATGAAGATCAAACAGTTGTTGCACAGGTTTAACACTGCATCTTGCACATTTTTTGATTTGGGGGCTTACTTAAAAATAACAAGTCAAACTATAGATACACTACAAAAAATTACTCCTGACTATGATTCATGCAACTGCTCACCTCCTTCCTTGACCCTACATTCCAATCAGTGCTTATACTCCTACCTGTTGGTAACCAATCAAATTACAGCAACCTAAATAATGCAGGAGAAATTAACCACGTGTTCAGCTCACCAAAGCTCTGGTAAAGATATCTAAATTTCTTATTTTGTCCATGAGAAGAACAATGAAACAGAAGAAAACTGAAACACATTTTACACTAATTGTCTCCGACACGTTTCTATTTCTTCCGAAAGCTCTTGTTCAGGATCTGACTTCAGGGCAGATACACTGACGCAAAAGTCCACACTTTCAAATGAACTCCACTTCTTTTTTTTTGAACCACCTTTTTAAAGCGGGTAAAAGTGATTCAGCTTCAACATATACATGGATAGACCGCTAAACACGTTTTAAATGGAACTCGGAATGACACCACAGTCAACAAAGAATGGAGTTAAATTTTGTTGTAAGTCTTATTTCCCTTAAAATACAGCTGAACAAGAGCGCTGAATACTACACAGCCAGTATTTAAAATGTAAATTCTATCATTCTTCTAAAACTTGTATACAGGTCTTCACTGAACTCACACAACGATGCTCAGTCCACTCCTGAAAAGGAAATTAAACTACAGAAAAGAGCAATTATAATTTATGATTCCACAGGGCAATTTCCTGTCACTAGGTATTGCTGTTGTTCAGTAAGTCCTGATTCTCCTGTGTTTGAATTCAAAGTACAAGGGCAAGTATGAACCCGAAACTGAGAATTTATCATGATGTGGATGGTAGCTTATGTAAATTATTTTACCCCTTAGCATATTTCCTTTTAAAAGGTCTGAGAGCACTGAAAAAGGTAATTATTAGGTAATAATAATTAAAAAAAAAAAAATCTAAAACTTTACATACAGAAAACCAAAGGCAAACCTGAAAATTTCAGTGGAGTCAGTGACGCTCTGACAAATCGATTTCTAGGACAAATACACAGCCAAGCAATTTTACTTTGCTCAGGATCACTCAGGGTGTCTACAGCAGAGCAGGAAATAGTATCTTAGTATCAGTCCAAACTTCAGCCAAAAAACCATTATTTGTATTCCCTGGCATTATTGCTTCAGAATAGGGAAGACTGGCAGAGGGACAAAAGGAAAGTGATATGAAAGGAACGGTACTAATTCCTATTGTAAATGACATTTTGCATTGTTGAATTAGGAAAATAAAGTCTCACAAAGAAATCATATTAGTGTACAGTATTTATTACCTTCTATTAATCTGAAGTCAATCATTTTGATATGACTAAATTAATTATGAAATAAACAGACATTTTTAAATACACATGAAGATGAGAGGCTTTAATATGAGAGTTATTTAGTTGATCTGCACTCTTAATCCACATGCAAGATACATCGATCAAATATTGTACATTTCCTTTCATTTTACACTGGTCCATAATAAAGCACAATTTCTGAGGATGAAAGCAGGGAGGAAAGAAATCGTATTTTCAAGTAGCCCTTTTATTAAAAAGGGCATCAACTATATATTAAACCAACATGTTTCTCTCTGATTTTGATTTTACTTACAGTATACAGTTTTGCAAAATATACAGCTCACCAATGATACACAAACAGTGGCCCTTTACTAAGGGCAAGTAACAAAAAAAAAAAAAAGAAAAAAAAAAGAAATACAACAGAAAAGAATTCTACAGATTAGAAAAGTCATATTTTAGAACATGGCACCACTTCAGAGTGCCTCCAACCCTGGTGAGAAAGCTCATGCACAATGTTTTTTAAGAGAATGTTGTCATTAGTCCATGAGAGATTTGTCTGCATGCTTTACATGAACAGAAAAAGGTACAAGTGACAAGGAAAGTAGCTTTCTCCAGTTATCTTTTAGGTCTGTCTATGTCGTCAATAGCAGCTAGCAGCTTCTGTCTTGCCTTTTTGTTGATGTGGGAGCCCAGACAAACATTCACCAGATTGGTCAACTGCTTAGTGGAATATTCCTGGCAAACAAAAGCAGGTCATGTTATGGCAAAATAAAACACTGGACAAAGACAGAAAACTAGAAAACACAGACATACACACTGTAGACTTCTCAACTGATAGTACTGGTCAGTACACAAGGGAGATTTAAAGTGGTAGTTAAGTCAGGTCTGGACAGTTTTCATAGTTGAGGCAGAGGAAAAAAAAATGTATTTTGCTACATGGCAGATTATAATGGAAAATGCTCACAACTTTAGTAGTGTTGGACTGAGTTCACAGAAAGTGATTCTGTGAATACGTACGTATATAAATCAGTTTTTAATATATTTTCCATTCTTTGGGAGGTGTGGTGGGAAACGTATATGCAAATGGGGTAAGCTTTTAACAAAAAACATTTTTCCAAACAAGCTGTGACAAAAGTTGATGGTCTTTTTTATTTTGACTTCTTGTTTCCAGTAAGCTTCTAAGTACTTCTGTCTACAGGGTTTCCAAACAATGTTAATTTCAGTACATGATAAAGGTTGAAAAAATGGCAAAAATGTTAAGACAAGAATTCTTAACACCTGTCAAAACACCACATTTGCCAGTACTACCTTTATACCTAACACTATCCAAAACACGTCTTCCACCAGCAGGTTTAAACAAGAGTTTTTCCATGTAGGTCACCAAACAACAGCTCACAATCTCTTTTGTGGCTCCAGGTAAAACAAGGAAAATGATATTAAAGACTTATTTCTTTCATCCACTTCTAGTGGAACTTAAAGTAATCCCAAAATACAGATTTCGAAGTGCTCCATTTTAGAAGACTTTTCCTTTCAAGAATAGGCAGCTCCAATAGCATGTGACTATTACTTATGCAGTCCTGTTATAACTGTTAGGTTGTGCTGTCATGAAAGCATGCTAAATGCTTTCAAACACAAATGAAGACATATCTCAGAGAGCAATGTTCATCCTGATTCAGTATTATTAAATGAATGAAGAAAAAGCAGTGACTCATATATATTGTGAATTATAACTCAGTTTAAGCAATCTAATCCGAAAGGCAAAGTAAAATTGTGATTCAAACCGTACTTCTTGATGATCGAGTTGTGCACTTCGGCATATTTTGAACAGCACATGAATGTTTTCAACTCCACTTCATTCTAGTTCTCTACAATTTTTGATAAGAGTACGTAGATGTGACTGGCTTATTTATCATTCCCAGTCATTGGATGTTGAACCAGTATAAACACATACGAACTTCATATGATAATAAATAATAATGAACATACACATGCATACATACATTTATATTTATACTGCTTCCCATACATATTTTATTATAATTGATGAATATACATGTATATATGCATATATTCATTTTCAGCACTTAGGAGTATTGCCAGGCTGGATGAGGCTTTGAGCAGCCTGGTCTAGTGGGAGGTGTCCCTGCCCCAGCAGCGGGGTTGGAACTAAATGATCTTTAAGGTCCCTTCCAACCCGAACCTTTCTATGATGATTCTATGATCATTTATAGTTGTTAGCATGATTCTATCACTATGGTGAATTTTCCCAATAGGCAGTAAAAGAATGCAAATTTAACTCTTACCCTATGTTCTTTTATCCAGCGTTCCATGTCATTCTCTGTTAGGTAGTAAGCTTTAATGTAGGTCTCCACAAATTCTTTATCTGGAATAGGCCTAATGTCTGTTAACTTTTCTAGTTTCATTAAGAACTGTTGAAAGTCCAGTTGCATCAAGGCACGTCCTTCATTGCTGCACTTCTTTACATTGGCATAACTGAGAAAAGAAACGCAGTGGAAAGTAAAACTTAAAAGGAAATAAAAATTAATCTTACTTCTCAAAGTTGTCTAACTAAATCCTTCAAACCTTGAGGAGGAACATAATTATGGCTTTAGGTTAAAAGCAGACAAGAACTCCTTTTAGGATGTCTGATGCAGAGTTTTATTTGAATTATAGTATAGTATGTTTTAGCCCCACTCACAGAACAGAACACCATTGTACCCAGCGATACTTAAAAAACCCACACATCCCCCCAGCCAAAAGCCACTAAAAATCCTATATTGAACAACTTACTAGAAGCGGGTTAAAGGAAATGAAACCAATGCTGATGAACACACTAGAGAGTGGCTTTAGTCAAGTGATCACAACCACTGAAGAGTGAAAAGTAATGCGGCAGCTTTAGGAACGGTCACCAGGAGCATCAGAGTCACAGCATCAGACAAAGGCACAAAACTGTTCAAAAACACCCACAACAACCTGAGGATAAAGGGTGGCAGCACTGGCTAATAACCTCTGTGAGAGGTTAATGTTTTAAGGAGAACAGGTTGACAGAAAACCGGTGACAGGTTTGAGCTCAAAGAAGAAGAGAAAGTAGGTGAGCTTATGGCAGGGTTAATACCAGGAAGGATTACAGTGGGGTGATAGGCAACAAATGAGGAAAATGATCCTTGCACTTTTTCAAATGGATAAGAAATTGCATTTGTCAAGATCAAAGGAAATGACACTGCAATGCCCTTAAGAGTGCCAATTTCAGCTGTTTACAGGCAATAAAAAAGCTTTGGTCTGGGGCACAGCATCTTGATAGACTTAATCCAGCCCACCCACAGGCTGCTGCCACAAGCAACAATCCTGTCCCAGTGTTTCCACTCTTCCCTTGTACCAAATTTAAAGCAAGCTCAGTTTTCCATTGTTTCATGAAGTTAATCCGAATTATTACACAGTCCCTAGATTATTAGGTCTGATGCAAAGGAGACAGCAGAAACGTGCAGCTGGAAACTGGATACGCTGCAAGATCAGGTTAAGAATAAGAAGAAATTGCACCCTTACAGTTAGTACACAGGAAGAATTTGCAGAACACAAAAATAACAGAGGCAAAAAGACAGAGGACTAACGCATGAGCCCTCTGGAGCTCCGTAGAAGATTGGACAATGATTCTCAATAGGTAATACTGAAGCACTTCAAGAAGTCAGATGGGAAACAGGAGAGAACACAGAACTAGGAGATAAGGCAGGGCAAAATTTAAAGGAGGATATGGCTGTCTGTACTGGAGATGATTCTTCACTCAGCGAAGCAATTTCAGTTGACTGGCTGACTGGAGGAGAAACATCTCCTTCATGGCTTTTAATTCTGTGTCTTCATGGAATTCAGAGATGAAAGAAGTTATGAAGGTATTCATAGAGCCAACTGTTCAGAATACCTTACAATATCTTACAAGACATGTAAGAAAAAAAGAACAGGGCAAGAATGAGAAATTACAGGCAGATATTTGGGAGGAGATGATAATGAGTGTGCTTTACACTCTAAGAAAGGGCACAGGACAAATCCTATCAGTAAGGTATTCTCAGTCCACTCTGACCAGTCAGTGAAATGCTTAGGTGAAAGTAAAGTTGAAAGCTTCATGGTATGTCACAAGTGTGAACCAAAACTGCAGCGTGGAGCAAGACATATGAGTGATGATCTTCAGAGCTACAGAGTAAGACTGTATAGTAAGAAAAAGAAAGAAGCCCAAAACAGGCACAAGGGCTGAAGCAGAGGAGGTTGATAGTGACTGACAGTGTTATCCACTTGAAAGGAAAGGGGGACAAGGGGAGGAGAAGAAAGATGCTTTTTTTCCACTTCTTTTAATTTGAGGCACGGTAAGTGGAAAATAAAATTTCAAAAAGAAAAGATAGTTGTACAGGTCATATGTCATATGAAGGAAATAAGCAGCCAGAGGGAGGTCATGGCTGGATTTAGTCTTGCTGAAGATGAAACTGATCTCCTATGAGACCGCAAAAGGATGATGTCACAAAAAGAAACAGGCACGACTTTAAAAACAATGGCTTGATGGAAGCAGTGGAAGCTGATGATCCTCAACAGACAGTTAACACTTGGAGAAAAAGGATGTTGTTGAGGTCCTAAATTAGAACAGACAGCAGGAGAGTGGGATGGAAAGAAGTAAAACAGGTAGTAGGGAGTGCACAGGGCAAAGATAACCAGGAAAGAAATATGGACACATATGTAGAAGGAGTGGAAGACAGCACATACTCTATAATGTAGAAGTTGTGATGAGAGTCCAGACATACGTAGCAAGAGGACAAGAACACAAAAATAAATGCAGTGGATTACAAGACTACAATATTCAGGCTACAATATTGACTCTGAAAAAACTGGGACACTGATTAAGAGGGAGTGATGAGCAAGGTGGAGCAGTTCCTGATTAAGGTGTTGAGCATCTATTGACCAATTCTTCTGTTCCTGAAGAATTTGGAAAACTCCTGCTCCACGGCTACTCTAAGGTAATTGCTAGGATTGACAATTCCATCTTTCTTCCTGGCAAAGACAAATGGCATCACCATAGAGATGCTGACAATTACACTTTAACTTTCTTCTTTGCTCTGTTGGGAAATGATAATTTTCAGATAGAAGTTTCTTTGAAAAAAAATTGTTTTGAATGCTTCAGTAAAACACTCAATATCATTCTTCAGCAATATCTAGGTATAAGACCATCCCCTTTCGACTTACTGCTGTATCAGACTCTGTGAAACGACTTCTAAGGACTATGGTAAGTCTTGATATTTTTTACACTCCCCCAAAAGCACAAGAGCTTACCACTGCACTACAAAATTAGCACTTTTAATTCCATAAAATAAACGTTACCATTATAGACATATTTACCCAAAAGCGAGACCTCCATGAGCTACTTACCCTTCCACGAGAGTTCTATTGGCCAAGCGTATGCAGTGCTCCCAAAGGATGTTGGAGACCGGCAGTGGAATACGGACTCTCTTGGATACCTCGTTCAACCTTCTGTTAAATTCTTCAAATTCCTGACGAAACAGGAAAGCTCATTACTCCTTTAGCATAAAAGGGATCATACTCTATACATCCCTAGCAACAACAATAACAACAAAGAATTAGAAATGCATATGAAAGAGAACACTGAAAAATAAGAGCAAAGCAGAGAGGCTTAGTAAGCACAGACTGTAGAGACAAGCTTAATGTGTAAAGTAGAAAGCATACCACTTTCTAGTATATCATTCACAAAACTACCTCGGTAGTTTTTTTTTTAAAAAGGAAATACTGCTCTGTTCCCCAGAGGTATAGTTCTCTGTGAAACTAATACCTCCGAAAATTAACCAAGTAGCCAATCCTTCAAATGCCATTTTCATTGCCTCACTCCCTAAACTCANCCATTTTCATTGCCTCTCTCCCTAAACTCACCTTCAACTTTTAAAAAGTCAATATAGAGCCACTGAAGAAAATCCAGTGATGATTTCTTTATCCTTCTGAATACCCGCCCCATCAGCTTCAAAGAGAAGCTCAGAAACATTGTAACCACTTTTCATTCTTGAACCTTTCACATTAGATAGCTCCCCAGTGCTTTAAAAGGAGCTGAGAGCGCCCACTGAAGAGAGTCCAAACCTAACAGCTGAGGAGCGTACGGCAACACCAGGTAACAATTCACGTTGAGGGAAGGCACTTTTTTCCACCTGAAACATCAATGACCTGGATGGATATGGGCTGTTACTATGAGCGACGAACTAGTCATAACTGAACGTAATCACTGCCACAATGATTTTGGGACTTACATAAAGCAAAACAGAAGTCTGCTGCCAGTGACTAACGCCTC